>JANZLQ010000032.1:3773476-3805758 GCA_026212715.1 Elanus axillaris
GGGGCGGGGGGCGGCGGGAGCCCTGAGGAACCGGGCTGGTCTGTGCTTCCCCTCCCGTCCAGCTGCCGTGGAGAGCCGGTGCCCCCTGGATCGCCTCAGCCGCCGCCTTCTTCTCCTCCTCCTCCTCCTCGGTGGTGAGTGCCCGTCCCGTGGAGCGGAGCCGGCGGGCGGGGCAGGCCGCGGGTCCTGGCAGGCGGCCCCGCTCTGGCTGATGAGAGGCCGCGGGCGGGGGGAGGGCGCGGGGAAGGCCCGGCCGGGCGCCGCCGTTGCCCTCGGCAGCCAGCGGAAGACTTCCCTTGGGTCTGCTGGGTCGTTTCTGCCAGCTCAGCACCCCGCCCCGCTCGTGGCTCCGGGTTGGTATTTCTGGAACAAACATTTGGGGCTGCCCGTGCTCAACGGGGGTGAAGGAAAAAAGTTCAATGTCAGACTTGTCTGACTCCGGAGCTACGAAGTGCCCGGTTGGGCAGCTCCCGCTGCTCCCGGAATCACCTCACCTCACGGTTACTTCTTGTAGCAAGCCCTGCCTGGCTCAGCAGGTACGCCCAAGGGCGATATGTTAGTTCAGTTAATCGCGTCCTGATTAGTTTTCTCCGTGTTCCATAAGTAGCGTGCATTGTGCTACGCGTACACCAGCCGATTTTTTTCCCAGTTTTTAGATTTCTTTTACCATGTGTAATATCTCTTCATTAAGATCAGCAAAAATGAATATAGAATATATGACTAATGATAATGTGTGGAAAAAAGATTGTTTCAAGCTGTGTGGACTGGCCTCATATCTATTTATGGCAGAGAGAGGATCTGGTTTTCTTTGGGTAGTATCGAACAACTTTAGCAGTTAGAGCATCTTTTTTCTTCTGGTATCCATGGCTGTACACTTTCAAAGTTCTAAACAGCTAAACCTTGATTCTCCAAACAGTCTGCTTTACTACAGTCCTTGTTTCCACAGCAGGCTCATTCTTCACAGATAAAAGGTGGTGATCTTACAGAAAAAGTGCAATCAATCTTAATTCAGCATTTCATGGCTTGCTTAAAATATTTTTTCTTTGTATGTGCAATTGTCTAGATGCCCCTTTTAAACAATTTGAAAAAAGCATAAATTCCATTGCAGTGACGTCCACATGGGTCATAAAGCACTGGAGCTTGTAGGTCCACTGCAGATACATGGCACTTGGGCTGATGGAGTGACTGATAACAGTAGGAGTTTGTCATTCTTTAGACTAGCACTAGAAGACCATTTTTGACAGTCAGGAAACTCGGCCAAGTACCTGCGCTTCCTTCTAGGTTCTGGAGGGGATTGTGTTTTCATAGGCACAGACTTCTGCCTCTCTTTCCCAAGAGTAGTTCCAGCTACATAATCATCTGCAACTTCTTATTTTTGATTCACTTCTGGTATTACCTCCCAAATCACTAGGTCTTGCTTATCCATTAACAGTCTCGCTTTACACTTCTCATCCTAGCTTTCTCATCTCCAAGCTTTCTCAGCTTGCTGCAACTCTTACTGCTGTTCACTTTTTTTCACTTTCCTCCACTTTTCACTGTCATTACTTGTCTAGCCAACACCTTTTATATTCCTGATTCTTCCTCTGATCTCTTTCCCTTCATTACACCTTGGACAGCATCCCAATCCTCATCTCCCTCTCTTAATTCCACATCCTAATTTCTTCAGAGTTTCCTGATAAATTTGGGTTTATATCCCAGTTCTGTTGATCCATCCCATTTCTATTCCTCACACAGCAGATCCATTTCCCCTTCCTCTTACCTGTTTGCCCCAAGCCACTGTTTTGTGGCATGATTAACTGGTTTGTGCTTTTTCCTAGTTCTCTCCTTACCTCGCAATATCAACTCTTAGTTTCTGGTTTCTTAATTTATAGAGTCCCAATCTGGTTTTCTGCGTGATACAGTTTTGCCTATTCAGTGCTAGTTACAGCTTCTACCTTTGGTACCTTCTATCTTCTTTCCTTCTGCCCTATATTCACCTGAACTCCTTATCCAAAGTTTCTTTTTCTTTCTTCTGCATCTGAGTTGGAAAGTTCTGTCTTCTGTGCTGCCTGCCAGGACAGTCATTGTGAACTCAGCAGATGCAGGTTCCTTGCTCTTAGTTGCAGGACCACATGGGAAGCAGGGAAAGTCCAATTTTATGCCTGTAGATGAACCTACTTAGTGGCTTGGTGGAAAGGAAACACATAGTACAGTGTTCACTGGATACGTGGAATTCTCACAAGGTGAATTATTAACTGTTCTCAATATTTATGAATTGTGGTTTTTCAATTTTGTAACGTAGTAAACATGGGGTGATTAAGTAGATTGAAATAGTTCTGGACATAAACATGGCAATATATTTTTTCTATAACTGCTTTTAGAAAGAATTTTGATGTAAAGTGAGAGAAAAATGGGGCAGAGAGCATGACAAACTTCAGCCTACGCAGTTAGCTGGTCTTGCTGTAAATACTGGATCTAGACTCTCTAGTGGGCAGCGTAGCAGTAAATGATGAAGGCTTGTATGTAATAAGGCGCACTGGTATTTAGACACCTTGAGACAAAGATCACTCACTGTCCAGTATTTTGTCCTCCACAGCCAACAACCAAACTCTTCATCGATGGGAAGTTTGTTGAGTCCAAAACTACTGAATGGATTGATATCCACAACCCGGTAAGTGAAGTGGTCTCAGCTTGTATATTAGCGATCACTGCACTACAAGGGTCTATGCCTCTGTTCAAGCATTTGGTAAAAGGGGAAAGTATATACATTTCTTGCGAAAGGTTTAGACGTGGAGCTTAAGATGAATTTAGCACTGTGTAATTGCTTCTCGATTTTCTTTTCACATGAAATGCCAGTCTTAGCAAAGTGATGACCTCCTTTATCTCCCCTGTGTAGTAAAAACCTGATCTTCGGAAAGGAAGCTTAAACTTGGCTTACGTTTTTTTTGGTGATAGAAAGGCTCCGTAATCAGTATGTCAAATTTCTGAAGGGTTTCTTTCATCCTGTATGTGAAATCAACCGGGTGTGATTTGATGGCAGCTGAATGTGAAGTCCTGATAGAGAATAATTTCACTCTCAGACCAAGGTAAAAAATCCTGACAGCTGAAGCTCCTCTCCTTTCAGAGACCTTCTATCTATGAGCGACAATATTCACAGTGAATTTAGAGGCTGGATGCTATGCAGTGCAAAATAATCTTAGATTAGTAGCAGTTGTACTTGTCTGAGTCCTCAGCCAAAGGCGAATGGAAATGAGGTTGCACTCAGAGTTCTGACCCTTCTGCCCCCCCTAGTAAGCGTTTGGACAGCAGTTTCTAAAACTTATCTATGTAAAGTCCTATTTTGATTTGCTTTGTGGAAGTGATCGGAGCAGCAAGCCATGTTCATGAAGCTCATTTGGTCTCTATGCAGTGACCAACATTCTTGTTTAATTTTCGTTCGCTTGTTTTGAGTGGTTTCTCTCTTAGTGATGTACCTGGTGTTTTTCTTATGTCAAAGCAGACTTAATTTTTAAGAGTGCATTAGAAGGAGGTTAAACTGACAAAGACAAGCTTTTAAAGTTAAGATACTGTAGAACTAAAGTTGCTTGTAAAAATATTACTTTGACCTAGTGGTCTAGGTAAATAACATCAGTGCCAATTGCATAGTTATATACTGCTTTTTCCAAAGGAACCTTGCCTCACTTAGTGTGCAAGAGGGACAGCAAATGAGCCAAGATGATGCCTTATACTCTGTATAAGCTTCAACGTAGCCAAGTCACTTCAACAACAACTTGGAAATAGCACTGCATTTGCAGCTTTTGGGTGCCTAATTTGAGATGTGGAGTGGAGGTTTTCAGAACTATTCCAGTTGTAGCCCAGGGCTTTTGTGTGCACCAAGGAAAGAGTCTCTTTTGTGCTCTCCCCTCAGAAGTACAGCTCCTTGTAGAACAAGTGTATTAGGTGTGTGGTGTGAAAGGAGCATTGAATGGTTGGCAGGAACAGATAGAGAATGTTGAGTTTTGATGCGGTTTGTTTTTCCTTCAGGCCACAAATGAAGTGGTTGGCCGTGTACCAAAAGCCACAGCCAGTGAGATGGAGGCAGCTGTGGCTTCTTGCAAAAAGGCATTTTGGAACTGGTCAGAAACATCTGTTTTGAGTCGCCAGCAAATCTTCCTGCGTTATCAACAACTCATCAAAGACAATCTGGTGAGACACCATGGCTGTGTGTGATGGCTGTTGCTGAATGCATTGCAATTGACTTTAGGAATTAAATTGGAAGACTTGGTGTTTACAGAGTTCTTGATAAGGCGTTGTTGCCATGATTGAGGAGCCAACTGAGACACTGTCATTGAGAGGTACAGCAAAGCACTCTCCATCAAATGGAGACAGAGAGGCAGTGCTTCTTAGGCAATATTATTCTGCATTTGCCCCTTTACCAAAAGACTGCAAGAGGAACTTTCAGCCTTGGTGGAGAATATGCCAGTTGATAAAGACAAGTAGGAGAAGTATGTTACTATGTCTTTGGATTTCCGTGATTGCTTTTTTGGTATGTCTGTGGTGTGACACCTGAAAGCTGTAGAACACAAGCCAACCCACGGTTGTTTTTTCTAAAATGTCACCAGTGTGGCTTATTCGCTTCTTGCCTACAAGGAGCACATCAGTCAGTGTAGGCTTTTGCACATTCTGCACAGTCTGTTCATTGTGATGTTGAACTCTCTGTTAAACTGTCTTATCCCTGCACCCTATTTCATGGACAGGCACTTTTCTGATGTTCATAAACTTCATGTTTTCCATTTTCAGAAAGAAATTTCAAAACTCATCACCTTTGAGCAAGGGAAGACCCTGGCTGATGCTGAGGGAGATGTGTTCCGAGGCCTCCGTAAGCTGCTGGCTCCTCCTGTTAAAAAAGGGACTTTAAGAACCCATAGGAAGGGAGGAGGTCTCCTGAGCAACTGATTGCTCTGGGACTCTGTACATGTAGCTCCCTTCATAGCTTCCTACTGAAAGAAAGGGGGAAATTGTAATTCTGACCTGGAAAGTTCCCTTACATAGAGTTTCCTTAAATCATTTCCAAGTTGTTAGATTCTTCCTTTTCCTAGGAGTGACTACACATTGCTGTAAAGGGATTAGAACTTCTTGCTTGTGCTCAGATGTCTAAGGTACAATAATACTATACCTGTGCTTCTTTTATTGGGGCTGTTGTGTCTGTGGTCCTATCACAGTGACATACAATGCACTTGAGAGAATCTATTCACAATGAGCTCACAGTGCTTGGCAGAGCAAAGGGATTTTCTGGAGCAGAATGAGTTTTAAGTTGTGGGAAAAGAGGCTGGAAGAAAGACTTGGGTCAAGGCAGTGGTGAGAAGGGAGTTCGGGGACTAACTGTTAACAGATCACCCAGTGGCATATTGCCCTTTCTGCTGCAGAGGTGGTTGAACATGCTTGCAGTGTGACATCCCTCATACTGGGAGAGACCATGCCCTCCATCACTAAAGATATGGACACTTACACCTACCGTCTGCCTCTGGGCGTGTGTGCTGGAATTGCACCATTCAATTTCCCAGCCATGATTCCTCTTTGGATGTTCCCCATGGCTATGGTTTGTGGAAACACCTTCTTGATGAAGCCATCTGAGCGTGTACCAGGAGCACTCATGTTCCTTGCCAAGCTGTTTCAGGATGCTGGTGCCCCCGATGGAACCCTGAATATCATCCATGGACAACAGGAAGGTAATACTAGCCCTTCTTGGGAGATGGCTGTAGTGTGTAAGTGTTGTGTATGTTCAGTGGAGGTATTGTTTGGAGAGTCTGATACTGCTGCTGTTAGATAGGTTTGGAGAGATGCTTCAGCCCTTTTGATGGAGATGAAGGGAGATGACTGGAAGATTCTCTGCCCTCTTGCATCAAATTTTTCAGGAGATATGGTGGACAAAATTTTGGGGGCTGGGGTCAGAGGCATGTAACTGCTCAAATTCTATTTAGCAACCTAAGCTCCAACTGAAGTAAGTAGATAAATCATCTTGGTTTCCCAAGGAGGCCTAAACAAGAATTAAATGCCTCACTGAATATGCAGTGGATGCCAGTATTCTAGCTCCTAATGTGATATTTTTACAGCATACAAGTAGCTTCAGAGTATGAGGATACAAATAGACAACAGTAACTTCACTTCAGCATCACTCAGGTGCCTTGGGAGATGCCCAAAGCATAAAGAGATGACAGAGAGCCAGGGACAGGTGCAGGAATACACATGCAGAGAAGTTAGTGGAGAGATGCATAGACAGGCAGTGGGGGAACTCAGATGTAGGAAACACAGAGGCAAGAATTTCTATAAGAAAGATACATGGATTTAGCACTGCAGGGATGGGAATAGAGGGAAGCATTTGTGCACCACAGTTATAATGTATTATTTCCTATTTGAAGCTGTGAATTTCATTTGTGACCATCCGGATATCAGAGCAATCAGCTTTGTGGGATCTAATCAGGCTGGCGAGTACATCTATGAGAGAGGATCCCGGAATGGCAAGAGAGTCCAGGCCAACATGGTAATGTGTCTGAATGGAGCACACTTCAGCACATAGACTGCCTCTGTCTCCTGTGAATGTTGAGACTTAATGCTACTCAGCAGGAGAAGCTGACTTTGCTACTGATAGTTAAGTGATGAGGCTGCCCTTCTTGCCAGCCTGTTGGTAGCAGTCATAGCTACTATATAAAGATATTGCCAGAGAGCTAGAGAAGTGGGCTGGGGTGGTTAATAATGGGAGACTGTGTCTGTGTTGTATTTCAGGGAGCTAAGAACCATGGTGTGGTGATGCCTGATGCTAACAAAGAGAACACCTTGAACCAGCTGGTTGGAGCTGCTTTTGGAGCAGCTGGCCAACGCTGCATGGCCCTGTCTACAGCAATTCTAGTGGGAGAAGCTCAGAAATGGCTGCCAGAGCTCGTGGAGAGGGCCAAAAATCTACGTGTAAATGCAGGTACAGACTGTGATAATTTCTTATGAGGTACTTCTGTACAACTGTAGCTTTTTAGGTCAGTGTATCTGCCTTACTACGGTGTGTCCCTTGGAGCTATTGGCACCATAGGTTTGATGTATAGGGGTAGGAGCTAGCAGATTGTCTGGACTGGGAAACACAGCCCTAGACTTGGAGTATACTAGGAGTATGTAGGAAGGCTTGGCACTATGACTGTGATGCAAGGTTTACAAGATTGGTCTTGTTTTAACTGGAGCTTTGAGGTTATGCCCTATGTTTAACTCAAACCTACCAATTTGTAGTAAGCATGCAATAAAAAGGAAAAATGGAAACAAGTACTTTGGAAAAACTAGACTTATTAATTCTAGGAGAATTATCTTTCATTTATGTTCAGTAAAGTCCTGCAAAGGGGAAAAGTTTCCTTTCTGAGAAGAATCTGTTGAATTTTGGCTTCCTGGTGATCTAAAATTATGTTTGTGCTTACGACTTCTCTTATTTGTTGATTATGAGAGTTGCAGGCTATTACTCCTGTTCATTAACATCTCACATCTTTGTTTCTGTGTCTCAGAAACATTAGGATTTTCAGATTTTTTTCTGCCAGTGTAGTTATCTCCATGATGCTTGTGAAGAGGAAGCTGTCAGGGTTAAAAACTTGGCATCTCTGCCTCTTCACAGGAGACCAGCCTGGAGCAGATCTAGGGCCTCTAATCAGTCCCCAAGCTAAGGAACGGGTTTGCCATCTGATTGAGAAAGGAGTAAAAGAAGGTGCCAGCCTTCTTCTGGATGGACGTAATATCAAAGTGAAGGGCTATGAAAATGGCAATTTTGTTGGGCCAACGATCCTTGCCAATGTCAAGGTAAGATGACCAAAACCAGTGCTTGATAGTATATATTGCAGGGTCAACTGTAAAACAGGTTACCCAAATCAGTCAGTAATCAATAATCACCAGCTACAAAGCTCATGAATGGCTCAGCCTTCCCTTGCACAATTCCAATGAAGTGCTCATTGTAATTCTGTTGTGGAGGTGTTGTGGAGGTGAATTTGCAGTAGTGCAACATGCTCTGAATGAGGTTAATGATCTTAACTTGAATAGATTGCAACCAACTAAAAGAAGATAGGGGTGGTTTGTACTGTGTTAAACTAGATGTCCATTGAGCATCCATCTGTAGTAATGGCCAGCAGCAGATGCCTAAGGAAGAGTACCATGAACAGCCAAACTTGAAATTGTCGTTCCTTCATTATACATTCCTGCAGTTCACAGTTTAAGTACTTGCAGAAACAGAAGTTAAAATTTTGTGGAAATCTTCCCGAGAATAATACAGGATAAGGTACAAAATCTTTGTTATTGAACATATTCACTCCTTCATTGAGTCAGCCTCTCAACATAATGCATGGTGTGCAACAGATGGACACTGCTATGGGGGAATATTCTTTAGCAGGTACACATCCACATGAGTTTTCATACCTAAGTTCATTCTTTTATGTTTATGCAATTAGCTGGTATGGTTTACTTAATATTTAAGTATTCATTCCTCATGGGCCTTTTGGTGAGTGATTCCATGATAGCAAACCAATCTTGATAATTCTGCTATTGTAATTTGTATTCTTAGGATTTTATTGATTTTATGCTATTACATAGTTCAGGCTTTTAATCTATCTCAGAATTTGTTTGCCTTATTTTCATTGAACATCTTAAAATACTTCACTTTCCTGTGATGTGTCATAAATATTGTTAGGTATTCAGAAGTAAAAGTTTCACTGAGATTTTGTGATTCTTAGTTTTCTTTTACAGTGGTTAATAATATTGTAAGCCACACAAAACTTACACCTTGTCAAATGAATATTTTGTAGTTTGCTGTTTTAGCTATTAGTGATTAAAGTACTCCAACTGGTGGGTTCTTATTTGTCAGATGTTGCTAATTATCAGACATAAATCCTGGACACTGAGTTGGAAAGGATAGCAAGTTCTAGTCACTTTGTCAACAAGAACTGATGTAAACTACCCTGAATTAATCCCCATCTTAATCAGCCTTGGTCAGAGTAAACCTGTAAGAGAGGTTAGGCAGGCGGTAAAAGCAGAAAGCGCTCCGGAGATGAAAAGTGGTACCCTCTTTAGGGGACAAGATAGATGGCAGGGCATAGGAAATGGTGAAAAGGCAAAGAGAACTGAAGGATGGCCTGTGGCAATGCAGTATGATGGGTGATCCTAGGAATATCCTGACCATTAGCAGCATGTGTGTTTATTATGTCCTATTTACTAGGATATTTTTATTATATCCTGTTTATTATATCCCATATACAAGCTGGGTTTTCTGTTGTTTGTCTTGGCAGCCAAACATGACTTGCTATAAGGAGGAAATCTTTGGGCCCGTCTTAGTGGTTCTGGAAGCAGACACTTTGGATGATGCCATTGAGATGGTGAACAATAACCCCTATGGAAACGGAACTGCAATCTTCACCACCAATGGAGCCACAGCTCGGAAATATTCTCATTTAGTAGATGTGGGGCAGGTATGTGCAAGCTAAAATTGTTGTTCTTAGTACTAGTACTATTTACAGTGGGTAGCCATCCAGCTATACTGACTAATGACTCAGCCAACAGTACCCAGCCTCAGATTTAAGGAAAGAAAATGAAGTAACTTTTGGAGAGTGCTCTGCAATCTGCTATTTCTTGTGATTAATATGGCAGCTTTCCTTTGGTTTAGGTGGGTGTCAATGTTCCAATCCCAGTACCTCTGCCCATGTTCTCTTTCACCGGCTCTCGTGCTTCTTTCAGAGGGGACACCAATTTCTATGGCAAGCAGGTAACTTACTGATTCAGAGTACTCAATTGGGTTGAATTGTGTTAAATCACATTATAAATGGCAATGGGGAGATGGTCATCAGACCTCATGAGTAAGGAGACTTTGAAGCCATCTCAACCAGGAAACTGAAGACCAGCCAGTGATCACAGCCACCATAACACATGTTGCAATAGCCAATTCCTTTTTTTTTTTTCCTTAAATATAAAAAAGCAAGTCTTTTTCCCGGAGATTTAAGAAGGGAGTATGAACTAAGTAGCAAGCTTTCTCACAGAACCAGCATCTTTGGGGAACTGATAAAAGGAACAGATTGACAGGAATTGTTCCCACAGAGGAAAACTCAACCCTCTGTAGATAAAGCAAAAACTGATACACCACTAGTGCAGACCTGAAGAATTTATAAGGCCAAACATCCGATCTGTGTCTCTCTCCTTTCCTCCAGGGAGTGCAGTTCTACACACAGCTGAAAACTATCATTTCTCAATGGAAAGAGGAAGATGCCACCGTTACCAAGCCCGCTGTGGTTATGCCAACTATGGGAAACTAAATCACCCCTTGCAGATGCTGTTCCTGGTGCCCTTCTCCTTCTATGCTGCACTTTCCACCTTTGTCCTCACTATCATCATTTCCTTGGGAATGAATAGAAAGCTCTGTTTTCTCAAGGACCTCTGTTTCTGTGCAGATCAGGCAGGCTCATGTAGTGCACAGTCTGGCTTACTCTTGCTGTCAGTGTTTTTTGCCTAGCTGAACTCAACTTTTTTTCCTACAGCCTATGACAGATGAAACAACCCTATCTAACTGAAAGGGCAGACAGTGAGATTGGTGTTAATTTGTGTTTCTTTCCAGACCCACTGAACTTGAACATTACTGGTTTCCACTTCAATATCTTTAGCCTTAGTGACTCACTCCTGGCTACATCTTGTAGCGGTTTTCTTTACCTCTTTTTTTGATTTTGAGTTTACCTTACTCAAAGATGAGTACTCATCCTGAGTGACATAACGGACACCTTAGGTGTCTCATAGAAGTGACTTTACATACAATGAAGACAGCAACTTTGGGACTTGAAAATGTCAGTCTTTCATCTGTTAACCAGTTTCCAAAACACTTGGGAAATAGCTTTCTAAGGATTTTTGAGGGAAGCATATTTGATTGCTTGTCTGAGGATGAAATTCCTGTATGGTACAGTGACCTTCACTGTGCCTCTGACAGCTTGAAAACTTCTGTTCCTGTTGTGCACGTGGCTTGTATTGTCCAGCTTGCTGTCAGTTCCTTTATACCTGAAAGTTGTTTGGTGCCTTTTTACTGTGCTAACAGATATGTGCCTACAGGTCCTGTAACATAATGAAACTGTAGAAGCAGAAACACAAGCATGTCTATGTATCTTTGCGTCACAGCATCATGTGGATCTAGGTGGAAGGGGGAATAAATAGATGGGTCAGTAGGAAGAAAGAACACATTTTTTAATCACAAAGCAGCCAGGCCTGTTCTCTTGGTTTCTTTTCCTGACTATGGCTGTATTTCTTGTGTTTGATGGATTGACTCCTTGTCACATTTGCTCAAACACAGTCATGTTCTCTAGGGACTGCAGGTCCCATTACTAGAGAAGGATAAGACTTGGTATACTGTATTTTTAAGAATCTATGCATTTGGAGCTGGAGAGCCTATATTGTTATTCCTGGTTCCTAGGTGATGCAGCCTATATTGTTACTCCTGGTTCCTAGGTGATGCAGCCATGAGGGATCTGCAGGGAACTCATTTGAGCACCTATGGAAAATAATATTATTCTAATGATTGTAACCATTACTCATTCTAATTAAACAACCTCAGTGCCAGAGGTTAAACAACCAGAAGACTTTGCATCCTGCCTTCTGGTAAAGATGCCTTGTAACTGACAGTTAAATATTAGTGCAATTGCTGTGCATTCACTAATGTTTGTATCTTGGTTTTTTCTTCTGCTATTACCTGGAGGGAAATTCTCACCTCGCACTTTGATTACAGATTAAAAACATGCTAATAAATTTCTGAAGAATATGACTGTTCCTTGGTAAGACATTATATAGGTGTGATGTTGACTTTATGCCCCTCTTCTTAGAGGCTGGTCTGTGATTCCTGTAACCTATGTATACATCTTCCTTTTACAGTATTTCAAGGACCTCTGTACCATTTCCCCATACAGCATTTCAAGGAATGCCTTGTTTCCACATACACATCATTTGATCACAAAAATTCATAAGCTTCGCATAGATTACTTTATTACAAACTGAAAATACATCTTAATCAGATTGTAGCAACACATATATAGAAAGTACTAACCACTAGTCCAAATCCTAGTCCTTTGTACAGGGTCATGTGAGCTTCTGGCTTGGGAAAGAATAAAATCTTTACTTTAAGAAGGAGGAATATAACTATATTTCAGATGGATTTCAAATGCGTAGTCAAAGCAGTAGTGCAGCAGACAGATGATTTAGAATTCGCAGCTTTGCTCACAAGATAATTTCCAAAATGAAAAGTGCAGATGAGTTGGTAATTGCTGTGGCTGTTCTTCATGCAAAGTGTACAGCTGCCTTACTCTGTCTGTGGTGTTAACATCTAAATGTGCGGAAGAATTACTGCAGATGATGAATCTGATAATTTGGCCTGCTGTGTAATGAATATTAGGTTGGTAGAAGCATTTTCTGTGCTGCAAAGGTAAAATATTCTAGGTAAATCACCATTAAGACATTGGCATTCATTCATGCACCTGGGATAGGAATACTAATTAACAGCCTCTAATATTGTCTACAGTCATTCAGTTTCAAAACACCTTAATTTTCTTCCTAATCAGTATTGCTATTCTGACTTTCCTGTTGTTCTATTAAAAACCATTATATCTTTCCTTTAGAAATTCTAAAATCCAGCTTCTTTTGTTTATTATCAAGCTTACCTGCTCCCTGAAGAATTGCAGGAGTGTCCCTGCACCTTCTCCAGACCTGTTCTAGACACTTGTATAATCTTTTCATCTTTCATTTTTTAAACAGATCATTTTCAGTTGTATTTGAAATACAAATGTTGTATCTGCCTTTTTTTAGTTAATGAAATGCCTTTTTAGATCAAGCTGCAGTTGCTGACTGATCATGATGTACCTGCCTCATCTCACTGCTGTTACTGCTTTCCACCCACCTGTTTATTCTCCTTATTTCAACATTCACTATAAAAAATTAAGCTACAGAATATATCTTCTATATTATAAGTATAATCTAAATATAAAGTATCGCATAATAAATTTCTTTAGACTCTATTAAAATACAATTTTATACTCAACCCTTTGTCTCCTATTAAAAATTGTTTCTTGCCTGCAGGCAAGATTCAGCAGTCTAGATTCTCAAAGCTATTTGATACTCCTAAATCCAAAAATTATGTTTGAGAATTGGACCCTGTGACTTCCACTTCTGTTTTTTTTTTCCTTGTCTGTGTAAAAAAAAAAATGCTACAACTCCCTTCCACTCCCATTTCTGGAAGTGGCACTCTGCCTCTCAAGGGAGGTGTCTCTCATCGTTCCATATAAATCCCTCCAGGGTTCCTGCTTATGAACTTTATCTGGTCATTTGATGTCTGAATATTATATTTTGGTTTGTGTGCTTGACTGCCTCATATTTGACATGATGGCATGCCAGAACCCCTCCCTACTTATTCCTCCAGGGTAAGTTGATATTGCTTGCCCTGTAGTGTTGTGATTAGCTGTATAGTGTATCTGAAAATCAGGCACATGGATCTTCATCATGGTCCATCCTCCCTAAGTGAGTCTATACTGAATGCAATGTCAGCTTAATAGACTTTTCCCTTTTAATCAAAACTTGCTGTGCTAGGTGAAAATGAGTCTCCTTGTATGATCATAGCCTTTCACAAGAGAATTCTCCAAAAATAATAAAGCTGCTTTTCAATAGGAGGAGGCTTTAAGGGGGCAGGAGATCAAATGTTTTTTTATGAGAGCTGAGTCTTAAATGCCTGCTGCTAAACGATCAATGTGTCCAGAAATTTCAAAACAAATAAAAAATTCTCTTGTCACACATCCATTTATTTGTGTATGGACACACTAATATAGATCTTCATACAAACCGAAGTATTCTAAAGTGGGAGGGATGACAGAGACAAGTGCATCCATTTATATATAACCAGGACTAAGAAGGTGTAAGATAGTGTGGTATAATTCAGCATCTTACCCAATTTTGCTTTCTTTAGTATCATCAGGAGCTGAAGCTGAAGTAGCCAAAACTCTGTTGTATTTCCTGTGAGGGAGACACAAGAGCAAAGTAATCCTCATCTAACAGTGATTTATGCTCAGCCAGGTTTCTAATCCCACACCAAACTTGTTTTCTAAAGTGAACAGCAAGCAAGCAATGCTGGGGCACCTCACCTGTTGCAGTACACTCTCCAAAATCAGCACTATGAATCAAACATGAGTCACTTCACTATGGAATTCTGTATTTTGTGGCAAAATCGTTAAAATTAAAAGGGAATGAGGAGAAACAATCAAAAGGGTTTTTTTAAAACTGGGTTTAATCATAAGTCAACTTAAAAAGAAGTGTTTGTATTCCATTCCTGGAGGTTTCATACTCTACAGCTTTATGTGTGCTCTTGTATGTTGGCAAGTATTGATAAAAGGAGTTAAATCCATGCATAAAAGCTGTCGGATTAATCATTTAATTACACATTTACTTCCACTGTAATAACCTTGAAAAAAATTGCTAAAATTCTATTAATATAACTTTTGCTAAAAAAAATCAAATTTAATTTTAAAAAAATTAAATAAAACTCTTTCAACACAGAGAAGCTGATATTCTACCCTAAGCATTACATCTCCCCAAACTACATTAAAAATCATAGCATTTTAGATTTCTCTTTGGGCCCCTCTTATGCTTCAGTTCACAGCTTTTAATATATTTAATGCTGATTGTAATTTGAATTTCCAGTGTAAGCTATATTTTAGGTATCTCTAAAGTCATGCTTCCAAGTTTCTTATACAGACAGCAATGAGCCAGAGTATGTACACTTCTAATAATCTGGTATTTTAATACTGGTAGATTGCTTTACAGTACTCTTACTAAAAGGAAATATATGTGAGGAGTGCTACTGTCACAATATACATTATTTACTTGTTTGGTAAAGATGGATAGGGATTTGTTAATGACTGAAAAAAATTAATCCCACTGCAATGAGCAGTTAATTCCCCTCACTTCTCTCTTCCTCAGCACTATCAAAATTTACTTGCGCTTGCTTTTCTTTTGATACTACACACAAAGATCTAACTGTATAGTCTGGTGCATGTCCAAAATTAGTATATAGTATATGAACTTTTTCAAAAGGTTATAGCATCTTTTTCAAAAGGTTAAAGTATCTCACACCAAGCCACACAGTTAGTTAGATCCTTATGTTGGATTCAGAGTTTCTTGGAATCCCCTGAGCTGGAGTTACCAGCGCAGCTTCTCTAACAGGGAAACTTCAGCATTCAGCTAATGAAGAAACAGTATTACCGTGGATTGGTGCCATTCATTTTGGCAAAAAGCAGTCGCAGACCATGTTCTTTTTGTTCCCATGTCAAGTCACCGATATCCGCGTTTTCAAACTGGATTTTTTCCCTGAAAAACACAGAAAGCATCAATGTATTGAAATTTTCTTCTAAGGCATATCTCTCAGGGATTTTGTATGCATAAAACAGGTTTTAAATTCTAGCTCTGCATTGCTCTTGTTCAGCTATTCATAGCATGTAAATTAAAAAAATAAATCTGACCACACAGTGCTGTCTTTTCAACTTCTAAATCTATGGCTCAACTAAGCAGAACAAAATCAATGATTTCCGTTACACATGTAGTGGTTATAAATACTGTGAGGGGGAAGGTTAGTACTAACGTGTATTAGTTTCTTGCTTCTGTTCATACATAAAAGGGTCAATACGTATAACCAAATTTAATTCTCAGTTTCAGTCACCCCCTTCTTTTGCTCCAAGGAGAAGCTTCCTTAGATCTCAGTAACTACTTTTACCTCTGATTTTTCATGAAGTGTTTCTGCTGTATCATTTTTGAGATAAGATAACCTGAACTGAACAAAGCATTCTGACAGATTGTGTGTCGCCAAGTCATTCAATACCCAATGCATACTAAGCAAACATTTTATTTGGGAGTAGGATAATTTTGATCTCTTGCCAAGGATGTACAGAAACTTCAGCTATGGGGACATTAACTCTATGGTTTAAAATCCCAGTGCCTGGACACTGCTGCAGTTTATAGGCACAGATTTCTAGCAGGAGGTTGGAGACCTGTAATCCTGGCCACTGTGGCATGTGTAGCCCTAATTTAAGCTGCATTCTAATACAAATTCTGAGATACTGACAGTTATAAATCTGAGGTTTTGTTTTATTCACTATAAAGTGTAATCCTGTCAATCAGTACTGTACTGCAGGGGATCTTGTTTTTGATATGTCGGTGTCTATTTCATGTAATGGCTTAATTTTTATATTATTTTGAAACTTGAGGAAAACAGCCTTTGAAAACACAGTGCAAAGCAGGGCCTTCAGACATACAGAAGAACAGTTGAAAAAAGCCTGGGTTTGCCATCTACTGGATGTTTCTGTTAAAATGATCAGCAACATAGTAAAGAGATGTTAGCATCTTAACTGTAATTTTTAGGCTTCAGTGTTATTAGCTCACTGGAGTGAGTAAAAATCAAAAAGCAATGCCAGAAAAGCAATGCCTATAAAACCAAAAATCATTAGAGAAGTAACCATAATTATTAAAAGGAAACTGCAGAACCACATCTATACTGGAAGTTCTGGATCAAATTTGACAGCACATGGCAGAATATGCAAAGAGCTCTTTCGAGCTTATCTTTAATCCATAGAAATAATGACCAAAAAATGATAGCCTAGTTGAAATTAGGTGCCCACAAAGTCATTACTAATTGATAGGATATTACACCTCATACAGTTAGTCTCACTACAAAAGCCTCCACAAGCACAATATTAATCACGCAAAACGTATTTTCAGGTGTGCTAGGAAGATAGACACTAGGTTTTGATGTTTCAATACCAGTAGCATTTCTCTGCTTCCTCTAGGTCTCTGTATACACTATTTGTGCTATTTACGTTGCTTTTGAATGTTTTGATTTTGGGAAATTCTTCCTTCCCTGCACATGCCTCCATCATTTTTCTGTGATAGGCAGTTTGGGCCTTTTTCTTACAGTGCTTTCTACTGGATATGATCTCCTGTTTCACATGTTCCAGAGCATCTAGGAAGAACCTTTCCACCTCAGTCCTCTCATTTAAGATATTCCGGACCAGTTTCTTCACTCTGTTCATCTCCTGATCCTTCATTTCTAGTAATTGCTGCAGTTTCTTGATCTCTACCATGCTTGCCTGGTTTTGTCTCAGTGCCTGATGCTGTGTTTTCTGAGTCTCTCTCTCAGATTATCTGGTCATGCGACATAAGGCCATCTCCAGCTTTGCCACTTTATGCTGCAGATCTCCAATCTGTGCTTTCTGGTGATTGATCTGTAGGATCTCTTTACGTATCAAACCCTCATTGGCTTTCTAAAAGATGAGAAGAAATTATTTGGGCTTTTATTTCATCTGCACCAAATCTGGAGGGTTTCCCCCCCGTCCCCAACACTGACAATGTAGTAAACATGCTGGCACTGTCATGCTGGAGAGTGAATACTTCTCTGGGATCAGGTTTTTGTTTACAAGAGAAGACAAATAAAGAAGACTTTGTATGTAGTATACATTACAGAGAGACCTATTCTTAATGGGCTGGCATAGGAAACCCTTCCTTCTTTCTTGTCTGTAATTAAGATAGAATAAGCGCTCTTCTTCAGACAACTCCAAATTCAGTAACTGCAGAGGTGGCTGACCGGGGAGAGGTTAGTCTCAGTAAATTTACATCTGTATACAGATGTACCCCTTCCTAGAGGAGAGCGAAACAGTTAAAACCAGAACAGAAACCTTTTCCTGAAATAGAACAGTTTTGTCCTCTTCTAACTTCTGTTTGATTTTCTGCAATTCCATTGTCTCTTTCAGCTGGTAAGCAAATGCACCTTGAAGACAAACATTCTCCTTAAACACCTCTCTCCCAGTGTTGTTCAGCTGCCTGGACCGAGGGAAACAAAATCCAAGAGCTTTAATCACAACTTTCTTCCTTTTTTTAATATTAATATTCCAGTGTCCTAATTTCAGAGCTAAGCTGTAAAATTCTTACAGGTCTGTACCAAGTTTTCATAGCTTTGCTTCTAGTCCTACATCTGGACTGGGAGGATGAACAGCGGTACCACGGTGATAAAATTACCTCCAGTTCTCCCCTGGAACCAGCGTGAGTCTTGGCAGTTTAAATGTAAGTGCTGACATCACCTTGGCATTGGTAATATAAAAACCGCCTAGGTCATCACTGATTTTGCCCTTCAAAGCCCATGTAGTAATGTGGGCAACTTATTATTTAGAACACAACACTAAAATGGTTTTGTAAAATGGAAAACAGGAAAACAAGTGTTTCTTACAAAACAGCATCACACTGGGCAGTCTCTGCCATCATTATTTGCTTTTTCTCAACATCTTCTTCTAGTCTTTTCTGAAAGGGAGAAAAGCCTGTTTAAATTTTGCATGAGACCTGCGGCACCAAAGCTAAAATCTGAAACAGTGTAAATTCTAAAATCACACCCACAGTTTTCAGCCCACCCAACTTCTTGCTAGAGAAAGAATGAACCCCCAAGGGCACTGAAGTTCCTGATGGAAGTGGAGAATACGGCCTTTCTGGGATCTTGACATCCCATGTTTTTTCTGTGGAAAGCTGCACCTAGCCTCCAGCTCATTCATCATACTTGTATTTACATGGGAAATTGTAAAATGCTCACTAAGAAACTGAAACCTACATAAACCAGAGTAGTCAGTAGGAAAAATCATTCTGTTCTAATAAAAGCTTCTTTAACTGCCTGTCAGCCTCTACCTTTTCTTCAAGAAACCTCCTCTTCAGTCTTACAACCACTTCCTGATATCTCCTGTTTGAAATCTCCATATTCTCTTTTAACTATGATAAAAAATAAAATTTCTTTAATAATGGCATTTTATTTCAGCCATATAACTAAAAGTGTGGATGTACTCTTCAAGAAGGAATTTTATAGTCTTTCCTGGCACTAACCACAATCTTCATAAAATTTTTACAACCTCTATAAAATTCACTTAACCTTCTGACTTGTATTACTACTTTGCTTCCCCTTCATAGTTCACCTGTGCCTGTATTTTCACATCACTGGCAGTCATTCACACACTGTGTCACTGTTTAGTGCTGCTTTAGAAATCTGCTTTACTTCATTCAGTCATCAAGATCATTCAAAGTCCAATGCTTCAAGTGTTCTTTGAAAAATGCCTGATTAACTCGCATTTAATATCTTAGCTGAAAAGCAGCTATATATTAATAATCCAAATGCTGTTGACCAATCATTTGTCTCCACAGAAAGCATTTGATGTTGTTTCTAAGCCCCTTCTTGTGGTTGAAAAAAATTCCACTAGAGCAGAATCAGCAAGGCACTTGAATTACTCAAGGCACTTTTTTTTCATGTCATCAGTCAGCTGGGATACTTTTTTATTCCAGGCTGAAATGTTTTACAGGCAATACTACTGTTTAGTATTTGTATTATAGCTCCAAAGTATCTCTGATTAGGTCATGTGCTGTGTAAGTGCTTAATGAAAGACAGTCCCTAGTTTTATATTCTGAACTGTTTATGTGGTTGAAAATGTGATACAATACTATCATTCACATCCTAACTGGGCTGACTAGTGAGAAATCAGTCAGACTTAGACTACTTGTAGTCAAGTGCTAGCTCCTCCACACATATCTTTAAAGTGTGTACTAGATGCTCTAGTCCATTGACATATATGTTTGTATGATTCATGTTACTCTGTAAAAAACCAAAACCAACCCTACAGCACTGGACCATTTCAGAAGTGAGTTCTGGCTACAGAACTTGCATTTTGTCAACCTAATGCTTTTCCTCACTCTCTGTAAACTAAAGAAAACAATCCAGTGGATTGGCTAGGTCTGTTCTCTATTCCCAAACTCTATGCTGGCATGCAGACAGAAAAGTTGCCTTTAAAATAAGTATTGCAAACGCATATTTATGACAAACTTAAATCTTCCAGCTCTTTCTCCATGGCTGCTTTCTCCCTGCAGAACTCCTTTATTAATTTTCGTTCTAATTGAATTTGGCCAATTTCTCTGACTTTTTTCTGAAATTTCTCCTCCAGTTCTTTTATTTGTTGGGCATAATAGTCTGTCTGCAAATCAGAAAATCTCAATAAGAAGAAAGCAAAATGAGAAAAACCAATCATCAAATATTGTAACATAAAACACAGATCACACAGAACTGAGTGTCTGAAATTATACCAAGCTGCAGTTTTTTAAAAACCACAAGGAATTAATCATTAGAAGAAATGCTGCAAACTCAGCAGATGCTACCCTCCAGTGAAATAACAAGTCTAAAAATTAATAATAAGTTTAAAGCAATGTATATGAACATTGCATTGGGTTTCCATGGCAAGGTTTAGGTAGCCGGGGGGCTATGGGGGTGACTTCTGTGAGAAGCTGCTAAAAGCCTCCCCTATGTCCCACGGAGCCAATGCCAGCTGGCCGCAAGACGAACCCACTGCTGGCCAAGGCCAAGCCCATCAGCAACACTGGTAGCACCTCTGCAATAACATACCTAGGGAGGGAGAAAACTGCTGCACAACAGCAGCAGAAAGACAGGTGTGAGAATATGTGAGAGAAGCAACTCTGCAGATGCCAAGGTCAGTGCAGAAGGAGGGGGAGGAAGTGGGCGCCGGAGCAAAGATTCCCCTGCAGCCTATGGGGAAGCCCATGGTAAGGCAGGCTGTCCCCCTGCAGCCCAGGGAGGTCCACGGTGGAGCAGATATCCACCTGTAGCCCCTGGAAGACCCCATGGTGGAGAAAGTAAAATGCACCCAAAGGAGGCTGTGACCCTGTGGGAAGCCCACGCTGGAGCAGGCTCCTGGCAGGACCTGTGGATCTGTGGAGAGAGGAGCCCACGCTGGAGCAGGTTTCCTGGCAGGACTTGTGACCCCACGGGGGACCCACGCTGGAGCAGTCTGTGCCTTAAGGACTGCATCCTGTGGAAGGGACCCATGCTGGAGAAGTTCATGAAGAACTGTAGCCCATGGGAAGGACTCACATTGGAGAAGTTCATGGAGGACTGTCCCATGGGAAGGACCCCCCACACTGGAGCAAGGGAGGAGTGCGAGGAAGAAGGAGCGGCAAAGGCAATATGTGATGAACTGACCACAATCACCATTGCCGTCCCCCTGCACCACTCATGGGGAGGAGGTAGAGAAAATTGAGGGTGAAGTTGAGCCTGGGAAGAAGGGAGGGGTGGGGGAAGGTGTTTTAAGATTTATTTCTCATATTCCTACTCTGATTTGATTGGTGATAAATTAAGTTCATTTCCCCCAGTTGAGTCCGTTTTGCCCGTGATGGTCATTGCTGAACGAACTCCCTGTTCATATCTTGACCCACAAGCCTTTGGTCATATTTTTTCTCCTGTCCAGCTGAGGAGGGGGCGTGACAGAGTGGCTTGGTGGGCACCTGGAGTCCAGGCAAGGTCAACCCACCTCATCTATCAACTATAGACTTTTCTGCTTTTTATAATCTGAGGGTGAGAAAAGTTCCTTGTGGAGTCTGCTTGATGGGAATTAACCATCTTAAAGTGCAGAGGAGCACAGTTCTGTTTCTTATTGAAGCCAGATTAAAAAATAATTTTCTCAGTTCTTTCTAAGAATTCTTGGTTCAACAGTAACGAATGAAGGAGAACTATGAAGGAATTCAAAGTAGTTATTTTTTATCTCCATGAAAGTGAAACATGTTTGTGCTGTGCCTTTGGCCTCACTGTTACCCAGCTGGTTCCTAATACTATTTCAGATGCTATAAAACATTCCTACTACTATCTGAAATGATACTACAAGTCATAGGATAACTCCCAAATAACGATCGTTTTTTTCAAGCTCTTTCTTCATGCAGTATTTTTGCATCAAAACCTGTAACTGCCCTGGCTTGTTCCTCATACTAAAACCAGAACTACTTCTTAGATTGCTCAGAAGATCCCACTGTTCTGAGGACAGAGAGAAAAGTTCATTCACCAGCTTCTTCATCTCTTCTTGTGCTTGCTGTTTCGAATCATTCAGCTCCTGCTTCAGTTTCTCAATCTGGGAAAAGAGGAATCAAGAAACAGTAACTGTGAGGTGGGAAAAAAATATCCTTGCTGTTTCTCTTCAAATGAAGAAAGAAGGGAAAGGTCCGTCATTTGCACTGTGCAGGTCAATTAAACCATGTTTAAAACTGTTTGTGTTAAACATAGGGAATAATGTAAGCTTAAACTATAAAAACCCACATGTATTACATACAAACATATCTGTGACTCTGCTGAAGAATTAAAACTATGTGGACAGGGGGTTTTCTTCCTTACTGTTTTGGATAGCAGTGTAGTGTTAGAGAAGCAGTTTAGAAAAGGATAAAAAAAGGGAGATACGGAAAGAAAAACAGGCAGCTGGAAAAAGGTCTGAGTAAGATCTTCTGTACTGGATAGGCTGAATTAAAACAGTGGGAAGTGAGCAAGAAAATTGTCTCCTACCATTTGACCTCTCCAGTGTCGTGGGGATCAGAGTTTTGTATCTTCTTATTCAATAAATAGGATATTAAAATGATTTCATTTTAGTTTCCATTTTCAGTTTCTTTTTCGACCTGAAAAAGGGTTTTCCGTGGTACTTGGATTTTGAAAAATGGGAATAGGACTAAAGTAAAATCATCTGCGATAGAGGAAACGGAAGCTACAGTGTAGGGCTGCTTTTTCTTCATTGTGTTTCAAGTAGAGCTGTGCTCTGTTTTCTCTGTTTCCGGGCGCCGGACTCCTGAGTGGGGGAGCAGGTCCCAGGCAGGGAGAGGGAGGGCTGGCACCGGCGGCGAGGCTTCCCCCTCGCAGCCCAGCCCGCGAAGAGCCTGCCCGCCGCAAGGCCGCCCTGCCGGCCCTCCGCACGGCTGCCGGGAGGTAACGCCGTCCCGCCTTTGGCCGCAGGCACCGAAACGCGGCGGGCAGGACCTTCCGTGACGGGCTTTCCTACAGATGGCTGCGCACCGGGAAGCTGTGTCTGGAGGGAGCGGGGGGGGGAGAGGGGCCCGCCCGGCTGCGCGCACACCTCCTCCGCCTTCTCCCGGCCTCGCTTCGTGAGGAGGGCCATCGCGGCCGCCTCCCTCCCCGCGTCCCGCTGCCGCCACGGCAGCTCCACGTGGCTCCTGGCCAAACGGCGGGTGGCTTGGCGGTACTCGGCCAGGGACGCCTCGGTCGCCGCCAGCTGAGCTTCACATAGCGCCGCGCTGACCTCGTCCCGCTTCTCCTCAGACGCGCGGGCCGCCTGCCCCGCCGCCGCCGGCCTGCGGGAGCCGGAGGAGCCGCTACGGCACCGCGACCGAGCCCCGCCGCCGCCGCGTGGAGACGGCAACCGCCTCGCCCGTTACGGCGGAGGCCCCGCCCCGTTGCTTGGGTTATGGGCCGCCACGTCGCGCAGCCAGCCGCGGGACCCCCCGCCGCGAGGAGCGCGCGGCGGCCAGTTCCCGTGGAAACCGGACGGCGCCCTCCCGCGACGCGCAACTCCTGCGACGGGCGCGTCACGTGGGCGCGCTGACGCGACACGCAGGACCGGCGAGATGTGGCGCCGCCAGCGCTCCGAGCAACCGGTGAGCGCGCGCAGCGGCGGGGGCGGAGGGGGGAAGGTGTGTGACAGCGCCGCGCTGCCATGGAAACCGGTGCCCCGCCCGCCACCTTGTGCCAACGGCACCGGGAGCGCGGGGGCTGCCGGAGGCCCGCTGGGGGCTCCCGGCGTCCTGCCGGCGGCGGGGGAGCGGGCAGAGAGCCGCTCCGAGGCTGCGTGAGCCCCGGCGCCCCGGGAGCGGGCTCCGCTGGGGTGTGACGCCGGGGCGGCGTCAGGGGGCGGCGTGAGACCCCTCGGACGCTGAGAAGCCGGCGGCGTTTCCGTTGCTCTCCGCCGCGGCGCCGCCTGGGGCGGGCAGAAGGACGGACGCCCGGTCTTGCTGGGGTGACAGTTGCGGGCGGCTGCTGAGGCAGGAACCGGCGTTTCTGCCAGTGCTTCTGCTTAGTAGTATCGCTGCCGGCCTCGAGAGAAGAGCCGCGGGGTCCCGAGGGCCGTGCACGGAGAGGAGCGGCGGAGGAGGCGTGTGCTGGGGGAGAGAAAAGGTAGGTGGGGGCGGTTTTTCAGGCGTGGTCAGTGCAGGCGTTCTGGTGGCGGCCGTTGGACGTGGGAGAGGGAAGGATGCTTTGGCATCGGGGTGTACGCGCGGTAAAAATCCTGCAGCCCTGACGGCCGGCAGGGGTGGGCACGGGGCGTCACGGCGCCCGCCTCCGAGGTCCTCCTTGGGGAAGCTCTGGCGAGCGCTCTCACGGCGCGTAGCTGGCAGCCCCGCGCTGAAGCTTGCACGGGAGTTCTCCCCGGGCTTAGATGGACCCCAGGCCCTCTGCACCCAAAACCTGTTTCCTAAGAGAACCAGTTGGTCCCGTTAGGAGGCGTTGCTGTCGGCCCCGGTAGGTGGTAGGTTCCAAAGTTGGGAAGGGACGCTCGCTAAGCGCTGCGGGAGGATAACGTGGCAGTCGCTTGGAAAGCTGCCTTGGCCTAATGAAATAGGAAAATTGAAAACCCACTTGGCCAGAAATGAGAATAAATAAATAAATACTGTGTATTTGGAGCCTCGGTAACGGAACAAGATTAAAACTGCTGATAATGCATGTTTGTGAGTCGGTTCTAATTTTTTCTAGCGTCTAAAGCCTCTAGACCCAGAATTTTCAAAGTGTGTACTTTTAAGAACCTTAGATTTTTGTCAAAACAATACGAAAAAGTTGTTTTGGTTTTTTTTTTATTATTATTTTTCTAGATAAAAAATAAGTCCAGAAGAAATGTAATGACTTTTTGTTTCTGGAAAAAAAAGTAAAAATGTGTTTGTCTAGTCATGAAGGTTAAGTGTTCATCTGGGAAACAGATCTTGTTACTGGTTTTGTGCAGAAAATAGTCTTCCCATTCTGAATGATTTTTAGTGTGCTTGAGCAATAACAATATGAATTGAATTACATAATTCATCTATTTTGCTTCCTAAAATATTGCCTAAAGATTTATATATTGTAAATATTTTTAATTATTGTCTAGTATTTTTCTTTATATCCAAATATTTCCAAAAAATATTTTAGGAAACAGAGGGAAATTCTTGTGTATCTCAGATACACTGCTTTTTCTTCCCCCCAGATCAGACAGATTCCTTTTTCCAGGGAGATGCTCCTTTTGCTGTGTTTTGGGTTTGCATGTTCTTTTGTCAGACATATTCAAGAATGTGGGTGATACTTTCTTGTCTTGAAAATTATCAGTGTTTCTGTGTATGGTGAGCTCTTAAGTAAGGTTGTGTTTTGCTGTCTTAAGGTTTATTATTATTGTGGCACTGGTTTTACTTTTGCTGTTTAAGGAGAGTTTCACTGGGGCTTCTTGCTTCCTTTTTCTTTTTTTTTCCTATTCCTGCTTTCAGCCTTGGCAGCCTCCATGCAGCATCCCAGTATTTTTGGATCATACAGTCTGTGTAGCTCCCAAATTTTTACATTGCATGTGCTTCAACTTTTTGGCTTAGTATCTAAAATCTGCCTTATACAGATGATATTTACATGTGTTTCTCAGTGTTGGGAAATGAGTGTTCCACCTTGTGTCACTGGACTCAGGCCCGTGCTGTTGAGGTCAACTGTAATGTTATGTAAATGTTTGACTAACTTGTTCAACTCTGTTAACTTTCAATTTCTTTAAATTCATCCCATGTAATTATCTAAGCATGTTTCACTGCTTGTATTGAGCAATGATGAACTCAAATTTGAATCGAGCAACTTGACTGATATTTTATGTGCCTCCATGACCTTGTAATTTGCCTGATACATAGTCCACTCCTACTAGCTGGAAGAGAAGTGCAGGCACAGTGTCTCTTGCCATGTCGCTCCGAAGTGGTTTTCATTAGGAATCTGTGGAGTGGAATAGCTGTTGCTTCCATCCTGCTTCAGGTGTGTGCCTCACATACTCACAATTGATGTTGATTATTACTGCTCATTTATAAAGGCAGTAACTGTAGCCTACTGGTGGTGATCTGTGCATTTTACCCGCTGAACTGCTCGCTTATATTAATGAACTTGTGCTCATATTACTGTTACCCTGTTTTCTCCTTTCTGTTTGTTGTTCATTTTATTCATCCTGTTGTATTCCAATAGCGGCTAGGATTTTAAGTTGTTTGGGAGGAACTCTTTTGGAAATATTTTTCCTTCTCAGTAACTAATCTCTAGTCTATCCTAAATTTTTTCTTCCATTTTTTCTTCTGACCCTCTCTTTCCAAATGCCTTTTCCATTGCCTTTTCTGTTATGCTCTGCCAATTTCCCTCCCTTGTCTCTGATTTCTTACTCTCCTCATCTGTTTTTATGCTTCTTGTGGACACTGTTTTGCTGCTGTGCTTGATTAAATCATCTTTACTACTCATTGAAAAGGCTCAATGTGCTTTCTTGATTCTTAACAAGGGTGGAGAAAAATAAAATCCCAAGGTGGTTGTTGTTTGTTTGGTTTTGTCCTTAGGAGTCTAAAGGTGGAAAGGAAAAAAAGTCAGGGGAGGAGGAGAGAATGGAGAATGTGAAATGGTTGTGGATGTCCAAGAAGGGGTAGAAAAACTTAGTGAGGGAGTGTTTCGGGGGGGGGTAAGGCTCATCCACTAGTAGACCTGGCAAGAAAAGTATATGTTAACGATGGCAGTTGCTCAGATATTTTTGGATCGTCAGAGATTCTAAGGCTTGCCCAAGTGTCACATGTGTCATTTGTAATAGGACTCTGGAGTTTGTTCTTAAGGCAGGTGCTTGGATTGTATTTGTGATGGTTCAGTAAGCACTAACAACACCTCTTCTCAACAGCTGAAAGGTAGTACTCGCTAAGGCAGCTTATGTTCTGTTAAAGCAGCACAGCTTCTTGGATTTTCAGTAGACCTCCTTGCTGTGATGAAGCAATGCTAGCTACATCTTAGTACAAATACATAGCTATGAAGTTGCCGAATGGCTTAGCGCTTTTCATGAATTCTCTTCAGGATAGGACTTTTAAGTCGTTACAGGTCAGACTAAGTTTTTACTCATTTCCGCATAAAATGTGAATGCTTTAGAAACTACTACAGTTGGAGTTCATTTGCCACAGAGGGTGGCCAGGGCTATTGCCTGTTTGTGGAATTGTAAAATCATCTCTTCCTCTTCTCAGAGTGTGCTTCTAAGGCAGAGTAGATGAAGAGCTTGTGCTTCTGCCCACAGTGCTCTGCATTCACCAGCAACAGGAGCGTACAAATAAAGGTCACAGAAGACAGGCAAGGTTACCCTTCTGCAGCAGGCTGTGATTTTGTTTGCCATA
Organism: Elanus axillaris; assembly: GCA_026212715.1. Lineage (NCBI taxonomy): Eukaryota > Metazoa > Chordata > Aves > Accipitriformes > Accipitridae > Elanus > Elanus axillaris. Next base: position 3,800,699 of record JANZLQ010000032.1, read on the forward strand.
GAGATAGCTGAACACATGAGTGAGTTAGAGAGGCACTTGAGGAATGACCCAATGTGATGTTGTTTACTGAGAACGGGTAAAAGTTAATCTCGCTTTGCTGTAACTGGGATCAAAGGTGAAGGACAGAAATAATAAAAATCATACAAGGGCTAAATGTGGGATAAAAGGTACTGGAGGATAAGTGAGTTATTTGGGCATGGGAGAAAGGTGTGTGGAAATAGAGGCTATGTCAGGTTCACATAGAAAGGAAAGAGAGTTTAGGATTAGGAATGAATAAATATAGGATAGAGATAGCAAATAAAGATTTTGAGGGAATGAACATAGTGGGGCTGAGCAGATTGCTAAAAGACAGTCAAATGTAAGGGCCAGAGGTGGGTGGGGATCTCAGGCAGAGCAGATGAACATGTATATGAAGTAGAATATTCAGTGCTGTGGGTGGATGGATGTGTTACCAAGTGTCTGGAGAATGATAGGGAGCTGTTTGCACCTTCTGTACACTGAGTACTCTGTGTATATGTCAATGCAGGCAATACTGCAAATGGTGGGGCATCTGGTCACATGCTCTTTTCTGTTGTTAAAATGCAAGTAAGAAAGATACCTGTATACTCTCTTCCTGTTTACCTGTGCACCTAAGGAACCCTATAATTTCTGTGCCCATGGCTTTCCTTTATTAGCATTTCTTAGGAAAAAATGTAGGCAAAGAGCTACATGTTAACAGAGAGGAGGTGTAGTTGATATGCAGTACTGCCTCACACAACTTTGGGGCCTTGGCTTATTGAAGCTGTTATTAGCAACCTGGGGCAGGGCAACTGGTCTGGGTGTGAAAGTGTGATGGGTTTTGCTGGGTGTTTTTTTTTTTTTGTAATTCTGAAAATGAAAACCATGTCAGGAGAAAATGATGAAAAACCAAAATTAAGACAGAAAGGAAAAGTATGAAACAATGCTGAGAGGCGGAGCCTGGGTCCACCTTACAGTTCAGTCCCTCTTGTGCAGCGTGGGCTTTTCTTGGGGATGAGGATGCTGCTGGAAGGATATGCCTTCATTCTCCCTGTGTGCTAATCTCTCCCAGCAGCTGTTCTTAGCCCGAGATGAAATTCTCTTTGTGACTGAATAACACTTGTGTTCTGCCACAGCATCTCAAGTGTGTAAATGTTAGGGTAAAGTTGTTCTGCCCTGAGCTCCTCTTCCGTGACGCTTCTTTTGAGATAAGATCTGGTCTTTCTGGAGGTTCTCAGGACTCTAAATGTTGAGAACCTTCAAGCCAAATCAGAGAAAAAAGTTGTCTGAATAAAGTCAAAACTAGAAATACTGGGAAGAAAACTACTTAACTTTTCTGCATTTGGGAAATGGAGAAACCTTTACCCTGAAAGAACAAATCACTTAGATGTAGTTGTAGCACTAAGTGCAGTAAATCGCATCTTTTGGATGAGGTGTTGAAAAGCATCTAAAGGGGAGAATATGTGTGTACAGACTGATTTTTTTTTTTTTTTAATTACTTTTTATTCCTACAGACTTTTTAAGGAGAGGCCTCTTAGTAATTTCCATTCCTGCTTTTTTTCTCTACAGGACCTACTGCAGCTCTGTGATTGCTGATCCATGCTTGACTGCCTCTAAGGAGTCCTGGCAAGATGGCATGTTCCAGACTTCTCATCCTTCTAGCATTGGCATTTTCCTCTTTGTCCTTTGTTCTTTCCCATTCAAACAAGGAGATGTGGTTTCAGGATTTCTTTCCACCTAATGTGTGTCCTATAAATGCCAAAGCCAACACTTTTTATGGCATTATGTTTGACGCAGGAAGCACTGGAACCCGGATTCACATTTACACTTTTGTGCAGAAGAGCCCAGGTAAGACCCTGTGTCAGTCTGTGCACGTGGAGTATGTTGACTTAGGTTCCAACTTCCCAAAAGAGTTTTTATCCCCAACACAGCATTTGGGAACAACTGAAGATTTCTACAGTTTATCCTTCAAATAGTCCTCTGGCAGACGATTATTGTCCATTACTGATGGTGTTTTCCTGTGAAAATAGCTTTTTTGTAGATCTTTTGAAACTCCGAGGTTTAGTTCTGGGTATACTGGAGAGTTCTGCATTTCCAAAGATTTTCATCTATGCTGCTATTTTAAGGAATGTCTCATTGCTTTGGAAAGAGGCTTACGCTGTTCTTGTCAAGTTGCACATTACCTTGAATTATGCCAAGAGATTCTGCATGTGTTTATATGTCACATTTTGTAGCAAGCTAAAATCACTAAATTAGAGTTATAAGCACCGAAGGTCTGAGCCATTTCCAGAACTCCTGTGCACAGATGCATCATGCCCTAGTATATCTGTTTCTGGCATGGTGCAGAGGTACCCAGGCTGGCTGCACACACAACAGGATTCAAGAGGATGAATTAGCTTGGGAACAGTGAGACAGCAGATTTGCAAAGGTTGAAGGCTGGTTGGTGAGTCTTGGCTAATAAGCCCTTTAGGGCCATACATAGTGCCTATGTGGCTTTACGTGATTTCAACCTTAGTTTGGAAGGACTGGTACAACGTCCAGCTCTGGGACTCAGCCTGACTTGTAATGTGCAATGCTTAGGGGTAGCTTCTAGACCCAAGCTGCTCTGGGAGGGCTTGTTTGGCTTTGCAGCCCAGTGCTTGAGCAGTTCTGTTCTGTGTTTGTGAGTTTGAGATAAATCACCTAAGGATAATCAGGAGTTGACTGTGTCTTAATATGAATTAGTATTTCACAATTAGCTTGGGGACAGAAAGGGAAAGAAATTTTATTAAGATTAGGCAACAGTCATACTACGTTGCTATAACTCATTGTAGTTCACAAATGCAAAATGAACATACTTCTAATTATAACAATGTATTCTTAATAAATCGTTTGTGAACTTGGAGGATACAAGGGCAATGTTCTGTTAAAAATGTTCCTGAAGTCAAGGAGCAGTGCTTGTTTTAGGAGGGGAATAGTATTGTTTGCAAGGGGAAATCAAGGATAGTCAGTTCACAGGGGTTGCAGGCAACCTTTTTGAAACTAAAGAAAAAGATTTGAGTTGTTGACTGTTTTGTGTAATGTTTTGTTTGTGCAGAAAACCTTCCAGTGTTGGAAGGGGAAATCTTTGAGTCTGTGAAGCCAGGTCTTTCTGCATATGCTGATCAGCCTGAAAAGGTAGGGCTCTCCTTCATTCCCTGTGAGTTGGTCTTGCTTCTGCTAATATCAGTTGGACTCTACCAAGCAGTTCAAGTATTACTAATTGTAATTGCAGAGAATAAAGAAAAAATGGTTCTACTGCTGGCTCTCTAAACCTGTTGCTCTACTTCTGTGTGTTAATTTCTACATAGTGAAATGGGAGCTGTTGTTTTACATATTTCATCAGTGGAACAATGGCTTAATTAATTGCTTAAATGCTATATATAACTAGACTATATGCCTTTGAGAATTTCAAAGACAAGGTGATTTTTTTGCTCAAGCAGCATCCATATTCATCGTTTATTTCCCCTACAGCTACCCCTTTACTAACAATTTTCTCAGTTTTTTCCTTTTGTCTGAAATTTTCAGTGCTGGTCACAGTTCCAAATGGGCATATTTTGTTTTGATTTGTTTGGTTTAGAAGAGGTTAAGACTGCAGCAGTTTTCTTTTTCAGTCATGTTACACTGGCAAGCAAAGAGGGTTCATTTATCTGACTCCTAGAAATGTTTAAATTTTTTTGTGGGTATAGTCAGATCTGGAATTTTTGTGAATAAGTTATGGAGAAGGGGAAGAGTAAAGATGCACTTAGCAGATTAAGTCAGGCCTTAATATTTCTCCAAGTGTATTCTCTGTTTTTATCATCAGACTTACAATAATTTGTTTGTTTCAATTCTTTGCTGTTATCTTTGGAACCATTGCTGGGAAGCCAGAGCCCGGTGATATGTAGGACTCACTTCAGTTATGCTCAGTTCAAATATTTGATTATGGTTTTAGCTGAATAATGATATAGGTATAGGCAGTTACTTTTCTATTGCCTCAGGACTTCTTTTGTTTTGTTTATGTACAGAGTTTTTCAAAACACAGTTGGACATCTCCATCTTCCACAATCAGATGTATTTAACATACACATTTATAATTTTAGTAAGAAATTGAAGTTAGGTGCCATCCCCTTTTATTTTCAAATGGGGATGGTTATGAATTCATGCACAATGCACTCTTTCCATGTCACTCTATTGGATCAGGAGTCAGAAATGAGCAACAGAGCATAGAGCACTAAAATAATCCTGTTGTTGTGATACACAAGGTCAGTCCTGAAGCAAACTGCCATTTTCTAGATCCCCTGCACTGCCAGTAGGCTCTTTCATGAGCTAAAGGAAGTGCCAGAGAAATGATAGATTAGATACTCTACCTTGTGTGCTTTAGCAGTCTTGGAGCTAGGGCCTAGCATAGGGGGAGTTTCAGGTTTCTCATTTTGCTCAGTTGCATTCAGTTCTACAGGCATTTGAGTGTGAAACTTTATGGAAGAGTGAATGATTTTGGGATTTTTTTAAACTTGGATGAGATCTCCCATGATTTCACTGAATCATGTTGTTTGTTGGGTAGGAGAGGAGAAGACTTCACCCCAAAAGAAATTTCTAGACTTTTCACAGGAGAATGTTTATTGCTAATGCCAAACTGTAATTGTTAGAGCAGTGTAAATAATTGAGAGCCTAGCAGTGATGCCTCTACCTTGTGTGGTAACCATTCTACAGCTGGCATTTTAATTACACTACTTGCTATGGACACACTTGGAATTCTTATATTGCATTTAATGAAATCTACAGACATTTCTTCTGACCTTGGTAGCTTCAGTCAGTAATTGCACCATTTAGTTTCATCATACTGCAAGATGTTTGTCAGGTGAGAGAACTGCCTCACCTCCTTCCCTCCTTTCCAAAAAATACCTTCCACAAACAATGACATTTCTCTCGCCTAAGATGTATCTCTGAATACACTCTTCCTTCCAATGCAGACATTCTCTTTAATGTTTGTATTGGGTCTGGCTGAGATGGAATTAATTCTCCCCATAGCAGCCCTCATAGTGCTGTGCTCTGCATTGGTAGCT
>JANZLQ010000032.1:3805858-3831049 GCA_026212715.1 Elanus axillaris
GTCCAACTGAGGAGGGGGAGTGATAGAGCGGCTTTGGTGGGCACCTGGCGTCCAGCCAGGGTCAACCCATCACAATGTTGTAACAAGTTGTCTAGCAGAGTTTTTATACTTATGTTGGGTGTGGGTGAAGTATCTTCTGCTATTGAATTCTGGTTTCACTAGTGTTGAGGGAGAATTGGGGGGTGTATTTTCTGATGGCCTGTAGGAGGGGACTGTGAGAAAAACATCTTTTTCCTTTTAGGGTGCTGAAACTGTCAAAAGATTGCTGGACATGGCCATAGAGGCTGTGCCACCTCATCTCTGGAAGAAGACCCCAGTAGTGTTGAAAGCCACAGCTGGACTGCGCTTGCTGTCAGAGGAGAAAGCCCAGGCTCTGCTTTTAGAGGTAATACTAAGATCTTTTGGATGCACTAGTATTGCCCTCCTTGTTTCATCTTTCATGACTCAGTTCTCCATTCTATTTAGCATAAGAGAATTTCAGCTATGAAGAGTGACTGTAATCCCATGATGGCATGAAACTCAGATTTTACAGACTTTCTTATATGGTCCTGAAATCCTTTGTCTTGATGTGGGTAGAAGGCATGGGGGGGAGAGACATATGATACTTGTTTGTTTCTTTCCTGGCCCTTGAAAGAGGAAGAATATTGTCTACGCCACACACTTGTCTTATCTTCTGCTGTGAAAAAGAAAACCTTCTCTGTCACCCTCAGAGCAAAACAAGACTCTTAAGATGAAGGAATCTAATCATTATTCCTTTCTTCAGGTGAGAGAAGTCTTTGAGGAATCACCATTTCTTGTTCCAGAGGACAGTGTTAGCATCATGGATGGGTCATATGAAGGTATGTTTTAGAAGGAGGGAAAAGTGAAAGCAAAGAGAAACAAGGGAAAGGGAGAGAGAGATACCTTATGAACATGAGGGGAAAGAGAAAATGGTCACTAAACTGAGGGGAAAAAATAAAAGGTTTCTAGCTCTGTTTGAAACAATGCAATACTTCTTTTCCTAGGAGGTGTTGATTACTTGGTCATCTGTTAGGCTACAAATGCAGATACACAAAGAGATGTACGAGTTAGCTAGATGAAGGTTCATCTGAAACCTTCTGAGTTTCCAGAACAGAACCTCATTGCAGAAATAAGTATGCAGGTTAACCAGCTGAAGCCTGCTTTTGGGAACTGGTGGAAAAAAGAGGGTGTCCACCTCTGAAAGGCTACATGACAATATATAGCAAGCTAGGAGGCCTATGGAAGGTGCCTCATAAATTCTGTAATATCAGCATTAATAATAACCTATTATGATTAGTTCATCATTTTTCAGGTTAAAGTTGGAAACGTAAATACTAGAGGAGAATTAAGGATAATTGGCAAGTATTTAATTAGATAATGAAATAAATAATAATAAATTTTAAAAAATATTCTGATGGGAAAAATGCAGCTAGTAAAGTAGCAAAGGGAGTAACATAAAATATGAGAAAGGGTGAAATATGTTGTAGGTTTGGAGTGAGTGATGGTTTTGCAGTGCAGAACAGACCACTGTAATGTTTTGGCTACATATCCAGACATATTACCTTGGAGAAAAGGCAGGTAATAATCCTTCTGTATGGATGCCTGAAAAGAGCCATCTGTGATGTTACATTCAGTTCTGAACACTTCATTATGGCAGATATATTGCCAGTTTGGAAGGTGTTCAAGGAAAGCAAAAAGAATTATCATGATGCTTAAACAACTAATAAATGGAGGAAGATTAAAGGGCAAAATCTGTCCACCTGGGCCAAGAGAAAAGGAGACGTAACATAAAGCCGGCAAGTATTCGATGAAGTATGGTGCAATGCATAGTTTGTCACTGTGATTAAGGGACGAATTGTATAGTAGGGAAAAAGTGTTGTACTTACAGGGAGCAGGACCAATGAGGCATAATAGAGTACAGTGTAGCCTGCCAAGGTTTACTTAAACCTCCCACCTCTTCTACTGTCACATGTTTGCCTATGTTTGGGTGAGAATCATGCCAGTGTCAGGCAAGCTGCTGGAGTCAGAGGAATTGTGTTTTACTGGTTCCCACTACATTTGTAGTGTAATTACAGAAACCTCAAGATTAAAACACAGAGTGGTGTGTATGCAATTTTCAGATTAGGAACTGAAATGCTGGGGAGGGAGGGTGATAGTACCCAAGGAAACTTGTGCATTGTGTCAGCTCATTACTTCTTTGTATATTGTTTGGATAATAAACATGGTCTGTGCAAGCTCAGTTGCATGGATATTACAAACATTCTACCTATCCCAGCTTATGAGATTTTAATGTATCAGTAATGCATCACATCACTTAATAGTAAATTTGAATTAATCTCTGAAGTATGGGGTGGTTACATTACATTCGTAATGATTTCCAGGTAAATAATTAACATGTGGAGAGGTAGTAATGGTGGGCAGGAGGCTGTGGGAGTATTCAGTGGTAACTTTTTTTTCCCCCTTTTTTGCTCCTTGCAGGAATTTTGGCCTGGATCACTGTGAACTTTTTGACAGGTAGTTGATTCTGTGTAACTTCTCTATAAGTATGGACTGTGGAGGTGATCACTCTAGGTTCCTCTGTCTTGGTTGCCATGTCCTGCTTTTCCTCCCCACTGTGTCACCAGTGCTAAAGCAGTGGATTATCTTGGACAGACCGTGTTGCTGAGGGTGAGCCACACCTGTAGTAAGAAGGAGGCATCTTAATCCAGAAGGTGCCAGGATTTACTCAGGATTGGGAGGCACTGGCAAGCTGGTTTCTGAAATGTACATAGACGAGTGGTACTGCTAACGTTAGAAGGTGGGAAACAACATTTTACAATATTCTTCATCCCAGGCTGAACTATGCAACTAAAACCGTGTAACAGGGGATGCACTGGTGCTTTGGCCCTAGTGGCTCTAAGAAGTTCTGGGAATGCAATGTAGTGAAAAAAGAAAATCAGTACTCTAGAAGATACGTGAGCAAGTAAAAAAGCTGCTCTGGGTGAAGAGAAATTATAATAGCTGGTTCTGCTCTTGCCATCCTTCTTCTCCTACTGCTCTTGACCAGCTATATGGTGGTTACAGAATTTATGTACTCTCCCTGACTGTCTTCTGTAGGAGATACTTTGTCTCTTACTTTTAGCTTTTGCAGATGCCTAGAGATTTATCTGCTTTTGTTTGGAAGTGAAATTGGAATCAAGGAAAAGAAAGTCCTATGAATCTTTCCATAATACCTTCTGTTTGCCTACCTTTTCCCTGTGATGTTTTTTGTCTTCGAAGGCTAGCTCAGCCCTCCTGTATTGCTGTGCTAATGTGGTAACTTGGTGGCTGCCTGAACATGCGTGCAGTATTTTGCACTTGGGGCTGTTCTGAGCATGATGTTGTTTGCAGGGCAGCTGTCTGGCCAGAACCAGCATACTGTTGGGACTCTGGACTTGGGAGGAGCCTCAACCCAAATCACATTCCTGCCACGGTTTGAGGTGAGGAGTGGTTAAAAGTGTGCGAATTGGGACTGCAGGGCCAGTGGAGAGACCTGATCACTGCTGTGCTCTCAGATATCATTTTGGCAGCACTGGCACAAGCAGAACATCTGTGGGTGTACAGAACATCTGTATTTCTGTTCCCTTTGACATCACCAGCTGGATGATAGGCACTTGCAAACAAAGGAGCCTGGGTAACAGGGAAGAAAAAAGAAAGAAAGCAAATGGGTAAAACCAAAGAGAAACAGCTTTTGTTTTCTAGACCCAGGCTGGGAAAGCCCCATTAATGCATACAACTATTTTGTATTCAATAAATGTAGAACATTTCCAGGAAGTATTCTTGCATATTACAAGTAATTTAGGGTCTGCTCTGAGTTGTTTGGGCTTTTTTTCCATTCCAGTCTGATGGTCGATCCTCAGTAAATTTTCAAGGGGGGTGACTCGTGGGGCAAATGTCTTTTGTAATAGCACAGCCAATCCCTCCTTGTTTTCTTATCAATTTCTTCTCATTTTCTTTGAGAATTCCCCTCTCTGCCCCTCAGTCTGTATCTGCTGGATTTATCAGGAATTCTGAGCTCTTTAGAAACAGTTTGAACTGGGACCCAGATCTATAGTTTGCATGGGAAAATTATGTGGGTATTGGAAGGCACTACAGCATTCTATACTTTGATGTTGTGAAGTTGTTTTTGTTGCCCTTTCTGAAAGAGTCCATTTAACATTTTTTTTGTTTACAGAAATTGAGATTCTCAAAGGGTGTTTGGGGACTGCAAAACGCATGGTTTTCATATCAGGATATTTTAGTTCTGCAGTGGTGGTCATGTTAAAACATGACGTGCAACCTTATCTTGTTCAGCAAAGCATCGAGTACTCTGGGCTTGCCCTCTGTTTTGTGTTGATAACACCTGCAGAAGTGGGCACTGGACCAACAGGAAAGGGTGTTGCATGTCAGGGTTTTGGAGAATAGAGCTGTGAAGTAGGCTCAACTGCAGCTTAGGATTCAAATGTCCCCTTAGAGCCTTGCAGGAAAAGGCCTCGAGGGTTTGCTGCTGACCAGGGCCAATGGTGTGAATTTATAGGGCAGTGTGGAGTTAAGGTTCATGTTGCCTGCTGTATGCTACTTCTGCTTCTTGCCTGTGTTGTCAAGTTCATACAAAAGAGCACTGCATAGCTTGATATGTTTCTGAAGAGTTTTTCCCCATCTGACAGAATCAGCAGGGATTTCCCCCTTTGATTTGCAGAGGGGTTTTTTCCCTTCCTGCAATCTGAGGCAGTCACATGTTTGTTCTTGTATTAATTTTGAACAAAATACTGTAATAGTAAGAGATTCGTTAATGAAATATAGATTACAAGCTAATAGAGGACATCTAATGGTAACTGCATGGAGCCGTTTTTAAGCTAGTGTTACGCTTTTCATGGTATTATTGCGAAAGTTATAAGCAACTGAAAATCAATCATAATCATGAAATTGTCTGTCTGGTCCCTGCCTCATTTGGGAGGGGTGTGAGGATTTCTACATTTTTTGTGAAAGTAAGGCATGAAAAAAGCCAGTTGCTTTCTCCAAACAATTTTTTCTCAGGATCTCTCCTTTTAAAAGTTTTTGTGATGTAAGGTTTGGGAACAGAACTCAAAATATGGCAGGGTCTGGGTGTTTTTGGTCAAGGATATGACTGCCATTCCAATGAAAATCTACCAGATGCCCAAAACAAATTTCAGTTTGTTTTTCTTCAGGAGAAACTCAAGCTGAATGCTGCCAAATCCGTGTCAGCTTTGAGCAGGCTTCTGTCTAGGACTCCACAATTCCAGATGTTTGGTGTTTTTTTTGCTGTATCAGGTTATTTGAATGGTAACGACATGGACTCTGCAGCTTCAGTCCTCTCTGAGATTCTGCTGCTTGGCCCAGAGTAACAGAGTGTCTGATAGGAATGCACAGGGCCAAGAAGGGATAAGAGAATGAGGTCACTAACAGAGGAAAGACAGAAACTGGGATTGATATCTCAGGGACTGGAAACAAAGGAACAGTAAATAAACCCTAAACTGGTTCAGATTTATAACAATGTGAGAGTTCATCTGACAAGAAGGTAGGGACTGAGTACCAGTGGGGCAGAGGTGTGCACAGAGGGAAGACTGACTGAAAGGAGGAAATCTAGTGGTGATGAGACAAGAGGTTAATTTAGAGGAAAGCACTTAAACCAGGAGGTAAAGCAGCCCTAAGACTGGGAGTGGTCACGCTGTTTTCTTGAGTATTAGTATGACATTTAACATGGTGAAAATGTGGCCTGTACTTTACTTTGCATTTTTAATTCTTCTCAATTCCTCAACTGAGATGTCTAGTCTGACTTGCAAAACTTCATAGCACTTCTAGTGCAGCTGATTTTGATGGGGACACTGTATATATAGACTAGCATGTAAGTACTGTGAAAAATTCAGGTATCCTGAATTAGAATGTATTTTCATCCTGATGTGTTGCACTTCCCTATTATGCATTGAGTAACACAAAGATGTATATAAATAAATCTAGTATTAAAAGCTGTAGGTATTACAGCAGTGGGCACCAACTGGATAACTGTTCTTTGTTTTCAAAGCAGATCAGATGAGTGTGCAGTAAACCCTATGGGTATATCTGTGATATTACATCAAAGTTGGTTGTTCTTTATTGCATAATAGGAACTAAAAGATTTCTTCTTTTACTTAACTTTTAGGAAACATTGAAGGAAACCCCTGGGGATTTTCTTACCTCATTTGAAATGTTTAATAGCACCTACAAGCTCTATACCCACAGGTGAGGAGCAAAAAGGCTGCTGTCTCCGCTGGGGAAATCAGTCTTTCTGCAGCCCCTGAGCTAACCACAAATGGCCATGTCATCCCGTTACCAGCTGCTGGCACCATGACTTTTTTACGAGTTTTCATATCTGCTTGAAACATTAGTTGAAGTGGAACATGACATCAGTTGACTGGAAATGTTCCGGGATCATGGTTAATATCACTGCAAGGGAGTATTAGTCAGTCTGTCAAGTGACAAGGAAGCATTTAAGGAGAAGAATTCTTATTACAGGATTCAAGCCAAATATTTTGGACCAAGCAGAAAGGAGGGTATCGTGCCAGTAGTCAGAACTAAACCTGGTCAGAGATTTGGAAAAAGGACTTTCCTGAGACTTTTTCCTTCTTAGTTCTTAGTTTGAAATGGCACATCTCATCAGCAGCTGGACAAAAAGCAAAACCTAGACTGACGTAAACCAGAGAGACAACCACAGGCAGCTGATACAGACCATGGAGCACAACAGATTCTTGATCCAATTGGAGGGGATACTTGGCCTGGAATAATATAATTGTGCATACTGCGTTAAGCTGACAAGTTTCTGAGATATCTGCAGTGAAATCCAGAGAGTTTACCTGCATGACTTATAGTCATGAGAACTTGACCATGTATAATAGAGCGTTGGTTGCAGCCTGTTACTAGTGAGTGCGGTGAAGAATATCATCTTGGTCAGTTACAGAATATGCTTACTTGACAGCAGAGCTGTTTTAATAGTCCTCCTCTCCTACTGCTTACATTTACTGATGTAGCTGATTACTGTATTCACTAACACAGTCCATTAGATCACTTAAAATAACTGAGATTTAAAATCGTCACCAAAAAATGAGGGAGCTGGAGGTTAGATTGATTATTCTGTAAACGTTTGTATTGACATGACTAAAGGGATAAGTAGCCAAACACAGAGGTAGGAATGAAAGGCCAACAGGTTTTTCATCTAGCTGTGTTGCTGAAGCCAGCAAAGTGTAATGACATTCTTGTAAAGTTGTTCACACCTGTTGTGGTTTCAGCCCAGCTGGTGACAACATCCTAGCTTGTAATGAGTATAGCGGTAATTTGTGGAGTCAGAGGTGAATTTCACACAAAGGCACAGCTCCCATTTAGTGGGAGGTTCTGCAGTTCTCCTATTAGTTCTGCCCTAAGAGCACATAGTCTTATCTATGTGACATAAGAATGGCCATCCTATTTCCTATGCACTCCTCTCAAACCTTTCTTTCTCCCTTGTTTTTAAAATTATGCATTTTTGCTTTTCATGAATGTCTTGTAGAAATATCACATCAGCTCTAACTACTTCCTACAGTTTTAGATTTATCCATTTTACAGCTCTCTAATTCTTGGGTTTGTGTCAGTCTTTTGGTCTTTGGAATTGTTCTGGCAAAGGAAACTCTGTTCTAGAGAGGGGAGACTTGTGGGAAGCAGAGGAAGGAAATTTGGTTTGGGTGTTCCAGGATTTAGGAAGAGGCTATGGGTGAAGCATACCAGCTGTGCAACAATTAAAACTGTAATGTCTGTCTTTGTTGTTTGCAGCTATTTGGGGTTTGGACTAAAAGCTGCCAGACTAGCAGCACTTGGAGCTTTGAATATAGAAGGTATGTTCATATGATAAAACATTGAAGATTTTTGAAACAGATGGTTAGACTTAGTCTTGTGTCAGCAGCCCATTTCCCATGTCTTCACTTCTGTCTCTCATGCTTTTCTATGTTTTCACTGGTATAGATCTGTCTGGAAACAGGCTATTGCTTGTTAAGGAGTTGTCTTGTGAGACAGCTGCTTCTCCCTATTTCCAAGTTCAGCCAGCAGTGAGACTGAGTACAAATTCCAGAAATGCATACATGGGAACATACAAACGCCATATAGATGGCCAGCCACAAACTCACAGCTTTACAAGCATCCACAGAAACACAAACAGCATGAACAGATCCTTTTCCTAAGGATTGCTGCTTGGGCCAAACCCACATTATAGGTCTTTCTGATACCTGCCTGGCCCGCCATGTTCCCCCAGATCTCCTGCTGTATTCACTGACTAGTCTAGCTTGAAGTCTGCGAGCATATTGCACACTCACTCACTAACCTGAATTCATGCTCACATTCCTGAGTCTTTCCAGTCTCTGACCCAGACCGTAAGTCCTTCTGGTCTTTGTGACCAGACCTTGGGCCTTTTGTCCAGTCTCTGGCCAGGACCTGGGGTCTTTCCTCCTTCTGGATTCTTACTTGCCAGCTAGAAAGACTTGTGTTAATTACTGGAATGTACTCAAATCAAAAATAGTTTGGAATAGGGCTTAAGAAGAAGATAGGACAGACTGCAGTGGTTGGTCACATAGCTCAGCCAGGAAAGCAAACTGACCAGCTGCCTGCTTAGCTGTGATTGCCTCCTTTTATCATCCCCTCCATTTTCCCATACTTGTGCTTCCCTGATCCCTTGATTCCCCCTGTCCCTGCCTTTGAGCCTTCCCCTAAACATCCCATAGTGAATTTTGCACAGTCCCACAATCCCCTTCAACCATTCTGTAAGAAGTTTTCTTTTTCTGTGATGCCTGTACTGGCCACAATAATCATGTTTTCTTCCTATCACTTGCAGTATTTCTGGTTGAATTCTTTAAGGGTACATTCAGTGGTTCCTGTAGTGGCCATTCATCAGTATCTTAGGAGTTTTTGTCTTCATTGCTCAGTTGCTTTGTTTGTCTTGGTTATCTGCTGTTTGTTAGGGTTTGTGTATCTGTGTATTTAGCTTATTACCTCTCTTGTTTCTTGTCTTCAGTGGTGAACAGCCATTATCCAGATATCCTTGTACCATGTAGCTCTTGTTAACAAACAACAAGCCCAGCTGCTCTGCAGCTTGCAGGACAAAATGGGCACAACTTTTCCAGACTGAGACTGGTCCATAATTCATAATCATGTGCAGCATCCATCAATTCAGATTTCCTTACTTTTGCTTAAAGACCTAAATGAAGATCTTTCAGCCTTTTCTTTTCTGGTTCTGCGTATTGATTGATAACTGTGTTCAATTTTATCCCTTCTGACTCTCCCCTCTGGTTCCATTCCAGCTGTGGATGGACAAATGTTCCGCAGTTCTTGTTTGCCAAAGCAGCTGGAGGCAGAGTGGCACTTCGGCGGAGTGAAATACCGGTATGGTGGCAAGAAAGAAGGTAAATTAAGGAGTCTTGTTGCTTCTTATAAGTCTTGTCTCCAGAATCTGAGATTTTTCTTGGCAAATACTCCATCAGTTACCTTGGGTTAAGACAGATACCTGTCCAATTGTAGATGTGGGCTTTGGACAGAGCCAAAGAAAAATCTGAAGCTGTAAGAGTAGCTCATCTGCACTACACTCTCCATATTCTGGCTGTGATGCCTTATTACAAATGCTATCTTAACAGGAAACATTAAGAGTTACTTGTGCAAATAAGAGAGCTTTTTCTGAGACTTTGAGCTAAGTGCAAAAACTCGGGCTGTGTTAGGGTACAATAACTGGTAGGCCAAAGTGTATCTCATCTGTGGAACTATTTCTTAAGATACTATCGCTAATGCTGTATACAGAGGGTGAAGCTCCTACCATCAGTGACTAGAACAGACCCCTTTGGTGACTTGTGTTGCTTTGCTTTACAGCGCGGGAACATGAGAGCTGAGTTGCAGATTTGGTGTGTGTGAAGAGGATTGATAAAATGATGATGCGATGGGGAGGGAAAGTAAGGTTTTATCTAGCAGGCAGTAGCAAATGTAAATGAGATTCTGCTGATGACCGTAGGATCTAACAGTGGGAGTTTTGCCTGATGTGGAGGAAGCTTTTCATGCAACTACATTAGTTTGCTCAGCACACCTTTCAGATATTGCTATGATCTGTTCTAACCAGTTCCACTTCATGGTGGTGATCTAGAGCCCTTGCCTGCATGCAGGTGCCATGCTGGATTATGGGAGGAATATCTAAGCTTTTCTCACCTCTTCTGATGCTTTAATCTTTGCTTCTTCCCTTTTTCATCCTATTGCTACTGATTTGTCCATCTCCTGGATGTGCCTCTTTGGCTCACCCCATCTGTGTTTGTCCTGACAGGAGAAACAGGATTCAAGCCTTGCTACTTGGAAGTACTCAAGGTTGTCAAAGGGAAACTGCACCAACCAGATGAGATTCGTGGAAGTTCCTTCTATGCTTTCTCCTATTACTATGACCGTGCAGTTGACACCAACCTAATTGGTAAATTGGTTTGGGATAATCCACTACATGTGAGCATGTCAACCAGAAGGTATTCGACAGAGGAACCTTGGAAGCTGGAGCCATGGGGAGAAGGGAAAAGGAATAGTGTTGAGAAAGAGGAAGTGCAGAAAATGCCTTCAGGAAATGAATGTGTATCTGTCAGTGCAGTTTGATGTTCAGAGTTCAGCAGATGAGACTTGTGCTCTGAGCTTCAGTTATACTTGCAGCTCTCTCCCATTACCAACAGATCTCATGCCTAGCCCAGCATCACTGAGTTCCCTCTAGCGTCAACTTAGATACAGAATTCAAATGCTTTCAGGTCTATGATGTCTTCTTACCTCTTCCTTTTCAGATTATGAACAGGGAGGTGTTCTGGAAGTGAAAGATTTTGAAAGAAAGGCCAAAGAAGGTAACTGTCATGAGACTTAGGAAACTGGTGAGGATGAGAAATAAAAATATGAATGTTTATAGGCAGTACATGATGTGACTTTGACTTCTAAAAAAAAAAGTTTGTTTAACCTTTATTCCACTTTCATCTTCCATGTCATCTTACATTTTATTAGGCAACACCTGTAACTGTTGCAGAAGTACTGATAGAGCAGTGAGGGGAAACAAAGCATTAGCGGCTTTGCAGCTCTCTTCAGGAGAGGAAGGAGATGGTTCACAAATGTCAGTACAAAAGAGTGAATTTGCTGTATCAAGAGCTCCTTCTGTCAAACAGCAAGTCTCTTGAATTTAGGAGTGCTGACTTTTGTTAAGTCTGTCACCTTAAATCCTTTTTAATCTAACAAAATGGAGGGAGAGAGCAAAGCTGGTTTGTCTGACAGCCTCTCCTGCTTTCCTTTCTCTCCCCCTGACTTTTTTCCTGAATGTTCTAGTTTTGTACCTCCTGTGAAAAGAGCTCCCACCTTGCCATGCTACTGATGGCTAAAACTTTAGCTTACAGAGCAAGGCATTACCTCTGAACTGTGATCATCCTCATGCTGATTAGTAGACCCTGTTTGTCACCAGTAGATGCTTAATTATGTAGCTCAGGATAGACTATTTTCTAAAATATTACCTAAATTCTAATGATTTTTCAGTTAAACTTAATCTCCCTAGAAACTCAGGTGGTTTTGAATAGGGGGATTAGGCTCTAAAGTTTGAGTGTGGGGTGTTTGTTTCCCCCGGATACTGAGAGAGCTTATTTCCAAAGATGCAGCTATGATGTTATCTAACACCATCAAACCATTTATTTATTAAAAAATAAAAGAAGCTGCCAGCCTAGAAGGTGGAGTCCATTAATGCAGCCATCCTTGGAGACTATACAAGGAAGACAAATGATGCTGTGTTCTTGAAAGAATAAGTAATCTACCAACTCCCTGCCAGTTGTCAGTTCAGCAGATTCAGACTTCAAAAGAGTTATGTGGATTATGTTGCTGCAATAAAAGACGTACTTACGATGGAGTTAAAAGAAACTGGAAGTACTGTATAGTTTGTTCTCCAACATTATAGGACAGCTGTGTAGCATGTACCATACATACCCATCAATAGAACTGGGTGGCTTGTTTTAGTAGGCTTTGACTTGAGGTAAATTCAAATGTATAATGTGGATAAAAGTTCCTTTATTTTTCTGAGATCCCTATTTTTTTTTTCTTCCTTCTGTAGTCTGTGATAACATGGAAAGGTACAACTCAGCCAGTCCTTTCCTCTGCATGGATCTCACTTACATCACTGCTTTACTAAAGGAAGGTTTTGGATTTAGGGACAACACACTCTTACAGGTAAGAAGAATAGTTAAGAGAAATTTGGAAGCTGGCTTTGGGATTTATCAATCAACATTGGTTCATTTTTCTGGGTAATTATCTACCGAGTCTTTCTAGGGTCGTTACATATAGTTGCTGTCATCTGTGCAACATATGAATCTAGGAGACTGTTTGGAACACTTCTTTTTCTTCCTTATAGTTAACAAAGAAAGTGAACAACATAGAGACAAGCTGGACTTTGGGTGCTACCTTTCACCTACTGCAGTCTCTGGGGATAACCTGTTGAGCTGTGGCACTCCTGTGGACTTCAGCATTTCTGAAAGGCTGAGAAAGCAAATTGAAATCTCCAGGTACATTGTTCAGCTGGAGTTGGTCACAGAGCAGAACATGGACCAACACTATAGAATAGATCTTCACCCAGGGTTGGCATCATGCATAGAGAGTTGCCACAGTATGATTTATAATTGTGATTGCCATAAATGATCCAGAAGCTGCCTTCTGAAAGTCAAAAGGCCTAAACTCCAGCAGAATATCCACAAGGGGCTCAAAGCCAGCTTTTCACCAGCACGTTTGGATGGCATCTCATTGCTAGAATCACAGAGTACCTGGCATGTGGTAGCAGACTACAGACATGTGACTTTCCCTCCCCCTTTTATTTTAAACATACGTAATTTAAGTTTGCTTGTGAGATGTTAAATATAGAAATTAAAGATGACATCAACAGTCACTCAGAGAAAAGTGAACAACTATGGATGCTGCCAGCCTCAGCGTTCCAAGTACCCATCTGTTAGCTTAGCTAATACATTGCAAGAAGACCCCAGTCTTTCAAGGGGCCTACTATAAGCATGCTTGGGGCATGGTTTTGGGAAAGGTGTTTGCCAAAACATAAGTTGCAATCTACCAAGCATTTCTTCAGGCAGCAGTTGTTTCCTAAGCAGAATGGGTGCCTGACTGTTTTGTGTTCCTTTTTGCTGCCCTTTACAAGTCTGTGCAGCTATACCATACATCTGGCTACCAGACCTGATAACTTCCTTCATTTAGCATCTAGTGACAACACATAGTTATGCTGGCACAACTAGGCAGCAGTGCCAGCTATTTAAACTCCACTGCCAAAAGAAATGCTTGCCACATTACACCAAGGACGTTAAGGGTGCAGTCAGATGAAATGGCTGATCCAATAGCTCACTTTGCTGTAAGAAGCAGCTCTGTTTCTCTGCTCTCAGCAAGGCACTCCCACAGCCTTCTTTCCTCTAGTTGTGCTCCTCAGGTTCTTCTGTGAACCAATTCACGACACCAAACCCAAGTTAAATCTGCTCACCAAAGAGTCAAGTCTAGTGCTAGCACAAGGGAAATAGGCACTGCACAGCCCAGGAGACCTGCTGAGCCAGCGAGCTGTTAGAACACCACAGACCATTTTGTCAGTGAGCTTTAAGGTGTGGTTTCCCATCTGAAAGTTTGGGCTTATCACTTCCTGCACTCTTCTTAGGAACCTCCTCTGAGTGCAGAGCTGTGGTGAAACTGTTTTTTCAGTTGTTTAACAGATGAAAATAGGGAGAGTGGAATTAACATCGGAAACAGAGGGAGAACAAAAGCAGAAGTAGCTCTGCTTTCTTATCCCGTTTGCTTACACCTTGTCAATTTAAAAGTTGTTTTAAACTTCATTTCTCTTTAATATAGTGGAGTTGGATGCATAAAATGCTGTATGCAGCCCTGCATTGCTCTGGAATTATTTTTAATATATACAGCAAGTCTTTAGGAACAGTGCATGAAGGGGTTGCAGCTGTTTAGGAAGCCCAAGACTTCTGTCAGGAAGGCAAGAAGCTATTTAAGTAACAATTTAAAGTGCATCTTGCCATCTCTTTCACACCAAACATATAGGAGCAATGAAAGATCAGTATTTTAAATAAAGCATCTTGTCATATGCTGGAAAGCTGGGCTCTAGAATCCTGGTTTTTCTTGTTTAATTGGCTGTAGAGAACATCAAGAGTGGTTGACTACCTTGAGGCTCCCAAGTGTGGACCTTGCGTTGTCCTAAGCAGAAACAGCTGTAGAGTCAACTTTTTCCACCCCATGAAATAGCTGGCAGCTAGCTCAGCAAAAGTTAGTATCTTCTACTCACCATGGAATGCATAAGGTAAACATGACTTTTTTCATGTCATAAGAACAGAGAGGTATTACTCATGTGACTAAGGGAAGCTTTTATCCACTGATCTCTTGTGATGAACACTTTTCCTGTCAGGCATTTGCAGTTATGCTTTTGCTGTAACACCTTTCCCACTTGTCTAAAACCAAAGACTGCCCTCACGCTACCTTCTCTGCAACTGGATTGGAAAATAATTGGCAATTACTAGCAAGGGGAGGAAGCAGTGCACTCATGCCCTCAGTAATCTTGCCAAGCAGTTTGGAGACTTAGAAATTTGCCTTACTGTGAACATTAGTCCACTTCCTCTAGTTAACAGCACAAGTTTGACTGTGGCTAATTAAGCTACCCCTTCTCCGATCTCAGGTTTTTATGGCACTAGGGTGCAAGGTGTGCTTTGATTGAACAAGTTCAGTCAGCAACAGGAGTCCAAGGGTTGGAGCTACCTGTACTTGTCCCACCACTGACACCTTGCTGTAAATTCAGGCTATTTGTTTGAAATACGCAATGTTCATCCTACCTGTACTCCTCCT
The DNA here is from genome assembly GCA_026212715.1 of Elanus axillaris. Classification (NCBI taxonomy): domain Eukaryota; kingdom Metazoa; phylum Chordata; class Aves; order Accipitriformes; family Accipitridae; genus Elanus; species Elanus axillaris. The sequence continues at coordinate 3,820,733 of JANZLQ010000032.1, forward strand.
TACCGGAATCTGTTTCGAGATCCATGTTGGGAAATTCCTCAGCATCACACCAAACTTCTGTTCCTTCCTCACTAGGAGCTTGCGTTTGAACACGAAGAAAGTAGTTGTGGCCTCTTCTCAACCACAAACATTTCTTATTCCCCTTCCTAGTGTTTGGCAAAACTGAGTATATGGTCTGGTCTGCACACCAAGGTGACTGCAAATGCATTCATTTTGTCTTCAGTGAACAATTGTGTTCACTTTTGTATCCTCAGAGAATATAAAATAGGATGAAGTAGTTACTAGCCAAGCTGTGTTACTCCTGAGAACTAGCTAATTTCAAAATCCAAGAGTTTTCTTTCAGTCTGAGCCAGTGCTATGACAAACTCTTACTAGATCTTGGGGCTAAGAGCCATAAGCAGTGACGCTGTATTTGAAACAGGAAGGGAAGGTGGGATGTTGTATGTAAGGAACAAGCAGCAGCAGCGTATCTGCCACCTGCATAGACACTAGCCCTGAGGAGTACTTAAGGGTTTGGTTTTGTCTGAAGGGAGGATGGTCTAGAACAAGACAGGTACCAGGCAGAAGAGGTCTCTCTTCTGTGTTCTTTGCCTCAGACTCTGGTACTACAAACGCTAGGTGGGAGGATCTGCTTCCCAGCACCAAAGTTATATTAAATCTGAATCCTCAGGGCCTTCCTTTGTCAGTGGCACAATTCATTAACTGAAGTAAACCTGCTGCTTTTTATCAGGGCCTGATCCTGCAGTCAGAGAAACAAAAACTTTGCTCAAAGGTTTCTTTTGCAAGAAACTGCAGAATTGAGCTCCTTGCTGTTTACATCTGAACTACTCAAGGTGGGTGGGGATCTAGAGAAGCCCTGTCAAGTCCTCACACCCTACTGCAATGAGATTATTTATTAGCTTAACTAAAGACTAAGCAGCCTTTTAAGAGAAGAGTTCTGCTTGCAGCACTGATTTTTATGTCCTCCTTTGTAATGTTTTTTAGCCAGTCACTAACAGGAACTGCCCAATACCAGTGACTGAAGAAGCACAAGTAATGGCTTTCTGTTCAAAACTTACATTTCATTCTTTCTGATGTTAATTCCTGATTCTGGTCAACCAGATGTATAAATCTTGCCCAGGGGCAGTGCTCACTTAATTTTGTGAGTGTCAAATGTCTAATGCAGGAGGCTGGTGTTCGGAACCTAAGACAGAATATCTTGAATGTCTATTTTAGTAATTAAAGCATTTTTAACAATATTCAAGATGTGGTGTAGTTTTCTTTCCTACATATTATTACTGTCTTGCATCTTTTTTTCATGTTCTAACAAGAAACATCATTATTAAGTAAAGGACCAAGAGAAGGGCAGGGAAAAGTGTGAAAGAGACAGATTAGAGCTTTAAAACATATCTGCCACCATGAGTTGTCTCCCTCGGTGGAAAACTACCCCTCCTTTCTGAGTCCAAGAAGTGGTAAGAACCCAGGAGTGACATTACAGCTCTAGAAAATACGTCAGAGAAAACAAAGTAATTAAGCAGCAAGAGTTGTAGCTGGCAAAACTCAGCACTGCATTTGCCAAAAGACAGACAGCTGTTTCCACCTCAGTCTTCAGTTTAAAAGTCCCAAATTAAAAGCACATCTTACAGATAATTCTGTGGCCAAAGACACCATGGTACTGCAGGAAAAGACCCTAAATCCTCTTGAGAGAGCCGATGAGACAGAACTTTTGCATAAACCAGTGGATGATGTAATACACAGCTCAATCTCTCAGTTTTATTGTTAAACTAAAATAACAGAATTCAAAGATTCAAATCAGTCACAGTCCTTACAAGGGCAACGTTCCCTGGCAAGCTGCTATTCCAAACTGACAACAGATCACTTGCTGGCAAAAGCCATGATTTGCTCCTAAAAGAGAAGAAAAAGTGATTTGTAAACTTGTTAATAAGCATAACATTCTAGAAAGCAGAGTCTCCTTTCCTTTTATATAAATGGACAACAGTTCTTTGTTAGCCATTCTAGCCAAGTGCAGAGCACCTACCCCTGTATGCTAGAAAATTAAAGAAGATGCAGCATTCTTTTCCTTCCCAAGTAGGGCAAAACAGAGGTGTTACCAACAGGTTCTGTGCTCAGAAAAAAGAGATGTGTTCAGTTGTTTTCTGCTTTAAACAGGGAAAAAAAAATCTGAGCACTGAAGCAGCAGCGCAGTCCTCTTTTTAGAGCAACTAGAAGACATCTTGCCAATGGCAGCTACTACATCTTAGGAGTTTACTGCTTTTCAACTCAGGTAGTGTCTTAACTGTCACCATAAGACAAAGGAAACAGGCCACCTGTGTTTAACAGAAGGCAACTTGATTTGTGGAATAAAACATTCAAATCCAGAAATGAGGAATGTAATTTGAGGGTGCTTGGGAGCTTTGAGAACAGGTGGCTTAAGGAACCTTGTGAAAATCCAGCAACTAGGTCAAGATGGTGCAGAATTTAGGTAGATAGGCTGCAAACAAGAGGGCCTGTGTTCAAGACAACCTCCTCACCACTGCCTTCCTCGGGTAACTTTCATTATAGAGACCTGCACTTCTGCCATGAGGGAACAATTTCACAAGGCAAAATGGCACAGAAACAGGTAACTTGTTTGAGCTGTGCAACACATCTGTCAAGTCCCCTGATGTCTTATTCTTAGTGAAAATGTTTCTTCATAGGGCTGGGTTTTTATACTGCATTTCTCAAATGCAATTTGAAGTTCCACATTTTCATTCCACAGCAAAATAAGGCCAAAGACTTCTCATAACTTCTAACGTCTAACTACAGATACAGAAGTACACACACTTGGATCCCTAATCTTCCCTTTTGCTGCAGGAGAAACCAGTTACTACTGAGTGATCATTTAGGAACTACTCAGGCTCATTCAGGACAAAAAAAACTCAGTTTGAACAAGCAGCATTATCCAACCAAAACCGTTTCATTTAAAAGAAAAAAAATTTTCACAGCTTGTGTATGTTTCACAAACAGTTCTAGACTCTTCTACAACCCTCACCGAAGTGAGATTCTTACTTTGACAGGAGGCAGGGCGTTCGTTGCTTGCAATCCCCACGTCCTCAGCAACACCAAGGGAGCCAGCCTTGTGGAGTAAAGCCTCTTTAGCACATCAATAGTAGCTATCAAGGAAACATTGTGCCTCTGACGTTCTGTCTCAAACTTTAAGAGATGTTTTAAGGAGCCTGGAAGAGATAATTGAATGCTCCTATTAAAACTGACTGCCACAAACAATTGTGCATCTTATCTGTATAGCAGTCTCCACTGACAGCTGAAAACACAAAGAGAACACAGAAATGGCCCATCTTAATAAAGGCCTCCTTCCATCACCTCGTATTCTTCATCTCATCACCTCTTTAACTACCATCCTGCAGAATTTTTTTACAGCAGCTTTGAGATTTGTGGGATGGAGACTGCACCCAAGAATTTTTAACTGTTCCACAGCCAACGGACATCAGAACAGTTCTGCTTCAAAAATGCTTGTGCCTTTGAAACACAAGATAGCAGCACACTTAACCTGCAACAGAGGTAATGCTTGTCATGTTAGCAGTGAAGGGCTGTAAGACTAATCTTACTGCCACTTCATTGTCTTGGATCCTTACCCAGATCGCTCCCATTGAAGGCTGCTGCACTGAGGTGATGAGCTAAACATGCAATATCACCAAAGCCCAGGTTTACACCTTGTCCTGCAAGTGGGTGGACTCTGTGTGCTGCATCCCTGGAGCAAGAGAAGACAGAAATTTATATCCCTTCTTGAAGAAAGCTGTAATGGCTGACAAACCCCAGAAGGGATTAGTATAGCACTTCTCACCTCTTTGCAAGGAACACCACCTTACAGCAGCAAATAAGCTTTATCCAATACCTCCTTGCATGCTATGCTGAACTACCTGACAGCCTCTCCAGTTGTAAGAAGCAAGACAAAGGGTAGATAACAAAAAGCAGTTCTGAAAGGAAAAATTATAAAGAGGTGGCTAGCCAAAGTCCTCTCTTAGATCATGTGTGGAACAGGCCTTAATGTTTTTGCAAATGACCTCGGCACAACAGGAGGTATATCATTGGCACATTTCAGAAACAGAACATACATTATGCATACAAAGGAGAAGTGGGATATCATTGAATAGAAGCAAAATCAGGTTCTTTTATAAACAGACTCATCTAAAAGACATATTGATAAGGGAGTCTTAAAGTTAGAGAAATTAAATTGTGTTTGAGTATGAAATTTAAGATCATGCACTTTAACAAGCTATTAAGCACAGAGTGCTCCCAAGCACAGAGTAGCTCACAAGTTGGAAAGATGAAAAGTATCTGAAGTATAATATGACTTATTATTGGAATAATAATCCAAGAATTACTATAAGCTACCACTGTATTGCAGCTGTGGCAGAGAAGAAAGTACATGCAACCTTAGAATGTAAGAGGTGAGACATTTTCCTATTTTCTATAGGCCACCGTACAAAAGCCTATGACATGCCATCTGGAATAATTTGTATGTTTCATCATTTGTGTTCAAGAAAGGTGAGTTTAAAACTCAAATGGGTGCACAGAGTGGCTGCTACAGTGTTCGGGGAAGTACAGGTCCAGCATGAGATACTGGATTGTTTCACTGGACTACACAACCCAGAAGAAGGAAATAATTATCTCACAATTTACATAGAAAGCAGACACAGTGGACAGAGAGCTACTCATACAAAAGGACTTTGTTGGCACAAGAGCACACGGTACAAACTGGGCCTGGGAAAAGTCAAACTGAACTAAATTATTTCTAACCATCTAATTTGTTGACTGGGAGTCAATATACTCACATCACTTCTAACCACATACCACCCACTCTGGCAAGGGCTACTGTTGGGGATCTTACCCAATAAGAGCCACACGGTGCTGGACGTACTCTGTCGCATGCCCCATTCCAAGAGGGAACATAGCTCGGCTGTCTGGATCTACTTTAGTAACGCTCGGGGGCAGCTGACGGACTGCAGTGCCTGAGGGTTTCAGGAGTGAAATAGCAGATCGAAACATGGCCCCAGCAGTATCAATGAAGTCAGAGTGATTTACATTACTCCACTGAAAAAAAAAAAACCAAATCCTTAGATATTAACCCAAACTAAACCTATAAAAGAATCCACTGAATAAAATCTGAATGAGCTCCAAATACTGAATTTTAACCAGTTGGACAAAACTATACAGTAGCAGAAACTATCTTCATCATATTAGGACATACAAGTTTCCACTTCTATGACTTTCAGAACTAACCTAATTCAGTCCCAAGGGGTCATGCTTTCTTTGCTAAGTGCCTTTTTAATATCATCCTCACCAGAGGAGGGAACTTGAGAATCCACCTCTCCCATTATTATCCTTTAAGCTGTAGGGTTTCATTTTATTTCTTGTGACTACAAGAAAGCCTCATACTCGCCACAAGGCTGATACTCACAAAAGCAGAGTTGATGCTATCCACAAAACTTTCCTCATCCATAGTGAGAAGTTCTGATGCATGTTCATGAGATGTAGACCAGACCAGAGAGCTCACAGTGTCAGACAGCTAGTTTAAGAGAATGTCATGGGTAAGTATCAAGAGAAAAAGAGACAAAAATAAACAATCAGTGCAAGGATTTCCCCATTGCCCTGCCCCATACCATTCCTGCGCTTTACTCTTCCATCCCTTGCTGCAAGTGGGAAATATCAAGGATAAAGTGAGAGGGAAGGAGAGGAAAACAAATGCAGTAACTGAAAAGGGCAGGTGGACAAAACCTTAAGAGGCAAAACTAACACAGAAAGGCACAGACAGAAATGAAGTTCCTAGAAAAGAACAGACTTTAAAAAAACAAAACAAACAACAGAGTCCGCAAGTCATCTTACCGGAAGAAGCGCAATTGGCCCTGTGGGAAGGAACCTCTGCCATGCTACATTATTGTCTGTGGCCTACAGTGGAAAGAAGCAAGTGGACAGTTATGAACTAGTCACCTGGATCACCTGCTTAAGCTGTTGTGCTGCTTATGGAAGAGTCAATTAGCAGAATTTCACCTCAGACAAATGAAGAGTTGCCACCACAGCTGACTGGTCATACTGAAGCTCAATATTCTTAATTTCAGCTTCTTTCCGGACTACAGAGTTATGACCATCTGCACCAATCTGCAAAACAGAGAAAAACAAAGCAACCTCTTCAGCAGCTCCTAAGAAAGCCAATATTCCAGTCTACAAACCTCAGCCTGCATGTACACATTTTTTGTTTAATGGGGGGGTGGTGGGGGGGGAAGATTCCCCAAAAACCAGAAAAGTTGGCCCCTTCTGCTCTTGTCCAATTCAGCACAGCCTTCCTGCATCAGGTACAGAAAAGGCTATGCACTGTGTCCCATAGCATCTCTGACAGAGTTAGCCACTCACCTCACTCAAGCCCTCCACGTGGGTGGAGCGGCACACACGGAATCAGAACAAAATCCAGTGGAAAGGACTTGGGTGAGAGATGATGCCTGATCAACAGAAATAAAAAGTTTAGTTACCAGCAGTTTGGTCTGAAGTCTGCGTCCATCAGCTAACTCAATTTGGACCCAAGGGCTTGTGTCACAGCTGTAAGAGGGAAGGGGCCAGGTATACCCGACTGCTCTGCTCCTGTAGAAAACCTCCACCCGGTCTGATGGGAACACAAAGTACCATGGTCACAGCATGATACAGACATGAAAAAAGGAAATATCACTACAACAGCAAAGGCCATGCATGCCTTAATGGCACCCTAAGAGCTGACCCTACAATTCTCAAGGCACCCTGAAAGAACAGATCTGGCCAACCCTTTGTCACTGCAAGGCCTGCTCTACATAGAAAGCTACAGATCTTTTCATTAAGTCTATTTTTGGAGAAACTATGTTCTGGAGAGCTACATATGAAACTGCTTTCTGCCATATAGCCTTCAGAGGACAGATTTCTTCCCACCCCCCCATGTCAAGACGCTGCCTATGTCTCAGAGCTACTTGTTAGATGAATTCTCTTTCTCCCTCTCATAACTTAGCACACACAACAGAAGGCAAGTAACTGAAAGCTCTCTACAGGAAATAAAATATTAAAGAAGTTGTCCACTACCTGCTACTGCATTTAACTGTTTTGTGAGAGCAGACATAATGACATCATTCTCCACTATGTAACCCATGTCATCTAAGTCATCTTTCTCAAAAACAATCATGGCTTCTGAACAAGCATCCCACACCTACAAAGAAAAAAATACATTACATGGAGCTACATGATAAAGAAGTGTTGTTCCTTTCAGGGGCTATGAATGTATCTATCTTAACAAGAAAAGGACTCAGCAATTTAGAAATACAGAACTAGAGGAAACATCCTAGATTACCATCCACTCCCAGCTACTGAAGTACATCACATAATTCCTTTCATACAATGATCTAGCTTCATGTCAAAAACTAATTGCAAAGAAAGCTTTTTTTATCCCTACTTTCCTGTTGCATAATTAACATATAAAGCTACCCTGCCACCTTGTTGTGGTTTAACCCCAGCAGGCAGCTCAGCACCACACAGCCAGCCGCTCACTCACTTCCCTGCAGTGGGACAGGGGAGAGAATTGGAAGGGTCAAAGTGCAGAAACTCATGGGTTGTGATAAAGACAGTTTAATAGCTAAAGCAAAGGCTGTGTGTGCAAGCAAAGTAGGAATTAGTTCACTACTTCCCGTCAGCAGGCCAGTGTTCAGCCACCTCCAGGAAAGCAGGGGTCCATCATACATAACAAACAGTTCCTTGGAAAGACATATACCATCACTCCAAATGTCCCCCCTTCCTCCTCCTTCCCCCAGCTTTTATTGCTGAGCATGATGTTATATGGTGTGGGATATCCCTCTGGTTAGTTGGGGTCAGCTGCCCTGTCTGTGTCCCCCTCCCAGCTTCTTGTGTGCCTCCAGCCTACTTGCTGGCAGGGCAGCATGAGAAACAGAGACAGCCTTGGCGCTGTGTAAGCACTATTCAACAATAGCTAATACGTGCCTGTATTATCAGCAGTTTTCATCACAAATCCAAACCACAGCACCACACAAGCTACTATGAAGAAAAGTAACTCTATCCCAGCCAAAACCAATACACACCTTTACCTTTATTTTCTGACTAGTACCCATGCCTCAATACCTACAGCTTCTATTAGGAGTCAGCCTTTCATCCTGTATCATCAAGACTCTGAGGACAGGTATTTCCGAGTAGACTGCTACCCCCCAAAAAGTAACAGGAATCATCATAAGCATGATGACCTGCCCTTTGCCAAATTAAAAAAACCTTTGGATCATTAATGTTAAGTACTTATGAGAATTCAAAGGAGACAGACACATAGTATATTTGCAGCCCTAAGTAAGGCACCTGCATTCGCCGGAACGGTTTGAGTCTCAGGCTGCAGACATGTTCCCAAGCACCAAAACCTGAAAAAGGACACAAATGCGCAGAGATACAGGTTCATATGTGACATTGAGACCCAAACAAAACTGAAGCTCACTCCACACTCTCCTCCTCCCTCCCTGACTATCCATGTCCAGACGCTGCTTGCACCATCCCTGGACAGGGCCAGGTCTGCCTCAACACTTTCACAGCTCCAGCATCACATTATTTCTCCAGCATCGCATTATTTTACTGTTAACACAAGCCAGTAGCAAAGAAACAAGAGCTGTGCTTTCACGAATGCTGTGACTTAACAGTCAACTCTCACTATCCTATCACTGAGTAATAAAACAGACACAGAAATGCACAGCTATCATTGTTTAGAACATTTTCTTCTCCATAAGGAATCAAGGCTCAAATCTCTCTTTAAAATGTAAATTAATCAGAAGTGAGTTACCAGACTACAGAGCACCGAGTACTTGCTTCTTTTGTGAACAGAACATTCCCTGATGCTGTAGAGAGCACACCTTACATACCTTTCACTAGCCTACTGTCACAAATATTTTTATAACAAATCAGACCAAGATACCAAAACACAGATCCCTGTTATCAAAAGAAGCCTAATTTAATTACCACAATTCAGCATATAGAATATTAAGAGACAAGGGGAAATAATTCTGTTGAGTTTCAGGTGAAGGCAGCACATCCTCAAAGGAGTTTTGTTTAAACAAAATAAAACCAGCTCAAATATACTGTTAAAAATGCAAACAACAGAAATCATACTTACTGCTTAGGAGGGTTGCTGATCCTGGGGAGATAGAACTGACCCTGTTGCTGTAACTGTCTGGCATGCGATCATGTTCTTTCCTAGGACCAGCCTCCAGCAAAGCAATCTTCTTACCATGGAAGTGGATATCATGCCCTAGAATAAGCAAATATATGCTTTGTTACAATGCTCCTGCCAAAAATCTCATTTCTTATTTCTGTATCAGTAATGCCTATGCATTTTTGTAGTAAGATAGAGTGGATGCAAAACTTAATAAATGCATTTACATTATAGGTTTTGACCAGGCAGGTAAACTTTTGTATTTTAAAGCTTTATGACTACAATCCTTTTTACCGAGATGAACAACCCTTCTGCAGTTAAAGCACAGATTAAACATTTTCATTTTGTACAAAGTTTACATTTATGTACAAATCTGTGCCTATTTTATTATGGAAGTTGATTACTTCAGTATTAACAAGTGAAATCTGCAATGTTTACTCCACGCACAGAATACATTTTCCGGACCTTAAACATAAATTCACCTATTAGAACAAGAGATCAAAATAAAACTTATATGATACTTAGCAACTACCTTAACATTTTTGTTATCCTTATATTCTGACAGTGGAATAGCACAGGCAGTTTAGACTTCCAGTTAAAGAGAACAGAAAAAAAATCAAGAGATGACTCAAGTAAAGAGTAAATCAGCTGAATTAGCTATGCTTGTTGCATCTGACTGCTATGGCTGCAGAAGATACCGAGACCAGAAATGGTGTCCTTGTAACATCCAGTTTACTACTACAGCAGTCCCAATAACTGCAGTATCCTGAACATAATTTCTAGATTAAGCATAACATAACCTCATCTCTTGAAAGGTCTCAAACCTGCACATTGGTCTCAGATATCACTGCTGGAGGGCATCCTTATGCTGTCTCAATTCCACTGTAGTCTTGTTTAACAATACAAGCAGAACAATGACAAGTTTGCAAGGTAAACCCTTATACTTGAAAAGCACTTATTGCTTAGGATCTTTGCTCTTTTGCTCTTCTTTGCACTCTTCTCTTTAGGCTTCTGTCACTATTACAACCTTCTGAATCAATGTTCCAAATAAAGAAGCAGCAGCCTGTACTCTCAGGGTCTCTAGTGATGCAAACCAAGCAAAAATCCACTTTAATTTAGTAGTCCAG
>JANZLQ010000032.1:3832366-3865695 GCA_026212715.1 Elanus axillaris
GGCGAGGGGCTGAGGTGAAGCCGGGAGGGCCGAGGCCGGGCCTGGAGGTTGGGATCGCACCCCCGAAACGACTACTTCTCCATTTTTTAAATTTCTCCCCTCCCCTTCCAGGCGACACGACATCCCCTCAGGCTGTAACGGACCGACTCCTGCGTCTCCCGCCACCGACCGAGGAGCTGGGAGCGGCTTCTCGGGATGGGAGGCCGAAGGTCTCCGTTAGAACCGGCCTTAGCCTATCAGGCAAAGTTAAAGGGTGACGACCTCGGGGTATCCGAAGAGGATGAGGAGCTCGAGGGTTTCAGGCGGGAGGCAGCAGTCCTTCGTGAGAAGCTGTGGGAGGCTCTCAGGTAGGATGGTACCTGGTAAGGATGACAGAATGGTATGCAGGATTCCTGCTGCTTCTGACCAGTGACGAGGTGGAGCATGAAGTAACGAGATGCATGTATATAGTACCAAAACGCTGGCCACAAACATATTCACAGATGGGAGGATGGGGCCAACTGGTGCGACGTAAGCAGCATTCACATAAAACATGAACAGCACAAATCCCGTTCCTGCTTGTCAGCTAATCACACTTAAAATTTGCTAGCAGATCACACATGTTTCTATCCAGCATCTGGTCTTCAGAGCTGTGGTCTCTGCAACATCTAGCTCTTGTCTTTCTCTATGGTTAGTCCAGCTTGAAGTTCACTTATTCACTAGCAGATCACACACACACACTCTTACAAAGGAAATAGTTTATGAAGAACAGACTGCAGCAATCACCAGGCAAGTGTATTGACCAGGAGCCTGTTTACACATGATCGGCACCCTGTTTCCCCCTTTTTCCCATTTTCCTGTTCTTGGTCCACCCTGATCCACCTTGATCCTTCCTTTTACCTGCATTTATTCCTTCCCTAAATATCTCGTAAGTTTTACTCAGTTTCACAATCGCCCTCAAACATCCTATGAGAAGTTTGCTATTTCAGTGAGACCCATGATAGTCTTGGTCTTCTTATCAGCTACAAAGTTTCCAGCTGAACCTCTCAAGAGTTGCACTAAAGCTGTTCCTTGCAATGGCCCTTCCATCAGCGTCTTAGGAATGATGGTGTTTGGTACTGTTTGTTAGGATTTGTGCATCTGTGCACCTAATTTATTGCCTCTCCTTGAGTTTGTCTTTTATGTTGAGTAGCTATCAGCCAGATGTCACTGAAGTTGGAACTTTCTGGTTTACTTGTGGACCTTCTGGCAATAAAGTGCTAGCAGCATAATAAACTCCATTACAAAGCTAAGTAGGCATAACCGCTGTTTTATACATGGAAAACAGAAAACAAGCAAAGCTCTGCTCACAAACTTTGGTAGCAAAGGAGAATACAGAGCCCGAGAACGATAAGCCCTAGGCCTGTCTTTTAAAGACCAGCTCAGCCTACGGTGTCTTTCTCTTAATCAACAGTGTCTCCCTTCTTTTAATTCTATTTTTTTTTAATAATTTCACTTATTTCCCCTTCATAATGTCTTTGTCTTAGTCATACATCTGGTAACAAAAGGCAGTCCAGTTCTTTGATCGACCTCACCTCTGACAGTACCTGGGATCAGCAAAAGCCTCACTTGTTTCCTAAATCCCGCTTGAGGCCAAAAAGCGCTTCATCTCCCTGGATTCCTTCCATCACCATCCCTCAGCCTTTCAAAATGACTCTGCGCGAAGCTCGCAAAAAGTCCCAGTTGATGAAGTCATACATGTTTCTTGAACTAGACAAACAGAGAGACAAAAGGCAAAGCCAGGATGAAGCTGAATGTCAGAAGCAATTCCGGGCACAGCCTGTACCTGCCCATGTGTTTCTGCCCCTTTATCAGGAAATAATGGAGCAGAATGAGATTCGCAGGCAAATAGCAACACAGAAAAGAAAAAATCTGCTACTTTCAACCCAGCGACCCTTCAGTTTCCTGGAGAAGGAGGAGAAAAAGAAAGAAGCTATCAGACAAAAGTTCCTGGCAGCAGCAACCCCAAATGAGAGCTCCAAACAGAAGCAAGGCAGTAAAAAAGTTTCTAAATCTACTTATGACCCACTCCTTGGAGATAAACTCAAAGGTAAAATGCCAGGGCTTTTCCTGTAAAAACAGCTCTCTGCCTGTCCCTCACTGTCTCCATGCTGGGAAGTAGGATCATGGCCCATAGGGTGTTACTTGGAGTATAAAGCCAGTATCATAGAGTGTCCTAAATTTACTAGTCTTGTATCAGTGTCAGTACCAGCAGTTCTGTGCCACTCCCCAGCACACATGGGCACATTGAGCTCTTCAGACAGATTTCCATACACTTTTTGCTGCAAATTGTGACAGTTTGGGAATCCTTGCCTGCACTGGATTCCATACCTTTGGTTACACTAAAGGGATTTAGATGACTTGTGGCACAAATGTGAAGACAGATGTAGTGCCAGAAGTGTCCAAGGTCCATGCAGTATCTTGGAACTGACAATTTTACTCCCACCCAAGTGATCTGTGCTGCACAGAACCCCTGGGAGAAAAATATCTCCCGAGTCCAAATCAGGCAATTAGTTCAGTTCTAAGTTATAGTGCGGTAGTCCAGTCTCTCCTGCCATTTTCTGATCTTTTCAGTTGCCTTCCCATGTGCTCTCCACCTTAAGGGCTAAAATGGGGGCGGGGGGTGGGTGGTGGTAGCTGCCAGGACCATTCTAGTCAGAGGGACAGCCAAGGACATTTTCCTGATGCTCACTTTCTTTCAGATGGCTTAAGCCCCCACAGTTATAAGTTTGATGTAAGCAATACAGACTTCACACTTGAATATAGGAACGAAATCAGTCCTTTATAATTCTCATTGCTTTTCTCACCCCTTTCTTTTTTTTACTGTTTCCCACTGATTTCTTCTTGAGTATACACCAGTTCAGTTTTCATCAGAAAATATTTGTTGTGGTGTGCTAAACTAAACAGATTAGAAAGGTAGAAGAGCAAAGGACAAGCCATTGTTCTGTTTTCATCTGGTATATGAGAAGGGAGGAGGAATGAACATTTCATACCTCAGCCAATGCAAACTTATAAACAGTCTCAAAAATAGTCTTACTTTGCAAACAGCAGTATTGATTTTTTTTCCCTAAGAGCAAAAAACCAACACAGAGCCAACTGTTTTGTCTGCATTTTCACAAATATTTAGTGCTGCACAGGAAAGGACTCATTTGATGCTATACCCTGAAACACATTCTTTCTATGAAAAGTTTGTCACAGAAGTCACAAGACATGATCCATCCACCAAATGCTCCTCACTTAAAATCTTTTCCAATATAGACAAAAACTGCTGGATATTACATAGAAAAGCCATCATCCATTACAAGTATATTTGAACAGTCCACTTGGATCACACAGTCAACATAATGACATGAAGCCCCCCAGAAAAAGTAGAACTTTGATTAACACAGTACTTCTGCAAGACAAAGGGCACGAGTTATCTGGTACCCCTAAGAACAGGAACAGGAGGAGAAGGCCGGTTCAGTAACTTACTCTGATAAGTGGAAGAGGTATCTGGAGATTAATGCCTAAGAAAGAGGCTCTACCATGTTTTTTCTGGTATCTTTGAATTTGTTTTCCTGGGAGGCAGAGGAGAGGGAGGCTGGAAAGTGGGGAAAGAGAACACAGGAGATCTGGTCTCTTCTGTATGTGTAGCTGTTACCCTAAAGAAAATTTAGAGTTGTGCAGTGGCAATTTCACAGCCTTCTATGTCACTCATATTCTTCTAATTGCTTTGCTTTTGATTCATTAGAAGCTGAACTCTACAGAGAAATCCGCATTCAAATGAGAGCAAAGGATTTGCTTGAGAGCTCCATAGCTCCTATAGATACTAACAACTGTCGGAGGGAGCCTCAGTCCCGAACTGCCACTAAAACTAAGCAGGAAAGACTTGGCTTCTTGCAGGACAAAAGTTTCAGCTTCAAGCCGAGGATTAATCCAACAATACCGGATTTTGAAGGACTTTACTGGGCATTTCAGAGAGAAGCAGTAAGGAGACAAGAAATCAAAGAAGCAACTCGTAATAAGCCATTCAAGCTAAGAACCTCCAATCTCCGTGGCAGGCAGAGGCAGGCTAATGAAAAGATAAAGGTGAGATGACTGGGTATTTCTGTGGTACTGCTTTCTCCAATCAACATAGCAACTTCTTAAATTTATAGCATTTATTTGTGGATGGTTAATGTCCTGTGACATCTGCCATTGTCTTGGGAGTACTGCAGAATTATAGGACAAACCAGAGAACAAAATTCTACAAAAGATGAGCTATGACAGCTAAGGCTCAACGACCCTTCCATACCCCTAATCATGTCTCCTTCCCCTCATTCCTCAGCCCCTCCCCATGTAAATTCCTACTGATGTAAGAGAGAAGAATGAGTGCATTTCTCACATACGCCAACTGTTCTCTTTGTAGACAAAGAAGAGAGGAGATTCTTTACTATGAACAAACACACTGAATGGAGTTCCATTTTTTTCAGGATTCTCATCAACTTTCCAAGGTTTCAGTACAAAAAAGTCATTCTCTGACTGGAATTTCCTCTCTCTCTTCCAACACCCTTCCAGTGCATATTACAGATGCAACTAGAAAAAGGGAATCTGCTACTAGGTAAGTAGAAAAGTATGTCTACAAGACCATACACCAACTAAGGAACAAAAGGGAGGGAAAAAAAGTCAGTGTTTTCCCTCATCAACTACATCAATAATACTTTTCCTAAATGTTTCTCTGTCTTATTTCTTTGGTAATTCTTGCCCTGCTTCCCAGTTGATTTGCGAGCTGCAGGCTCATATGTCTGAAATTTTGCTTTTCTCCTTAGAGGACTACAAAAGTGAAATTCCCCACTAGCATGTAGTCTGGCAGTCTTAAGTGAGCTTATTAGTAACTTTTTTTCTATACAGATACTCCCAAGATAACAAAAAGGAAGGGGACAGAGAAGGAGTTTATTGGCTGGAGAAACAGAAAAAGAAATGTCAAGCTATCCAAAAATCAGTGAACAGCCGAGCAAAAGCCCTGGATCCGCATAAAAGTCTGGAGGAAACACACAAGGAGAAGTTGAAGCAGAACTGGTCAGTACTCTATTCTGCACAGAAATAACCATTTGCTCTAGTCACTGGGGATCATCAGATAATTCTTTAGGAGGAATTCAGCCTAAGAACATTTGTAGCCCAACTTTTTTGGTTGTCATACCCATTCCACATTTGTTTGGATTTCTTGACAATTCCATGCTACCCCTTCCATACAGAACAGTTTCCTTTAGATTAACTAATTTGTAGAAACTAATTTGTGCAAAACAATTTGTACAAACCAACTGAAATGTATAATTTGGTAAGGCACATTAAGACAACGTTTTCTAAAAATGTGAACACTGTTTCTCTGCTTACAATCTAGTAGTAAAGCTTTGCTAATGGGTCCATAACTTGGCAGCAATAGGATTTTTTTTTGCCCAGCATTCTGAGTCAAGGGCTATTTAAAGGGCAAACAGTTATTGAGAATTCCTCATTCCTGATCAGCTACAGTCAGAGGGAACCTGCATTAGACAGGCAACTTTTCCATTTCAGGCAAAATATGAGAGAGAGAACAAAGGAATACAGAAAAGAACTGGAAGAAATGCAGCTTCGAGTCAAGAATAGACCATACCTCTTTGAACAGGTCACCAAGGTAAATGGTCAAAGTTCCAAGTGTTTCTGGGTGACAGGATACATTGTCTTTCATTTAAGACAGGCATGAAGAAACCTAGTCTCAAAGTCAATTCACAGATAAGAAGGTGCAGCTGGTTGCATAGTCTGTTGACTACACTCAAAATAATACATGGAAGGGCCACCCAAGTGTAATTTAAATTCCTTCCCACCACTTGAAAAAACACAGACTTACATCTTGGTTGTAAAGCTTTCAAGTCTCAAGTATATGTTGCAATCAAAATATATGGTCTGATCAAAATCAAGGCTTTATCACACCAGAAATTATATGAATACCTATTCTGCACCTGAATACCATAGCCTACAGTCTAGAAATTTTAAACTTTTTTTCTTAAAACCCTCTCTGGTTGAGCACTTTTTCTTTGTACCTCTAGTGCTACTAGAAAAACATTAATGACAGTTACATCACTTATATCATCTGCAAGCTCTGCTATCTGGGGTTGTGTTCAGCACATCCCACCCATCACACAGTACCAGCTGCAAATCTGTACTGCACTTGAGGTGTAGATATAATCTTTACTCTCTATAAAGTATCTTTTTTCCCTGGGTTTTCTCTTTCAGTTCTGTTTCCTTGCAGGGATGGTATCTGTTTAGAGACATAGTGACAATACATTGACAATATGCTGATTTAAGATTTCTCAATAGAAAGTACCCTCCTGGGTCAGACTTTCTGTTCAGATGAGTCGTTAATGGAGTCAGAGAACACATTTGTATGATAAATAATGGTAACATTTCTGTTTGACAGGTTGGTAAGGGTTCAGCAGTATTGATAGCATTCACTCATATTGAGACAAGACTTCTATCCTTCCATATAGAACACCTTAATCTTTAGGAAATGGCCAATCCCTCAGGAAAACTGTCATCTCAGACTATATTAATTAGCAAGGTTTATTTGGAGGCAGTGGAGGGTATAGGATCATGGATGCTTGCTTTTCAGTTTCATGAAGATGAGCTGATAGGAAGCTACTTTGCAGGTGCTCTCCATTTATTGAACTCCACTGTTAGTGCTTACAAATTACAAGCAGACATTTTTACAGAATTTCTCACAACCCTTTTTTGCGTATGTTCTCAATTTGAGTGTCAGAGTCAGAACTCAGACACAAGTATGCTAGTCTGGTAAGACTGGAATGATGTAGAAGCAGAACAGAAGAAGGAATTAAAAAAGAAGCGGGATAAGGTGAGCTCTGGCATTGAGACATGTGAAACATTGTCCTAGTATTCAGTTTTGGTACTGTACTGGATGGATGACAAAAATTTTGGAAGAGGGCTTTGCTCTCCTTTCATTCTCATTAGGAGTGTCAGCCATGAACTTTAAAACAACTCAACTTTTATGGGGAAGCCCCAGTTCTACATGCTTACTGTTTAAGTTTTGTTTTCATAGCATGATGCTCGTCAAGGAGCAGAGCGTCGCTACAGACACACCCTCCAGCAGGTTGGGCTAAGTGAAGAATTTGTAAGGAAAAAAGGGAAAGATGCCACTGACTTGCTGGACGAAGAATCTGATGTTCACAGGTAATAAAAACAATGCAATACAGCTCTTTTGCCTTTGACTAAAAGTATTCTCCTTGTTCGTGAAAGTGTTCCAGTTTGTATTATCTAGTGTAGGCTTAAATCAACTTCACTCCTCTTATTAAGAATCATGGCTCCTCTATCTTAACTCCTATGATCGCACTCTATTTCTTACGCATGGGGCAAAGCAGCAAGTAAGCACTGCAAACCACTTCCGGTATTAGATAGATACTCACTGTTTCTGCAGGGTGCCCAAGCCTCAGGGTGAAAAGGACAACTGTACTGTACAGGAAGGAGAACCTCAAGAGGAACAGAGCAGAAAGGAAATGGCGACATAAGATCTAGCAGAAGAATCCATCGATCATCTCTTGATTATTTTAATTCAAGAATCTCCAGGTTAGTCCTCAGGAACTCTATGGTTTAGGCTGACACTTAAGAATTGCTCTGGGGTAAGTGAGATGTGAGAACTTAGTAAAGGAAAAAAAGACCAACTGTTGTTTACAGCATGTCTTGTCCAACCCAGCAAACCCTGCAGCCTCCCTTAGTGTTCACAAGTGTTCCTCGTGTGAGTCATTTCCCTCTCTTTAATGGGCAACAAAACAAGTTAAAAAGGTTGAAGCACTATCTTTGGATAAAAGTAGGCATGAAAGATTGAAGAGCTGCATCCTCTCTGTCAGCTCCTTGCATTCATGCCACAGAAGCACACAGAAAGGGGACAATACCTTTCAGTGTGTTAAACCTTGGTTTACGCATGCATGTGGTAGAATGCTTTTAAACAAAGTATTTCTAAAAAAACAAAGAGCAGGATTTCACCTGCCTTGGGAGAAGACTCAGAGAAGTCCTCCTCTGGTGTTAACTCTTCATTCACCCATTACCAGCTCTGCTCCTTCCTCCCATTAGGAAGAAGCAATAGTCTTCCTATATTAAAAAATCTCCCATATTTCAAACTATTTTAACATCTTACCAATTCAGGTCATTAATTTGGCTTGAAAAACAACCAAAATTATGAAGAGGGTTGTAATTAAATAATGCATCACTTTGGATTGCTGTTGTCCTAATTCTACTATTGTTGTGATATCAAAGATGGACTTTGGTGGAAGAAATATTAGGTATTACCTGTCAGCATGTTGCACTCAAATGCCTGGTGCATCTTGAATGGTATAGTTCACACATCAGTGGTTTTCCTTTAACTGACAGTAATAACGATCTCAAAAATACAAAACCTTACCACCTGGAATGTTTTCTGAGAATTATGACATCAAAGCACTGTGGGATTAAAAGATTTTTAAATTGCTATCATGTTTCTGCATTTTTCAATTACTTTATCAATCATCTTTTCCTCACTTTTTAAATAGCAGCTGTGTCCCTTTTCACCTGTGTCACCTCAATCCATTTCTCCTTACACTGTAACAACAAAACCTCATCATCAAATCTGAAATACAGTACCTGTAAGAGCTACCACATTGGATAAAGATATAAAACTGAGACAATGACATTTTTAATCCTAAGTACCAGACCCAAGAATTTATGGCCCCAGGGTTTCAGGCTGCTTTGTTACACTTGCACAGAGATCAATACATAGCTGAATGCATTGGGCTGCAGGAGTCCTCTTTACAAACTCAATCTCCACACTAAGAAAAGGCTTAAACATATGGGAGGGTTCAAGGAAGGCTGTTATCAGTGTGCCAGTTTCTACATAAGTTTAATTGTGTAGGACACACAAAGGCTGTTCTTTCTACTGTATCCCCTGGAAAAGAGCAGTGATGTAATCGTATTGTCACCATGCCCTGTCACATTGAAAGAGGAAGGAAAGAAGGTTTCTTCCATGCCCCAGGTCTGTGGTCTAAAGCCTTTTGGGCTCGTATGGATATATCTGGAGCAGTGGGAGTGAAATTTTAATACATACATTTTAAGGGGTATTTACTAAAATTCATTGCTAATTTCCATAATAATACTTGATGATGCTAGAAAAAAAAATCCAAGTGTAAAGAAAAACTTTAAGAAAGTAGGAACAAAGGCTTGACTTTAAATGAATACAGGATATTATTCCATATTTGTTTAACAAATACTACGGTGACATACATGAATACAGTAACAGATAAATCAAAGTCTTAATATTGGCCCCTAAACAGAAATGCTGAAATGGTGATGAAAGTAAAAGCATCTGACTAAGTAACTGAAACTCACTAGCACCTTTCTTGCCAAACAAAGTGTTTTTCTGAAAGTAGGATTACACTTCTGTAATTCTAAAAGAGATTTGTAATCTCTTAACGTATCTCAAAAATGGTATGGAAATAAAGAATTTTAACTTCTGGTCTAGATTTTTGCATTTTATGAAAATATTTTGTTATTTTCAGTTAAAAGAATTACAGCCTGTTCAGCTAACCTATAAAAATACTGTAGTAAAGAAGACATCTCACTGGAGCATCTCCCATCAGCTGATGAGATGGTAGCCAAACCACATCAGATCCTGATTCACAGGTACCTGGTGGAGCTCCTGCAAGAACCTCCAAATTACAATACCTTTACCAAAAGCAGCACTACCTTTACGTTCAGCTAGGGAGCAATATAAACTCAAAGCATTCTCTTCGCATAGGAGCTATTACAGACGCATAGTATCTTAGCAGAACTCTGCATTCTTAACAATGCCAATTCTGAAGAAAGTCTTTAACAAAAATTTGAAACATCTACACGGTAGACTCATTTAAAGGGCTTGATATACCAAACAAATTTTGGAGGAAAAAGTGACTGGGGAAAGCAGGAAAAGAACACAGCAAATGTAATTAAATGATATCAAGTAGTACATTTATTTGAGATAGTAAGTCAGCTTCTGACAGTGAGATGTATTAGAATATAGTCTCTGAAGGTAAAGGATGGAAGGAAGGCCTGTTGCTCAAGATACTGAATGTTTGTACAGTGCCTAGCACAATGAGGTCCGGGTCCTTAACTGGGGCTCCTAGTTGCTCCAGCAAAACAAACACTTTAGGCTTTAGGAGAATGGACTGCATGAAGTTTTCAAATGGCGTTTCACGACATGGGCTAAATGACACCTAAGCAGCAGACTTGACCTTTTAAGCTCTGCAAGAGAGAAACTTGGTCCAGTAGGTCTTCTCCAACTCCAGTTTTACGATTCATTCTCCATCTACCCACCTGCTTTGTGCAGTTAAAGCAATGTTCACTCATCCCACTGCAAAAGGTGAGCCTCTAGGGGGAATGATCGATCTCACTTCAGTCACCACATATAAGAGGGCGGAAAAAAGAGCAGCTGGTCTCACCCTCCTCTACTCCAATAATAGACTCAGTGTCTGGCAGGTGCAGAGACTCGACGCCAAGGCTGGGCTGAGAGTTCATGGAGATGAGATTCTTACTATGCACTGTAGATTCTTCCAGCAAACTGCTGCCCATCAGTGACTCTATTGTGAAAAAAGGGGTAAAATAAAATTCTCATGATGTAATGATACTGCAGTATAAGATCCAATCCCAGCCCCCTTCAAATCACAGACTTCTTCCATAGACACCTGCTTTATCTGTTCCTACTCCTTGGGATCTAGCACTCCAGTGGATGGTAACTCCTATGCTTATTGTTTTGAGCCTTAGTGTGGTGGGATCTCATGCTGGCTTGGCTTTCTCTTCAAATAATTCACATTGCAAAAAAAACCAGGCTGCTTCCAACACGAATACATAACGAAGGGCACAGATTTAATGTAAAAAAAAACCCCACCCTAGATTCATGTTAATTTTGAAAACAATAAACCTATCTTCCCCTTGACCACAATACATACATACACTTTCGTCTTCTAGTCTAGAAAAGGGGATGGTGAGCAATCCATCCTCATCTCCAAGAGGAACAGTCTTTTGTTCCTTACTGGCTTGTGGTGTCATATTTCCAGGAAAAACATCTTCCCTTCTCTTTGACCATCTACTAATTCTTTCCTGCACTTCTCCCCCAACAGAGAGTGCCCTCCCTTCCTTACCTGTCTGTTCTCGCTCTCTGCTGCTAGCTGTTCCAATTCGGGAGTGGTGTTTCCTCATATGCACATTTCTGCTACCACTCTGGGAAAAAGTCTTCCCACAAATTTGGCACTGATGGGGCTTCACTCCTTGGAGTAGAAGGGGGAAAAAATATCCCAAGAATTACCAAATTGGGAATAAAGACCTCATCAACCAAGAAGCCAATAATACTGTTTTGAAATGGCTGTTGACAGCACTGGTGCTAATTATCAGTTAAAAAACAAATGAGAAATATTCCTGCTTCCTGGAGAGCAACAAGCTTCTAGAACATAAGAGTTTTATGTATCAGTATTGCCAGCTGTTGGAAAACTCAAGTCTGAAGAGTAACATAAAGACTTCAAGTCTGATTTATGAGAGGGAACAAGTTACTTGGAGTCTCTTACTCAGTGACATGGAAATATTTGATATCCCAAGCCTAGAATAAAATGACCAAAAGCAAGGAAGCAGAGACAAGGAAGCTATCTCCTGCCATCATACAACAAATTGCAGCATCTGGTTTACATTACTGAGCAGAGACTGGACGATGACTTGTCACTGTGAAAGGATTTCCATTTTACAGAGCTGTTTATCATTTTCACAATACAAGAAGTATGATGTCCATACATGTAAGCTCAATAGCATGGAAGCCAAGGAGACAGTAAAGAAGAAGCGTGAAGAACTCAGGTAGTCCCAAAAGTTACTATCCCAATAAAATCTCCCCTTCCCCAGACATGCCATATTCATCATGTGCTGATGATATTGAGGATAGATCAGTCAAAACAGTAGGCAGAGTCTTTGAATCACTTGTGAAATACATTTCCATCTAATGCTTTGTCCAATTACAAGTATGTAGTATTAAAAAATAAAGGAAAACCGTACCTATGGCAGAAACCCACTCATGAGAGATTTCAGATCTGAATGGCTTTGATTAATACACAGAGGTGCTAGATTCTCTCTCTTAAATAAGAAAATGGCAGCTATGAAACAGATATCCAACTTCATGACATTTTAGAAACAATTTTAAAACTAAATTTAAAAAATGTAATTTGAATTTAGAAACAAAATTTAGAAACAGAAACAACAGAAAAGATTAAAGTGTACGGGCTACAGGCACCACAAAGGAAGTTGTGAAACACTGTGACAAGAAGTCCTGCAGAAACCTGGGGATTCTTCTTAAGGAAATCAAATCAAATTCTTACAACAAAGACATTTTCTCAGATAAGTCACAGAATGTCAGATGAAGACTCTTACCTGAGTGGACAACCAAATGTTTCCGAAGGCTGGAGTATTCGGCAAAGGAGCGACCACATCCCTGTGCCTCACACAGAAAGGGTTTTTCCCCTACAAGGGAGAAGTAAGTTCTTAGATTTTGGGATCACAACTTGATCTAATTGTCCAAATCCCTGAGAACAGCCTGGAGATCTACTCCATTCTCCCTTTTGGCCTTACATGCAACAAGTTCATCAGAAATGACACATATGCTTTCTAAGGCTTTTAAAACATTATCTTCATCAGCTTTCAAGAGGAAACCCTGGCATTCTTTCTGAAATATTCTTAGATCATCTTTCACTGAAAGCGAAGCAAGGGTCCACTCTTTCTAAGTAGATCTTCCAAGTATATAAATACCAAAAAAGTAACATAAAAGTACCTGGACTATGAGCTATCTTTTATATGCAGCTCCTAACAACCAGCTCTCTGCTTCACCAACTCCTAGGATCCTGTTCCCTTTCTGCCTCTCAGTGACAAAAATCCCTTCATATCTGATTCTATACTTTATTTCAGATCAGGCTGAACTTGCCAAAATCTCATGAGAGATGTGTCAGTCATTTATATTTATGTGTGGAGGAACAGTAATTCAAGGCACAACTTGTACTCATAAGCTGGAATTTGTTATTTTTATATATCTCCACAGCTATTTTTGTATTTGCCTAAATGATGATAAATTGCAAGGTGACTACATTAATGCAATGCAATATAATTAATCTGTTCTAAACACCCTCTTAATAAAGCCTTAAATAAAACTACAGGTAACTTTTGCCTGCAACATCCCACTAAAGAACTCCATATACCATGTTTAACACTATGATTTCAAGTCTTTAACTAGACTACTGTATCAGAGAAACACCATGTCCAAAGGACATTAAGCAAGCTATTGTAGCTATTTCATTGTCTAACATGTATGTAGTTCCTTCACAGTAAACTTGTTTTTAAAGTTTTTTCTACTGTGATTTTGCCTTTAGAAGTCCTCTCTCTACAGTTCATTTCTCAGCTTCTTACCTACTATAGCATTCAACAGATCTGAGCAAAAAAGGATCAACACAGCATGTTCTGATTGCTGTTACAAAGCTGCGATGTAGCAGGTTCTCAAACACTGATTGTACCTTCTGTCTTGTTACAAGTTTTAAAACTTGGAAAGAAGAAAGAAAAACTACCATTGACAAAAATAATAGCACAGAGTTCCATCTATGAGAAACCTTAGATCTATTTACACATGCAGTTTTGTAACAACTTTGGTCTGGTCAAACATTTAATTGCACATTATCAATTTGCAGTGAAGAAAATTATTATTTACTCCTCCAGAAGCTACTACTCTGTTGGTTGCAGCATACTCCCTCTATCATGGAGGATTGTCCATGTGTCAGCTGGGCCTATTAACTTTATCTGCACCCTGGCTGGGAGCTTTAAGTGCAAAAGAAAACTGAAAAAACTATGGCTGCTGTTACTACACATTCAAAATTTTGTTATTGGTATACATAATTTTTAACTACATCCCAACATCTGCCCCTAAACCGTGTGTTCTAGCTAGACTGCAAATTCTTTAAAATAGCAACCTTTCTCCATGTGTATCTACAAACTACAAACCATACGGTAGTGTTTAAGCAAGGCAGAAGGCATAAACAGCTGCTGGTGGCCCACATAATCTGCATAATTTTACTAGAGAGGCCTTGTGCTCTCACAGTTGTCAAGGTTATTTTGAAATGTTAACCAACTGTAAGGCAATGCTACCTTCCTAGGCCATCAGGCAATCTCTAACAATATTCTGAGAGGCTTGAACAGGGCCATTTGCTTAAGTGGTGTGATAACCCTGAGGCTTAAAAAACCAACCAAGCAAAACGACCATCATATTCACTATGAACTTTGCTGTTAAATTGCTGATCATTTCAGCAGTAACTTGTGTGCCTCTCTCAAACAACTTTCTAGGATAAAAAAAACCTAAAGCACTTTATACAGCTGTCAAGACTTTGGCTGGTACACCACCTTCTAAAAATATTGACAAGGCAGGATCAAATTCTCCAGAGGAGACAGCATAAACAAACCATGTATAAAATACAGCAATATGAAATAAAGGTTCTTGTTTTATTTAATGTAAAAAGCTAAGCATGAGTTAAGAGTACATAGGCTCCAGCATATGGTAACATCCAGAATTAACATTAGCACAAACAGAGCAGTTTGTATGCCAAAATGCTGTCTTCTAGTTATTGCCTTTTTCTACTAGACTTTGCTACTATATTTTTGCTACTCATTCCACTGTATTCCTCATTTCCCTAAATTTCCCAAATGTAGTCATTCTAGAAGCAGCACAGGTAATATAAACTAGTCAGATTCAGCCAGATGTTAGTACAGCTATGACTGTGGCCACCAGTACTCCACATTAGAGAAATATCTAAGCTACTGTGCCTTTCAGGAGTTTAAAATAGCTTCTTTAAAAAAAACAGTTACAGCAGTCATGTTCGCTATTTCCTTGGGAACAGTCTAGTTTCTCCCCCAAACAGCACACACTCCTCCCTCTGTCAAACAACTTGAGGGAGGAAGGGAATCTTCAGAGCACAGGTGTGAGCAGAGTACAGCATCATCATATAGTATCTGAAGGGTGAAACCTCTGTGAAATTATACAGGATAGTAAAGGGGGTAAGTAGTTGATTAATTTCACCTACAGATCAATGTGAATTGATAGAAAAGGGACATTAATGAAGGGCAGAGATAAATAACATAGTATTCTAAAAGTTTGAGGACGGAGGAGGATGTGGTTTATTCCTCAGTAAAGACCCCACCTCTGCAGACCACAAATAGGTGAGGTCTAAAACACACCAGTGTGAATTCGTAGGTGGTTCTTCAGATTTCCAGCTGTCGTGAACTGTTTCCCACAGCCCAGCTCTGTGCACACAAAGGGTTTTTCACCGTTGTGAGTTCTCATGTGCACCTTCAGCCTCTGCAAGACGTAGAAACTTTTTCCACAGCCTTCTGCTGGGCAGGTGAAGGAGCGGTCGTTCCTGGAAAGCAACAAAATAGCTGCTTCATTACCAACTACTGCAATATATTTTTCAGGAACACTTAACTCCTTTTTTTAATTAAATAAAAAGCAGAAACATTTAAGCCAAAATTACTTATATCAGAAAACAGAGAGACTCAACCAAAGTCAGTGACCTAAATTAGTCCTAAGGAACTACAGGCTGGGTGGTCCACTGAATGAATTTGTTCAGGTAATATCTTTTCACCATATTACCTTGCCTATTCTCTACCCAGAATGATTTAGTAAAGCGCTGCAACAGATTATATAGGAACATTGTGGAATTTCAGTCACTGGAAGATAAAAAATGACTGAATGTCTATGTATAACACATGCAATTACTGCTGGCCCTGTCTCAGCGCAAGATGATGGGCTTGTGTATGGGAGACCTTCCCAGTTTTTAAGCTTCTATTCTACAATTTACCTTAGAGACTGCCAATTTCTTAGCTAAATAAGAATAGAGTCATTTGTTAGAGCAAGCAACTTTGTTCAAGGCTATATAAAAATATGACAGCATCCTAAAAGTTCTAATGTTCACTATACCACAGAAGTGATGGTGATGCTCTTTATTGAGCACCTGTTAAAATACAAATATTCTAAACCAAACACTAACAAGGGCCTGCAAAAATAATTTAAATCTGGTCAAAGTGTTTCAACATAAATGACCTAAAGCAAGCAACAGGCCTAGTATTTCAACGAGTAATACCAGGTTTTCACAGATTGTCAATGTCAAAAACTAACACTATCCCAAATAGAGAGCATAGTTTTTCAAAGTCATGACAACATATAGCTTTATTCTGCTCACCGGTGTGTTTTCAGATGATACTTGAAGTGAGCTGGCCACACAAATGTCCGATCACAGCCCTCAACTGTGCACTTCAGCTTCCTTTCCATGCGAGATAAATGAGGAATGGGGCTAGAGTCTTTCGGCTGCCCATCTCCTGAGCAAAGATGGACATTTTCACCTGGAAGAAAAAGTCCACCAAGATCTATAAAAAGATACAGATTACTATAATGTGTCAAATTTAATAGATAAAACCAGCATCATATATGATACAGGACTGTAAAGCAGGCATGTGCCTGGCTACTAATTGTTTACCATGCCTTACTTGCTGCTGCCTAGTGCAAAACAGGGATCAGACAACTATTTGCAAACCTTACCAGGCCCATAAACTCTTACCAACAAGCTATCTGTATCAGATCAGCTGCTACCAGATGAGGCTTATCACAAGAAGAATAGAAAGCCAATGCATCAAAAATTGTAAAAATGGTCTCTGTATCAGTATCAACCAACCAATTTTAAGTATTAGCCAGGATAACTGTTTAAAAACACCTTAGCTAAAAAAAAGAGACATTACATTTGTTTGCAAATGTTTATTAAAATAATTAAGTCACAAAGCATGAGACTAAATCCAATTATGTACTCTCCAGAACGCCAATCTCCAAACCCAGTGGAGCTAAGGAGAAAGTATGAATTACAGTATGCATTAAAAACAGACACTTGAAAGTGAAAATGAAAGTTGAAATAGAAGCAGCTGCAGTCAGAAAGAAGATACTCTTTAAATGTACCAGAGAACAGGCAGGCTACAATGGAACTGCTAGCTCCACTAAAGTTCATTCCCCGAGAAAAAATGATGACATATTTATACTGCAGAAAAAATACATGGTTGTTCTGTATAATTCTGTCACTGATGGTTTGAAGATGTCAGAACAGATTAAAAGCAAGAGAGAATGAAAGAGAGGAAGAAACAAGCTGAAACGAGGGGTCTTGTATGGAACATTCAACTTTCAAGACAGAATCAGGGGATTTCCTACCATTATTGCTTGCTTTGGCATTCTTAGCGAGCTGTGCCCGAGTGGCAGCAATTAAACTGTCATGGGCCAATTCTTGCACTCGTAGGAACCATGGGGTACTGCTGTCTGTGCTATCATGAGAGAGAAAGTCATTCCCAGAATCTTCTGCTTCATCTTGAACAAACACCAAGTGCTCTGCTGGAGACCCCAGCCCTAGAAAAGAAGACAACTTCATGAAAGGGAAGGATAATGTAACAGAGGCAAATTTCTTTTGTTTCCCAGAGGCTAGTGTTGATGGCATAGATACAATAGCTGCATTGAAAAAGTCTTCACTAACCTCTACATTGTAGAAAGCTGCTGATAATTAAATGCTCCTGAAATACCCAATAATGCCCAGCAAATTTCATGATCTTTCCCCTCATAAGCAACAGGGACAGAGTTGTACTTGCATGTCCTGCATTCTGCTGAGACATATACAGTCAGACAAAAAGAAGGAGAATTACCTGCTCGTGTTAGGTTGAGAAGAATAAATGAAGTGCTGTCACTGGGCTGGAAGTCTTGCAATAAACTGGAAGTCTCTGGAGTTGACAGAAGGTCAGATGGTTTCTGTACATTCTGTGCCCTTGTTTCCTCTCCATCAGGGCCCACATTTACCTGGAGACTTCTCAAGACAGCAGATGAAGAAACATCTTTGGAAGAATTAGTGTGACTTGGCGGAGTGAGATCTCTTTCATCATCTAGTGAAGAAAGAGAAACCAGAGTAAATGAAAGTATAAATACACTATGACTAAAAGATACCTATGAAGTTATTTTTTTAGGAAAAAACTAGAACTTGAGAGAGATTGGAGGAGGAAGGAATTCTCTAACTAGTCAGACTTCACTGTTAAATGGGAAAATTTCAGTCACCCTTCTGAACTTTCTCCTCCACCCCCTGGAATGCCTCATCAGCAAGAGGCAGTGGGCCACCATGGCACAGTAAAGACCGCTGTATGAAGGGCATGCTCACAAAGATCTGCTGCATAGATTTTACCTGGCAACATGAGTCTGTTGCATTCTGAGGTCTCAGTAACAGGAAGGAGAGAAAGACAGGTGATGTCTTTTGGTTCTGATTCCACCAGCCCTTGCCCCAGTGGAATAGAAGTATTCTGAACAAACTGAACCAGCAGCTGAAAAAAGATACTGAAGATTAGGTCAAGGGCAGCACAAATTATTTCAAAAGGTACTAAACCCAGTCCATTACCCCCTACTGTCTTGTAGGAGACACTGAATTTAATCCCATGAATACATATCAGAGTAAATGGAAGCTTTTTTTTTTACATTAATGACAAAGAAGGATTTGTTTGTATTTGTCATCTCTGAAGTACCTATAAAATTCTCATTTCTTTAACATACAATAAACAGCTCTGGATCGTTGCAGACTACTCTGAAGGCTACTTAGGCTATATTCCTTTTTTATTATCTTTTACCAAGATAAATTTTACCAATATATGCCATGTTCTAAGACATATATTCCTTTTTAACTCATCTTTTAGCACTTGATACTTTACTATGCTCTAATGGTACAGATATTTTTCTAAACCATTGTCTTTAAATACTTAGCTGAAAGTTGGCCTTTTTAAAATAAAAAAGCAAGCAAAAGACTAGTTGCACAGATGTCTAGCTAATAGGCAGATAATGATCAGAGGAACAAGTTTAGGATGACAAGGGGGAGAACACAGCCAGCCTTATCCATCCAAATCAGCTACTCCTAAAACCACCAAAGCTGGACAATTAAAGCCATTGTCCTTAGTGTGAAACCTACCCACTAACGGGATTCAAAAGAAGAAATCTTCTCCAGAATACTATGCAAAATAAGGGGGACTACTGCATAAAGAGGTATAGGATTTATACCGGGATGCATTCCCTGGGGAGGACTTTGGGACTGAACAAAAGATTTGGGGGATTGTACAGGACTAATTATACATGTTCCAAAGACAGGAAAAGGAATGGATCAAGGTGCAACAGGACAGAACAAACACAGAAAAATGAAGAGGGGACCATAAAAGAGGATCATTACATATAAGCAGGTAATTAGTCGATTCAGTTGTCTGGCACAGCCTAACCATCACAGTCCGTCCTGTCTTCTTATTGAACTCCTGTGTAATCCTGCTCTCTGGAGTCTGTGTGCGTCATATGCTAGTGAACACCAAGCCAGACTAGTTGGCAAGCAGAATAAGAAGTGTAGGGACATATCCTGGAGAAACCCATGAAGATTTTCTCTAGGCAGCAACCCCTGGAAACAGAATCTGGCACTTTGCACTGCCTGTGTTTATGTGGCTAAAGCTATGAGCGTTCTATCTGCATTAATCTGTTTGGTGTCAGTCACATCTGTACAGTGTGTGTGTGCATCTATTTGAAAATTGTACTAAACCTCACTAGTGGCTGGACCTAAGATCAGAAATAGGGAGCAGCCCTCATCTTAATGGGCCTAGGAGATGAGAGATGCCCAGGTCATTTGGTCCAGCAGATTTAGCTATCCTTAACATCAGTCAGCTCCAGCAATACAAAAATTCTGGCTAACTCCTAAAAATCTTGAGTTATAAAAAAGGAACTTGACATTTGAAAAGGAACTGGATGTCAAATAAATGCCTTTCCTCACCCCTGAAAATCTTCTCATACTTAACCAAGTTCAGGGTAGCAAACCATGTGCCTTGGTTACTCATTCTGTCCCCTTGACAACATCCCAAGCTTTTGTCAGACTACTGGGTATAATACTGAACTCCTCTTTACATCCAAGGCACAGACACAGAAATGAGAGTCTCTTTTTTTCTGTTACCAGTGCCAGAGTGGTCCATACTAAAATATTCTGATTTAACAAAGGAAGTGCTGCTGGGCGTTAGGAGATAACACTGCCCAACTTTTGCAATGGACTGAACTAATTCTTCTGTGAACTCCACAAGCTTTTTTAACAAACACAGTTTCAAATCCCTGCCCTGTATGGAATTAAACTTCTGGAGACCAGAAAGACTGAAAAGGGTCAGTTGTAATAGACCCAGACACATACTCCACATTTCACAGAAAATGCCCCTCAAAAACCATACACAGGATCTATTTATTTGGCTGTAAGTTCTGTCAAACAGAATTACTCCAATACTCACATTCTCAAAATATTTTGAAAAACACAGATGAAAGAAATATGGAAAATAACAATATGCCAAAAACTCAAGTCATTATTCCTTATCTCTAGGAAACTCCTTGACATAAAGAACCTGCATTCTGCTGTAGCAAACAATATGCAACAGACTTCCTTTATCTTTAGCATTTAGAAGGAAACTGTACAAGACAGTTATTCAAAAGCTACTACCCTCATTGTGGCATATTTTAGCATGCATTCATGCAGAGCCCAGGTGAAGTGGTCTGTGCAGTGAGATGGTTCATTGGTGTCAAAAGAAACAGAGTAAAAAACCCATGATATGCCCATGGTATATCTGTGATAAAAATCCAACAGTCACTAATAATTTTATTCGTATTTTATATGTTGTGATTGTCTTAGTATTTAATTTTCAGAACTACTGGCACCCAATTCCAAATTATCTCTATAGCAGATACCAGCCTTCTGAGCCTCTCCTACGTCAGGATGAAGTTCATTAAATCAAAGAAACTACAAAGAAAATGTAATACTTTGGACTCCAATTTCTCTATGCTTATTTCCTGTCATGAAAACACTGGAAATACTGGTGCTTCCTCAAACAGTTTTACCTCAAAGAGTTACTGCTGTCAGAGCCCTAAAGCCTTAACTGCCCTGAATGGTCTCACCTGGGGCCCCCACTCACACCCTCTTCCTAGGGGCTCCATTTAACACCAGGGGCTCCATTTAAGTTCAACCTGTGCTCCCTAGTCCTCTCCTAAGCTGCCTTGTAGGTTTACCTGTCTTAAGCCCTTGTCTCCTGGATGGACCACAGACTTTTACTGCATCAGTGTCTCCAGCCCCATCTACTGCTACTCCTGATTGGACTCTCTAGATAGACCGTGGACCTGGTTTATTACTTTGCCTTGTCTAGGGTTGTGGATGGACCCTGTTTCTAGGACCCACCTCTGCCTGCCATGCTTAGGTGCTGCAGTATTGTGCCCTGGTCAGTGAGGACACCACCTGGGCTGGCATCACCCTTAGCTCCCTGCTCACCTTCAGGAGCAGCCTGTCATCACTGACAATTACAAAGGTAAAAATTAAGTCTTGAAGTCATTCAGATGGCAATATGCCACTTAAACTAGGCCACAAGCCAGACTGCAGTTTGAAAGGTTAGCACCTTTTCCTCTTTGGTACATTAGAAGATTATCCAGAGGCCCCAGTCAGAAGAGGAAACTATTTTTGTATTGTCAAAAAAATACGCAGCCAGTAAGAGAGTCCTTCCCCCAAGGCCATGCATTCTAATTTAAGATTAAAAAAAGGAGAAAGAGAGGTGAAGAGAGTTAGGAATAACAGAGCAAGGCAACCAGAAGAAAGAAGTTGGGACTAAATAAATGTGAGCAGCAAGATGGTTCTAAATTACTGTATTGTCTTTCATTTAAAAGCTGTTCATATCCCTACTGCTGCCTACTCTACCATGAAACTCTTTTTTTATGGACTCTTCTATTTTTATACAGAAAGCCTAGATAAAACTTTCCTCCTACAATAGGAAAGCTTTGCTTGAAACCCTCCACTTCCACACAGCAACATTAAGCTGCTAGGGAAAAGTAAAATGCAGCAGCCACAAACAGATGCTTAGTAGAAAAAAGATCTTTTTAATTTTCTTTGTAAAGTAATAACAAGCTAGTACAGAGAATTAAAGGGGGGGCAAAAAAAGTAGAAGTAAACAAAAGGACATGAATCATGCTTGCTATTAAAATTTGGAATAAAAACCCCCAACCTTTTCCATAAACTAAAGCAAACCAATCACCAACTCTACATCAAATAATTCAGACAAAATAAAAATCTTCATGTCACAGATGTATCTTGACAGCTAAGTACCTTCATAAATCTTCCTTCCTGTTCAAAATCATTGAATACCTTTGTGATAACTACAGCAACTGGAATATGGGGGGAAACTCATTACAAACGCTGCGCCATGCTTTCTTAAGTTTCTTTTAATTTGGCTTTGCAGCTGAAAGCAAATAGGAAATTGTAAGGGTATCTGGTAATTAGCTGTTCAGCATAAAAGACAGACAGGAGAGGTGATAAATTAAATGTGCAGATACATAAACTCTAACAAACTGCAGATGAGAGTGAGTAACAAAGACCAGAACTCCTGGGACACTGATGGATGGACTGTTACAGGAATAACTTGAGTGTGACCTTGAAGAAATTCAGCCAGAAACTTTGTAAGAAATAGGAACAGTATTATCACGGGTTAACAGAATGTTATCA
The DNA here is from genome assembly GCA_026212715.1 of Elanus axillaris. Taxonomy (NCBI): domain Eukaryota; kingdom Metazoa; phylum Chordata; class Aves; order Accipitriformes; family Accipitridae; genus Elanus; species Elanus axillaris. The sequence continues at coordinate 3,855,016 of JANZLQ010000032.1, forward strand.
ATTAAAATGTATAATATGATTGAAATAACCAGAAAGCTGCTAAAGTCCTTTGTACAGCGTCCCCCCACCCCATCAGTTAATAGTTAAATTAGGGAAACAATAACTAGACATAATATAGGGTTTAGGAATAAACTATTAGACACTGGAGCTTTGTAGATAGGTAGAATGCTTATGTCAGAAAAGATAATGGACTGTGGTCTGTTCAACAAACCTTGAAGAACCACTTGGAACTGCCAAAACAGAGTAAGTAGGTAAAAGGTAATTCGTACAGGGGCAGATCTCAACCACCTACTCAAAGGAAGACAATGAAGGAAGAAGACAGAGTCTGGGCACTAGTTTACATGAGAGGCAAAGAAGAAAGAACCAATCATTAAGGGAAATAATAATGAATATGTATTACTTAAGTATATAAATGTGGGAATTTTTGAGACTAAGGTGTGCTGTCTTGAGACAGGCAACCATTCATGTGCATCAACGAAATTAATTTGAAAATACCTTGACTCTGTGTGTTATTGGCTTGCACACCAGGTAAATGAATCTGCTTTTAGGACAACAAGAACACATCTTGTAGGCAAAAGCAAACTTCTTATGGGATATGGGGGGAATTCTGGGATCACGTAAAACTTAATAATAAGACGTCTTAAGAGGAGGATGTGGGAATGTGAAAAATTTATGGATGTTTAGGGGAAGGATCAAAGGTAGGGAAAGGGAGGGATCAAGGTGGGTAGGAAAGGAACAACTGTGGGGAACAGGAAGAGGGTGGGGGTAATATGGGTTGACCACATTAGCAGGCTGCAGGTCAGTATGCTGCTCTGCCTTGTCCCATCATCTTCTCAAATGCTGTTTGCTCCTAAATAGTTTCCAAGCACATTCATCTGGTTAACTTCATGTTGGACTATCCTGTCAATAGGAGGAAACCACAATCTGGAAACCCAAGATCCTGGCCAGAGGCTGGATTAAAAAGCTCAGGGCCTGGAGACGGATACTGGAATGACTCAAGGTTTGGCAGAGACTGAACAGATGCATGACTGTGAGTATGCATGTCAGCTGAGTGACGGCACATCTGTGATATGCTAGCAAATTTCAAGCCTGGTAACCTGATGATTAGGAACAGGATTAGGCCATTTGTGATCTTCCTGTTTCATGTGAACACTATTAGTATCTGTGGGTACCTGTAAAAGTATTGTCCTGCCATGAATTAGTGTTTAGAGCCATACATGTCTGTACTGTCTATGTGTGCAAATTTGCAGTTTGGGCTCAGCCTCACTTCTGCATGCACCTGGGAACAGTCTAGTGGTCTCTTGCCTGAAGGACCGGGAGGGGAGGAATCTCCTGGATACTACAGTTCATCAGATCTCATAACCACATAATATCTGGTACCACAAACAGGATCCAGGTGGGCTGTAAGTATTCCTGAGATGACTACAGAATCCCTGTGTAAAGAGGGGACTGATAAATATAGCCAAAGTGCTAGAATTTGCAACCAAGCAGACAGAACATCTTGGGACACCTGAAGAGGAATAGTTAGGGAAACTGAATGTACAGAATATTAAGAGAAAACAAAAGGAATAATAAGAGGTGTGAGGTGGCTTTACTGTATATCCAAGACATCCCTTGGAATTTGGAATGAATTTTGATATTGATTAATTGCAAAAGGACATCCTTGACTTAAGAGATTCAAACTTTATGGGCCAGATGTGAGTCACACAGAGAGAATCTATAAACCTTGGAGGGACAAAATGGGCAAAGTTCAGCTGCATCTTGCTATGAAGAATTTTTCTCTGTCATACCACCTTCTTGAACATACCTCCCTCTTACTCCTTCTGCCAAAACACCACATAACTCTGAAAATCCTCTAAGTATTGTAGACAGTGTATGTACTAAAGTGTAAAATATTATTCTCACTAGACAAGTAATTGTCATCCCTGATGGTCAACAAGAGATGGTTGGACAGGATGATCCCAGGGTCTATCACCACAAGCTGTGCAGAATGCTTGTGTCACTCAGGAGCTTAGATAATGTCCCTGATGTGAGGGGCGGGGTGGGGAACAAACAAGGAAAAATCTGTTTAAAGAACTGAGAGTCTCTCCTAGAGTTCCTTAGAAAGAAAAATAAAAAAAAAAAGCACTACAGAAACAAATGAAAATTATATGACATTTCAACAAATGATATGGCCGTCTGGGATGGATCACGTTGAAGTTTGTGTCCCATAACAGACTCCCTTCATCAGATGATTCAAAAGCCAAGTGTCAGGCAGTTGCTTTGTTTGAGGTGGGGGTGGCTGGGAGGGATAGGGGAGGAAGGTTCTCCAGTATTAACATTCAGATCTATCCTCCCACTGGACAGCTGGAGAGCCAGACTATACTCACAGATCAGCAGTGACAATGTTTTTAATCAATACCATTTCTGTTCTATATTTAACCAGTGAACCACTACAAAACAAAGAGGTCAAAAGAACATTTAGCGGGGGAGAGGGGGGGAGGAGAAAGGAGAGGGTTGGACCTGAAAGGTGTGGAGGGCAGAAGGCTCTTAGCTAGAAACTGGGATACCTCCTTCCATACAACCTCTGGGGAATTAATTCACTCACGACAGTCTCTCCTTGTGAGGTGCTGATGAGGACTGAGAAGAGAGGCTAAAATACCTCCCCTCCACCCCCTTTTCAATAGCCAATTCAATTTGTAGACCAGAGCTGTAGTTCACTTCGGTTGTGCTAGAGCTAGCCAGGACAGCAGAAAGCACCCTGCAATGGACCAGTGTGGTGGAGGTGGCTGGAAATATTTGCAGTTGTAACAAATCACCCTGAAGGTTTAAAGCATGCAAAATGCAGATCTTATCAGTTCCTTGAGGAATGCAGGTAATACAGCTTTGGGGGCAGGGAGCCCAGAAGAAAAAGCAGATTCATCTGCCCCTACAAACTCTCCAAGCGACTTTGTAACTTCCTATGAAAGGAGGATTCACCTCTACTCAAGTATTAAACTTTTATTTGTATGTTGGTGGCTTCCTTAGAGATAAAACCAGTAGCAAAGTGGCTTAGACAATCCATCCATAGTGCTTTGATTAATATTATCTAGATGTTACACACAGTTAGCTCCTAATTAATACCTTTCTCACATGGTAGGTACGAAAGAACATCTGTGGCTCTAAAAATTATGGTGCTGTGGTTCACCAGGGGATAAAAAATTAGGACTGACTTTCAGAGATACTTGAACTGCTATTTGGGAAAGGTGTAAAAAGGGTATCTATCAGTTTCACATCAAAGAAGTAGAAAACAGCACTAACTTAGCCCTCAGCTTTCACAATCAGAACCAGATAGAGGGTGTGTATAGATTTGGTAATCCACAATGCAAATGAATCCCAATGTGTAGTATACAATAGCCTTGATCAAGATGGAGGAAAATGGTTTAGAAGACAGTATCTATGGAAAGGATGTCCTCTGCAACCACTGTAGCTTTCATGCATGAGGCCTGTTCCTACTGGAGCATAGACTACTCTGTTCTGGGTGTGCTGGGAAGGAAATGCAACCCTGCTATGGAGAAATAGGACTATTATGTAAACATGCCTAATTAACAAATATCTTACTCAAGTTGAGAAAAGACTTACAGCTCCTATTTGAGGAATGAGGGAACAAGCATTCCAACTATCCTGGTCCTTGGCTGTCAGGAATCCACCCACTCACAGACTGAAGTAAGTCTCCCATATTAACATTCAGAACTGGGAGAAAAATTGATAGAAGTTACGAGATATCAACCACAAGGTAAGAGAAAGGAACTCCTTGCAGCCCATGCAGAGTACAGGGCTACTACGAATTTGCAATTACTTCTGTGGCATACTGTGATTGGAAGGCCTTTGCCTGCTCTGTTAAGAAACATATACCTTACCACTTCAACTGGACTGAAACGAGTAACCACCATTCTCTTTAAAGTACCAGTTTAAGATACCTGCTGTATTGCATATGGACTGAAAAGGGATAGAAACAGAAGACTCAATAAAACCAATTCAATTTAAACTTGCAAACTTCCCTAAAAGCAGTACTTCATAGCAGTACTAAGTCCTCTGCTCTAGGACCCCAGCCTTCTGACAGGGTAAAGCTGAGAACCAGAAAAGCAAGGACAGAAAGCAATACAGTCCTCTGCACTTTTAAGTGGGGAAATGTACAGATAGCTGGCTAATGGCTATTCAGCCTAAAAGACAAAGGCAAGAAACAGGAGAGGTAATAAATTGAATGCACTGATACAATTGTGTTGAATATAACAAACTGCAGACTGTTGTATCTGGCAAATTATGGGTAAGAGTAACAAAGAACAGAACTCCTCAGACACTGATCAGTGGGCCACTCCTGAAGTGAAACCTTGAAGAGGCTCAGCTGGAACTTTTGTAACCAGTAAGAAAACAAAACTGTCTTGGGTTATCTGAATGGGTCTCATAGCAAAGACCAAACTTATTATCTGATGTAACAGGGACTGCAGGACCTGTAAAACTTATGGAATGTTTAGAAAGAGGATCAAATAAGGAATCAAGGTAGGTAAGTGGAGAAAGCACCATGGCAGGGGGGAGAGAAGATACTCTAGTCATATGTTTGCTGGCTGCTGGTCAGTGCACTGCTGTTCCTGATCAGTGCAGTCCCTTCTATCTACTCACTGAACATATTCTTAAATATTCTATCCACAAGCGAGGGCACTGCTAGTGAACTTTTAGTTGACTAATGTGTAAGGAGTAGGCAACCATAGTCTGGAAAAATGCAAGATTCCAGCCAGAAACTGGCTAAAAAGCCCTGGGTCTGGGTGCAGATACCGGAAAGACTTTAGGCCTGCCAGAGCCATCTGTAAATGTGAGTATGCATGAGAGTTGAGTGATGAGGTATAGACACAGTCCACTAACAAACTTCAGTGTTATTCATGCTGTTTGTGCTCACCTCTTAACACTACTTTACCTGTGTATGTGTTAATCTGTCTGTGGCCTGCTGTGCATGCACCATGTGCACACACGTACATCACTGCAATTCATGTTCAGCTGTGCTACCAGCTGAACCTGGGAACAGTCCAGCAGCCCCACACTGAGCAACCAGGATCCCCTGGGTGCTGCTGCCTACAACTTCTGCCAACTACTTAATGGAAACATGAGTAGTTTAAAAAAACAAACTGGCTCACGGTAATAGAATAATCGAGACTCCCCAAAACCGAGTAAAGTCAATTTGGTTTGAGGGAAAGAAGTAGTCAATACAGTAATTTATTTTATTCTTGTAACAGAAAGACATTGTAATAGTGAAAAAAAAAAAAAAAGTAACCTGAGAACAGGCAAGAGTATTGGCTGACACTTGAAAGGAAGGGAAAAAAACCTGCAATATTCTTTAATCTTTTACCATTGAAATCAAAACATGGAAGCATTAGAAGTTGCCACTGAAAACACTTTGAGAATTAATATGTAAGCAGCAAAATGAGTAAACTCACTGAACTTTTTCTAAGTGTTGCCCATAAACGTTCCTGGGAACCAAACCCAGTTCATAATTGCTCACCTCAGGTTTGGATTCTAACTCATCCGATAACATTGATTCAAGTGTCCGACTCCTGCGGCTGTCCTCAGCAAGGCACAGATATATTTTTTTTTTTAGTTCAGAGAGAACAATGCTCCCTGCTTATTCTCATATTTTCCTAAGTGTAAAACAGTGTGGTGGTCCTTCTGCAAGAAGCTGTGTTGCACAAGTATTCAATTTAACCTAAAACAACAAAAAAGGAAATATAAAGAGATAGGAACGAGAAAACGAGAGCAAAGCAAAAAGAAGCCAGCAAATGTTGCATGTAACTGTAAAATATACTTTGAAGTACTGGGAAAACTCGTTTTCTTGCATTTCTTTTGTCATTGAGTCAGCAAAATAACATCCTAACACTGTCAAATTAATTCTCAAAGGCTATTTACCACCTTTTTGTTTTCCTCATAATAGCTTATTTTCAATGGAAAATTGAATTGCTTGTCCTGGAAACTTACAGGATCAACTGAAAATCACACAGACCCTGCAAGAGACTAGGAGGCTGAACTCCCACCCTGCAAAACGGTGGAATTGTCCAAATTGTTGGTGAAAAGCAACCTTATACAAACAATCTTTCACCAGGAAACCTCTGCTCTTCCTGTCTGTAAAGATGTTACATTTCTGATTATGTGAAATATCTCGATGAACACAGGGAGATTAGAAGTTATTTCACAAGTGTCCACAGAATGCTGCTTCTTTGGGCTACAAGGGAAAATGAGAACAAGTTTGTATCTATTTTTGCCCACAGGGAAAGTACTCCAGATGCTAGCGATGGGAGAAGAAAGCGAACTACCTACAGTTTTTCCTGCCCTTCCGTCACAATTACATATCTACTGAATATATTTAAAAAATCATGAGAATACTGGATCAGCTAAAAAGAGAACCTAAAAGCCTTCCTCTAGCACTCCTGACAGCAAGTGGAGCGGCACAAGATCCTCACCTTCTACCGTAAAGGCACAAGATAATAAACACAGCAAAAGCAGAGTAACTCGGACCTACGCACGCAAGCCAGGGCTCGGGAATGCTCCCACTTGTTGGCCCGCTGCCCCCTTGCAGCCCGCACCAGGGAGGGCGGGCCCCGAGCGACCCACGGCGACGGGAGCCGGAGCTGCCAGGCCCGGCTGCCCACGCCTCATCCGCGAGGGCACGGGGGGCAGCCTGGCGGACACCGGCCGGAGCCCGGGGGGCGCAGAGAGGGACACCCCGGCGCCACGGGGCAGGGCGGAGCGCCTAGGCCCGGCCAGGGCCGCGCCCCTCCCCCACGCGGGGCAGGTGCGCCACCCCTCCCCCATGGCGGGGGCCGGTCTGTCGCCGTGAGGGGCGGCCCCCGGCGGTAGGGAGGGCCAGGCCGCCCACCCCTGCTCCTCGGCCCGCTTGGCCCCCGTGCCCCGCAGAGGGCGGCGAGTCCTGGAAGAGCGCCCAGGCCCCCGCCTCCCCCCGCCCGCCTTACCGGCATCTCAGCCGCCCGGATGTGACGGAGCCCCCAACCGGAAATGCCAAGGCTCGGAGGGGGGCGGTGGTGTGCGTCTCCCCCCCGGCTCTATGGTGAGCGCTGTAAGGAGCGCCGCTTCCGCCCGCCGCCGGGGCCCAGCGGCGGCTGCGCGGGCAGGTGTTCCCATCCCCGCCCCCCGGGACCGCGGCGGCTCCGCGGCCTGGCGGGGGCAGCGCCGGTGCCTGAGCCCAGCCTTCCTCAGGAGCCTCCGCGGGGATGAGCATTGTCCCGAGCGGGAACCTCCCGCCTGCCCCGGGAGCGGGTTTCTTGCTGTTTCCTTCAGCCCCCAAAGACAGAACACGAACAGTGGTGCTTGGGGTTTTTCCCCGGTTCCATCGGGACCGCTACCGGGGCTGCGGTGTTCAGCTGCAGCCCGATTCCTCTTAAAACAACCTTTTGATACAGAGAATATGTTACAGGTGAAGATTATGCAGGAAGCTTATGGTCAAGTTCAACGTTTTGCTGCTGAACTCCTCTTTTCTTCAACATAAATCAATACAGAAGACACGTTACTTCACTTTCCTACCAGTACTTAGTTTCTGTTTCTGCTTCGCTCTGAGATGGTGTCTCTTCTTGCAGCTGACGATAGAGAGAACTCCTGTCCTGACAGGAGCTCACCAATGACACATACAAAGTCATTCCAGAAACATACATATCTTAACAATGTACCTAAAAAAACAAAAAGGGACTGAGCAATTTAGAAAGCTTGTACTTTGGTTTTTGCTCATGAGCCTTTTCTTGGTATCTGTCGGTTAGCAGGACAGAGGTCCTGAAGCAGTGGGGTTGGCAGCCTCTGGTCTTGGTATTACCTGCAGAATTGGTGACCTTCAGGTCCAGTCAACTTTAGCTTGGTTACAGCTAGTCCCTAACTTTGGAGCCACATGCGATTCCTGACTCCCATGCCAGAACGGCTGCTCGTGGGATGGTGCTGGTGCTGCCGATGCATATGAATCCCGGTGATATGGAAGTAACCCAAGGGGAGCTGTCAAGACTGGCAAACCCAGGTTCCCTGGGGGTCCCTGGGTGCACAGCCTGTTCTGATCCATGGTGGACTGTGCAAGAACCTGTGGTCACTTCCCAGGAAATGACTGTCATCTCCTGCCTGTAAACTGCTTTGGAATGGCTTCCTCTTTTCAGCCCCTCCGCCTTTCAGCCATTTGAAAATTTTGATTTGCAGCCTAAAGACTCATGGTTACCCCTCTTGGCTTTAAATGTTCAGCAAGTGGCTTCACGGAGGGCTATGCACTGGAGTTGTACTGACAGCCTAGTGCTTCAGCGAAAGGACTGTTAACCAGCTACCTGATGGAGCCACTCCTAAAGGCTGCAAGCAAGTTAGATGCACGTCTTTTTCTAAGGTATTATTGCATCAGCTTGCAGTCACCGCATTGGTACTAACAAGAGCCTGAACTGTGAAATCAACTCTCAGTCAAGCTGAAGTACATTTCTGATGTCCAAGGCAGGGAAAACTGTGATTCAACACCCAGAATCGGCAGCCTCAGAGATCTGGTTGCCTCGGTGCCATACTGGCTATGCAGACGGATTGAAATGGGGAACCTCACAAAGTCTGGTATTTATCATGTTAGACCACTTGGCCACAGTTGTGATGACCTGGAGCTTTAGACAGACCCATTTATTCGCTCGAGCCCACAAAACTGAAGATAATTAATAGCTCCCGAGATTGAGTTTTTTAACATAACCCTGATAAACTGGAGCAGAGTAAATGACCATGCAATAGTCACAGTAAAAGACCACTTCACTGTGTTTATTATCACAAGCAGGATCCCAGCATGCCACATTTGCTGGTCCAATACAATCCAACAAATGTGACCAGAAATGCAGAACTACTAACTTCATAAACCATTTTTTCTTGAAGCCACTTCGGTAATCCCAGGGCACTGAATCCTAAAGCTTGATTCTGTTAGATTAAGATACTTAGTAATCTTGGAAGTCCTTTGACTCATCATCAGCCAAACAATGTGGAATTGTCGAGTAGCTATTAAAATATGGAGACGTGTAGGCACATAAGTTCCTTTCATTTGCATCCTTCTAGGCCAGATGAGTTTGGCTGCTTCAGAGCTTGCATCTTGACAGCCTCGGGAATTTTTGCCTAATCTGATAGGGGAATCTGCAGTGGGAATAGCACAGCGCTTACCTGAGTTGTTTATGGAGGTCCAAATCACTCGTGCAGGTGTGTGAAGCAGCACTGGTCCCTGATTGGAGAATTGTCCAGCTGGAAATTTCCTACAGTCTCACTTTCTCAATAACATCTGCCCCTCTGGGATCCTTCTCTCTAGTCAAGGAGAGATAAAAGACTCGGTCACATTTCCCCCATGACCAGATTAAAGAAAAGGGAAACAATACTGTTTTTTCACCCCTGCTGTGAGACACAGAAAATGACTAGTCATGGAGTAAAGGGAGAGTGGTGTTTTGGATTTGGTTGTTGATAAATTTGTTTATAATGGGACCCTATTCTGGATGCAAAGAGGAGTGTAGGCTTTATTTCTCTTAGCATATCTTTTCCTTCACGTGTACATTTCTGTACACTCAGATATTAACATCGTTATATAAACATACATGCATTATTCCAAGACACTGGCAGTACTCAATTTTATTGCAATAAGGTTTTTAAATTGTAAAACTTACAGGTACAATTGCAATTCACTTCACTTTGATGTTCAGCCTTTGCAGCATCAGTATGCAACACATTTTAAAATTCTCTCAAAAGTCTGTAGGCACAAGCGAAGTTATCTTTCCGCAACTACAGCTGCTGTTGGCACAAAGCGGATGAGTTTTAAGAAACGGAGGGAACTAAGATCTGGAGCATTTCCTCACGTATCCCCTCGGGCTGGCATCCTGTCCCGTCGTACGTCGGACTCTCCTTTCCTGCGCAGTCAGCGCGTTTCCTGCAGCGGCAGCTGGAATGCTGCTGAGGTAATTTCGTTGGCTGACAGGCGTACGTGCGGTCAGGTACGGGCCTCGACGCCGCCGCGACCCGACACCTTTCTGAGTTTTCTTGAACACAAGGCGCCCGGGGCCGGCGCGGCCCTCCCGCGCCTGACCCCCCGGCAGCGCCCAGCGCTCGCCACAGGGACCGCCGGCGGCTCCGCCTGGCGGCTGCGGAGCCCGCGGGGAAGCTGGCTCCGGAGCCTCGCCCCGGTCCCGGAGCTCCCGCCGCACTGCGTTAGGGCGGAGGACCCGCTGGGGGGGCGAGGGCCGCGCTGCCGAGCCGGCTTCTCAGGGCACCCAGACGCTCCCGCTCCGCTCGGCCGCGGAGCTGCGCTTCAGCCCGCCGCCCCGGGTTCTGCTGCGGCGCTGGGGCGGGCAGCCCTCCGCCGCGAGCTGTCGGGGCTCCCGGGCTCCGCTGCGGGACGGGGCGGCGGAACAGTAGGCGGCCCCTGGCTGCCGGCACGGAAGGGTTAACGACCAAGCTCCCCGCGCGGAGGCGGTTGCGCTGGCCCCGCCTCCCATTCGACGGGTGGCACGCTCTACTCCCCCCGCAGGGTAATTCCTTCTCCCTCCGCCGCGGAGGCTCTCCTCGCCCCGCCGGAACAGAGCGCGGCGCCGGCGGCGTGTTCGTTCACGCCCCCCTCCGGGCTGGTTGGTAGGGCCCACGCGGCGCCGCGCGGACGGAACAGGGTGGGGTCCGGCCCTCCACTCCAGATCG
>JANZLQ010000032.1:3866522-3896390 GCA_026212715.1 Elanus axillaris
GGCCGCGCGGCGCCGGCGTCCGGCCGTCCTGGCGGCTTCCGGCAACGGCGGCTGTGGGTGACCCGCGCCGGCCGGTTCCTTCGGGGCTGCGCCGCCGGAGTCCGGCGGGAGACCGGGCCACGGGACCCGCGCAGCCGGTCCGGGTAACCCGGTGGATGTTTCTGCGGCTGCGAGATGAGCAGAAGCGGAGGCGCGCGGCTTCAAACTGCCTCGTTGTTATCGCAGCTTGTAGTTGGATGGGGAATATGAACGCAGGCATTGAGTTGGCAAGCGGCTAGTCGCTATGCCGGACGGATGTAGCTGCAATAATGGAAACTCCTTCGTCCTTCTGAAGGAAGGGGGGACGCAGCTCAAATGGAGCAAGCGAGAGCTCGGAGTTTGAATTTGGTTCTTGCTTTAAAATAGAAGCCTTGCTACGCCCAGGGCTTGGACATCTTATGCGTGATTAAGAAAGAATTAACGTCGAGAGAAATTAGTAGGGGGGTTAAAATCACAGCACCGGTGTTTCTCTGGAGGGAGAGGGATGGATCGCTGCCCCAAAATACACTTCCACCTTTCCAGCTACGAGGGGTTTTTGCCGTTGGGAAGCTGAGCTTTCATGCCAACTCTCATGTTACCTGCTAAACTGAGATTTTACTCAGTTTTAACTAGGAAGAGCTTTTTGTATTTGTTTATTGAAAAAAATACTTCAGCCGTAGGAATTCCTTCACCAAATTGAATTTAAATGGCAGAAACCTTTTCCTGTGGTTTGGACTTAAGGTGATCTGCTTTTTCACAAGCTTACTTTGGCAGATTAGATCCTTTCAGATCCTGCTTTTTCACAGACTTACTTCGGCAGGTTAGATCGTTCCTCAGGTTGGAGTTCTTTAAAATGAAAATACTTGCATTTTCTTTACTGTATGTGGCTGTGATCAAGATAAGTATCTTTAAAAAAAGATAATAATCAGATATCCTAATATATGGCCTCTAGTCATCACCTAGGGCAGGAAAGCAAGGATGTTAGGTTATGATGTGTTTGGAAAGCCACGCAGATTTTAGGATAGGAAATGGTTAATATTATTTTGCCTCTGTGTGCATATAGCTTTGCCTATTGAGAAAAAAAAAAAGCTGCAAGTATTTCACGGTTTATTTAGGATGAATTAAATGTTGTGGATGGCCTTTGGAAGACCGTCTGCAACTGAGTCACGGTCTGGACACGATCCTGCTTTGATTCCGGAGGGATTAGAGAGTAGTTTGAAACCTTCCTTGCTTCTTTATTTTGAATTGTAGCAAGAGAACTTTAAACATAATTCCTTGTTGGTTGGAGTTGAATGCAGATGTGGTGTGTGAAGTCACACTTTCAGTTCCCCTGCTCTGTTGTGCCCAGCAGGTACTTCCTGTAGTGCAACTGCTATGGTTGAGAGTTAGAAACCTTACTTCTGGAAGCAGCTAGTTGGTCCCAGATCACCTTTATCTTAATTTATTTTTTGCCCTGTGAATCCTCGGTGTGCAAATCATGATCATCTGTCTTGATCGGTCTTTTCTTGCCTTTAAGAAGCTTTCAGCTAACTGTTGAATCTTTGTGAAATGCAGCTAGTGTCATAAGTGGAAAAATCATCGTTGGTGATAGAAAAAAACCAGCGTTGGTGATCACCTGATCTGAGAGAAATGGCACGACATGGACTTGGAATTTTAAAATAAATAGTATCTGCAGGAGATGTTGCCTGGGGGTTTTGTTGGAAAAACTAGAATTCTTTTTTTTTTTTTTCTGTCTCACTAAAGTATGAGGCTGCCAAAATCAAATGTGTTGTGAGAAGGCTTTTGGTATGCTTTTTCTTTTGAAAAAGATTCATTCTCCATGGCCTTATCTGAAACTTGTACAAAGATACTTGCTTTCTAAAGTTCTTTTTATGGATTCTGTATGCACAGTGTGGCAGGACTGCAGTAAAACACTGTGTAGAAGTAGTTGTTTCTCCATACCTGGTTCTCTGGTAGATTAGTACAATTTCAGTGCTAAGCCAGAGGTGAAGAGTTACCAACTTCGATAGGACTTCACGTTACTGTACTTTCTTGCTGTCTTCAAATTATTTGCATGCTGCTTTTTTGTTTTGAAATGAATAGTGTATGACTGGGGAACACATGGTACCTGGTTATTACAGCAGGCTTTTTTTTTTTTTTTTATGAGCATTTAAAAAATGGGGGGATTTGTATTAAGCACTTGACCTTTTATTCAGATTTACTTCCTGAATAGACTTCTTTTTTTCCTTGAACAGATAAGGTTTTTAGTTTATCTTAATGTGTGTTTTTTCTTGCAAGGTAACTGCCGATAACTGATTAGTTTGCATGTAGGACATTTTTTTTTTTAGCTGTTTAAGTAGAGTTTTGAGATTGAAACAAGGTGGGAAGGAACATTAACATGTGCCAAATCGCTGCTTAGTTCTTAAGGGTGACCGAATGTCTAAACCGGAGGCATTGTCACCTTCCTCATGCTTAGTTTTGTCTAAGGAATGACCGCAGACCAGTCACTTTATTTCTCTCCTTCTGTTTATTCATCCGTAACTCAAGGATAATTAATAATTCCTTCTTGTGTTTGCTGTTTGTCATTGTACATGGGATAGCTGTTGTAATTTCCAAAATAATGGAAACAGCAGTGGTTTTAACTTCTCCAGTGGCTGCATCACTGTAAATGCATTCCTTTTGGAATTAAGTTTAAAACAGGATGGTTCTTGCATAACTCCTGTCAGCCCTTATGATAGCTTTTTGGCAGAGAAGTTCAAAGAACTTCTGTCTCATACTTCAGAACCGAGGAGGAAGAAATCTACTTTTGCCAAATTGCATGCTGTTTCTTAACTGTCTAATCTTTAGGCTTTTAAACTTGTTATTAGACAGCACAGTTGGACACAGGAGGACACCCCTCCTTGCAGGAAAAAGAAATGTAGATTTCTTTTAGATGGCTCTAGAATTCCTTGAAGATTTACAATACTGCAGGACCTGAGAAAAGTAATGACTAAAAGTAATGCAATTTCTAGTTGCTGTCTTGGGTAGAGGAGAATGATGTGTATTTTTGCTAATAAAAGCATTTTCTGTACAACATAAAATTGCCAATTTCTAAGCAAATCAGTGTGTTAAGTCTCTAGAAAAATATTTCAGAATGACCTTCGCTAATTCTGATGGAATTAAGGAGATGACTACTTGTCTGCAGCTTGGTTTAAAAAGAACTGATAATATTCTGACAAGCATTACTGCTGGCAGCCAGTTATCATCCAAAAAGGTATGTTCTAGGTCCGTCTCATATTTGAGGTAGAGCTGAAGTTGCCATAAACTTTATTTTGTGGGTGGCAGCATATTACTCCCAAAACACTGCTTTAAATAGCACTGGGACCACGATAAGCTCTAAAAATCTATGATTTATTTAATTAAAAGGTACTAAGGTAGAGTTTATAGTGATCTGTAACTTTTCCATGAGCTTTTATGTTTATGACAGTAAATGAAGAAAAATAACAAAGTATATTATTGTTTAAACAGTTGATGTTCTACTCCCTATAAAAAGAAAAAGAGTGGAGTGGGGCGGGTGGGCATAAAGTTCTGCAGCAGCATCAGGGGGACAAGTTGTTTCTTACTGGCTCTTACAAGATCACAATAATATGTGCCTTAAATTGATCTTTCAAAAGTTCTGGAAGGCAGATGGGAGGGTGACAAACTTTGTGAGTCATTTCAGTGCATACAGCAGCTAATAAGCAACTACTGATCATTCAGTAGGAAAATTCTGTGTTCTTTTATGTAACACTGAAATCCCAAAGTATGGTCTCTCCTCTAGCTGACTACAAAGGAAGATATAGTAAAGTAGTGATTCCCTTCCTCTTTCCCCTGCGGTATGTTAATTTGTGTGACTTGTTTGGTCTTTGCTGTGGAAATAAAAATTAAGCTTAGAGTAAAACTGTGGTATCTTGGTGACGTATGGTATCTGTCTTGGAGTTGCCAAAAATTGGTGAATCGCTCAAAACAGTAGACTGTATCTGTATTTGAGGTTTTCTAATGACTCTCTTCTATTGGTCTGAGCAGGCAGCTGAAACTGGCAAAAACTAGTAAAATAATACAATATGTGCCTTACCACTTTGTTCATGTTGAATGTTAAGCAAGGCCATTTTTTTCTCTTTTCATTGGGTGTTCAACAAGACCAACCAGAACTAAAGATGGAGCCTAGTAAGAAGCTTATTATTTTCAGTATGCTTGTTGAGCTAGTGGAAAATAAATGGTTTAGAAGTCCCCCCAAAACACAAGTTTTTTCCCCAGCTGTGTGTATGGGTAGTATGTAGGATTAAGATGCCATTATGACTTTTAGCAAAAGATGGCAATTAACTTCTAAATAATTCTGTTTAAATAGCAATCACTTCACTAGCTCTTGGAAATAAAGATGTGAGCTGAATGCCATAGAGATTATATGACTGCAAATATTAGCAAAAGTCTAATATCGTATTGAGCTGTGATCAGATTTGTTGATGGTAATAACTGTGCTGTGAATGGAAAAATAATTGGGTGTTTTCATTACTTAAGTTTTGAGGCAGAGAACTTTTCCATGCATCTCTGTAGCGCATGAAATGGCAGTCAAATAGCTGTAGTAAAAATGTGTGAGATACTAGTAAGTAGTGTTTTATGCGTCCTGTAGTTTGGTGGCTCTAAAATTAATGCTTGCCTACAGTAGCATTCACTGGGGGTGCGAGTAGCACAAACAAGACTTTGTGATGTGAATATGCAGGTGATTCAGAATGGTTCTGAAGATTGCATTTTGCCTCTTAGCTCTGAGAATTAAGTCACTGAGATCAGAAGATAAAAGCTTAATTATATCATTGGCTGCAAACACTGCCTTTACACCAGGTGGAGGTTTCTGTTGCTTTCCCTGTCATACCAGACTACCTCTTACAGCTTTTGAGGAAAGAAGAGCCCAAAATACTCTTGGTGTTGGTGCCAGTGTCTTCAGATTTCCCTTCCAAGCTTATTTTTCAGTATGATCAGGCATTGTCTGAGTCGGATTTATAGAATATTGAGCATGTGGTCACGGCTCAGTTTATATAAATGTATCATCAGTATAGTAGTCCTGTACTTAAAAGATTAAATATTAAATTGTTAGAATTTCTGAAACAGTTGTAAAATGTAGGTATTTTTCTCCAGTATTTGTCTGACTCAATATGAAGATTGTGGATCTTGCTATTAAGGTGTTGTTCACCTATAGAATAAAAGTAGCAGGTGGAACAGTGGATAGACTTCTAGTTTATGGTTATTGAATACAGGAACTTCAAAACAGGTAAATTATGATTTCTGGTAGATACCAATTACAGGCTGCAATTCATATTTTAAAAAATGTAAAACTTGACTACTTGATAGTTTGGGTTTTTTTCCCTCTCTCCTCCTGGTAGAATATCAGCTCAAACTATGGAAGTAGTGTACGGGCACCAGAGCTTCCCTATGCTTTGAGCATTGTAATTGTATTGCATTTTCCTCAGAACTGATCTGAAATATTAGCATATTATTTGTAAGCCAGCCGAAATAAGGATTTATGTAACTCACTTAATTTTCAGCTACAGGTTAACTGGCATCTACTGTTTAAGGTGAATTTAACTCATGTATCCATTTGTGATGAAACTGGAGTTTCTGCCATGTTAATTGTCAAGTGTAGACTAGTCCTTGCATGTTAGGAGTAAATCTAATTTACAGCATGTATAAATAAAAAAATGTTGACCCAAAACTTAGTTAAAAAAATAAAAATCTTAAAAGTAAATGCAACACAGCTACTCTAAAACTGCAGTCATTTTCATATCTCTTGCTTGATCTTTTTTAGGAATAGAAAAGATGCAAGTCAGAGAAATAAACTGTACTAGGGAAAGGAAAACTGACTGTCTAGCACACCGAGTCATGTCCAGCATGAACTTAAAGGTTCTCCTTTCACTTCTTTTTTGGTATTCCTTCTAAAAGTGAAAATTGTGTGTCATGGTGGATCACTAATCCTCTTCTGGTCACTGATGGAAAATTTTAGAACAAATTCCCCTACTTTAATATAACAGGAATTAGACACTGATTAGGGTGTGGAGAGCTTTTGCTTTTCCTGTCTGAGGTTTGTGTTGCTTCGATTGTGGCAGGTTTGGGCTCCCATTTGTAACCTAGCTGCAGTACATAAGTGCTCGGACAGGGTTGTTTGTGTTTGCATTCTACTTGGGCATTAAATGCAGTGTTAAATGTTAAAAGGAACAGGTATTTGATGTTTTCATCTGTGACACTTAACACGTGTTCCAAGTATTAAAAAATGCATGAAAGCGCTGCTAAAAGTTTTCTTCATGGCGCTGGCCTCCTGAAAATACGCCTATGGTGACTGAAAACTGGCATTTGCTTTTACAGCTGGATTCAGCAGTTTGTGTAGCCCTCTTCCCCTTTATGCTTCAGTCTCATTTTCTGTAGTTGCATGTGTGCCTGTATTCCAGGACAGTAGGATGTTTCCCAAAACATGTTCCATTTAATAATGTGTTCTTATTGCCTGTGTTTGTCTTCTTATCCAGAATGATCCCTCACAATGTTTTAATTTTGTGTACAGATTCCTTTTTATTTTGTCGTTTCATAGGAACCTCCAGAAGTTAAGTCTCTTTGGGGATATAAACATTCTGCAGCAACATGGAAGTATATCAAATACATACCTCTGTAAGGTTGACCCTGATGGCAAGAAGATTAAGCAGTAAGTTATATTTGTAAATTATCAAATACATTAAAATAATAAAAACAGATAACAGAACACAGACTTTCATGCCTGAAATACATGACTGAGAAAGCTTTGAGTTTTTTAATAGGATGAAAATTTATTTTCTTAAATTGAACTGATTTCTGTTGCTACTATTTACATGAAGTAGTCTGGGTTTGTGGCTTTTTCTTTTCCCCTTCTCAGCAGGGTGAGAATCCTTTCTTTCCTCTTTTCATTGTGTTCTAGAAACAATATTATGTTAATGGCACAAAAAGGGGAGGAGGGATGGGAGTTGTTACCAGCACCTCTACTACTGCTGTACATGAAAAAATTAGAAAGGGAAGTAGTCTGTTGTATTTCACAAGAACTGAGAACATGTAGCAAGTAAACTTGAAAGAGAACATGAACACAAATAATTTACTTCAAGTTACATCTCAAAACTAGGTTATGTATTTGCAGAATTCCTGGAAGATCATAGCTCACAATGTGCTTGTTTAGTTCAGGGGTGTATTTTAGCTTGCCATAATTACATTACCATACAGTCCTTGAATGTTTATAATCAGAATAGCTAGTTCTTTTTTGGAAAAGATTAATTACAGTGTAAAAAGCTACTGACTTCTGGAATAAATTACCACAGAGGGATTGAAGCTAAGTTAACTATTTTTAGCAGTTTTGCTAAAACTTTTCATATAGATAAAGCCTGAATACCGTCATTTTAATTTGCATCACTTTAAACATCTTTCTCCCAGTAGCTTGGGAGCAGAATAAGTACAGCCACTCTAGGTCTCCACTATTATTTTTTTTAGAGTAGTTTTAGAACTAGTGTAGGTATATTATCAGATCAATGTATGTATGTGAACACAACCATTGAACTAAATGTTTGGTCCTGATGTAAATTTGCAAAACAGTGCAAATACAGATGTGCCACATACTGTGTCTTTGTCGTCCATTATACTTAGAATGCGGAACTTAGAGCAATTTAGGATTCTATTTAACATTTGTACTGTAGTGCTGTGTGCAGGTAAAACTTTTTTTTTTTTCATATCCTTTGTTGTGAGAACATAAATATATAATCAAACCTTTGCCAAAGGGCTTGAAGAGAGCCACCTAAGCAGATGTTTACTCAGCTGAGTGCGTAGTTAAACTTATTCAACCAAATAACAAAAATAAGTATGGACATTTCAGAGCCATAAACCATTTAAAACTATCTAATTTGAAGTTAGTCTTTTTGGTGAATATTGACCTTTGCACATTTTGGAACAAGCAAGTAAATGCTATCTCTTGTTTGGTTTTGGTGTTTGTTTGTTTGGGTTTTTTTTTCCTAGAATAAAACAATGTATTTGGAACCTGCTAGTCCTTTTCTAAATTAAAGGGAAGCTGGCAGTGTTCTATTCAGTGTTCTCAAGTTCATCAGCACTAGCAGCAGATTTACTTCAGAAAGTAGATCTTTATGGCTCCTTAGTCTTGTCTTTGGCACTTGGGATTTGCATCAGTTAAGCTGCAAAACATGGATAATGATAACTAATGCTGAAAGATATTGACCAGCCTTTGGAGACAGCGTTGTTGGTAGCTGAGGATTTTTGGAACCCATATGGTGATAAAACTTACTAGCTGTTTCAGGAACTTCCTGCAATTAAAGCAGTCGGGGGGGGAGAAAATGTGACAATTCTTAAGTCCGTATCATTGAGCTGGGTGTAGCAGACGGTGGGTGAAATCTCAGCTAGCACAGAACCATTAGGGTGCTTCCCCAGGTTAAGGCTAAGGGTTGTTCTGAGAGAGAGGAGGCTTTGGATCATGTTTTCAAAAATGTTCTTTTGCAGTGGTCAGCATGGGTTTGTGATGCTGGTTCTTTTTCTGTATAGCATATGTGTCCCTGGTTACTTTCTAAAATTCTCTTTCCAACTTAGTTCATTACTGTTGGGAAGCTCAGTCTACACAGTACATTTGTCTTGAGTTGAACAAAAGGTAATTGTTTAAAATTTTGGCTTTCTGAAATCTGCTTTCCATGATTGATCTGATCTGTGTGGTTCAGATAGTTTGGTTTCCAAAGAACCAGTTTAGCCTCTGTTATTAAACAAAACATTTTAACTGATAGTCTTTAATTAAACAGATGGGCTCCATATGGACCTTAGTAATATGTTTGTTTCCTGTCCAGGGCCAGTGATGTGCTTCAGTGCTTATGGGTCAGGACTGGGTTTTGGGCTTAATATGTTTGTTTCCTGTCCAGGGCCAGTGATGTGCTTCAGTGCTTATGGGTCAGGACTGGGTTTTGGGCTTAAACAATAACTCA
This sequence comes from Elanus axillaris, assembly GCA_026212715.1. Lineage (NCBI taxonomy): Eukaryota > Metazoa > Chordata > Aves > Accipitriformes > Accipitridae > Elanus > Elanus axillaris. Next base: position 3,875,516 of record JANZLQ010000032.1, read on the forward strand.
GCTTGTCTAGTCCAGCTTTGGTCTGTCCTCTGGCTGAAAGCACCATTTGGGGCATTAGTTGTGAAAGTAATTTATTTTGAGTTTTTTATTTTTAAATAATTTGCTCCAGTATGATCATTTGTAGGTTTCAGGTTGATGGTGAGCATCCTATAATTGCTGCTTACAGGGAGCAAAGGGGACTGATTAAGTAGTACACTTGTTGAGGCATCACTAGGTTATGTTACTTTCTTGCATGAGCTGAGCTCTGCTTGTATTTTGTGTTGTACTTACTAAACCATGCTTAAACTTCAGCTTTATAAGCGACTTTAAAATAACTGTGCGTAAGTTAGGATAAATGTTGTACTACATGCTAGGCAGTTGAAGTAAAAGTTAGTATGATAATAAAGTAGGTATTAATTCCCAAGAATTCACTTAATGTGTCTAAATTTTTAGAACACAGTTCAAACTATTTTTCTGGCCTTACATAAAGCAGGTATTAAAAACAATTTAGAAGTTATCACTATTAAATATTCTTTATTGACATGTTTGATATCTTTTTATTAAATTGGCAAAAAACTGGGGGAAGGTGGCTGGAAAGTTTTCTTAGGACCTACAAATTGGTAGACCACCAGCACAAATCTAAATACTTGTATAAATGCTTCAGTGCTAGCAGTAAAAAGTTGACGTGTAGGTAGCATTAAATCTGCATCTCTCTTTTTTTTTTTTTTTTTAAATTCAGTGCAATTCCCACAGGGGAGGAAACCCACCCTACAGCTGCAGAGTTCTTTGTCATATTTCTTTTAAGTTGTGTGAGCACTAGAACAGTACTCTCTTAAGCTTAGATGTTTAAATTGTGTCAGAAGCACAACTTAAAGAGATTTTTAGTGCAGTGAGGTATAGAGATGGTAGTATTCTGCTGAGCATCTCAAAATTGATTTGTCTTCTTTTCAATTGTTCTGTAGAATATTACAAGGACTATTAAGATTGACTACTTGGACTGTTACAAAAGAAATTCTACCACTGCTGCAACCATTACAGCACCTTTTGTAGATCTGTATGGTGAGAGAGGGGAGGGGAGGGAAGAGTCTGTTCATTGGAAGAAATTAGAGGTTCCTGTGGTAGAACCTTNNNNGGGGAGATTGTCAGAGAATCTGCCTTCATTTACGCATTGGCAGGAATAATTGTGAAACAAACATGGCCAGGATCAAACAGGGCTCATCTGAACTGTAAAAGAATTTAGGATTAAAATAACAGAACTATATTATCTGTGACTCTTGACCTGTTGTTTAAAACTGTTTAATTTGTGTCGCAGGCGCTAGTCCTCAGTTAAAAAAAATATTCAGAGAAGATCTGGAAGAACTGAAGTCTTTAAACCTGATGACTATACTAGGCAAAACTTTGGGAACTATTCTGAGGTGTATAATAGATAAATACAATAACCACGCCAACTTTTCCACTTAAAAAGAGAAGTCAGGCCTTGCAAACCCAGTACATTCTTAGGAGAAGGAAGAAAGCACGTGCAGGCAAGGGAGAGGATGAATAAGTGTTTGTGGAGGGAGAATAAGGATTGCTCTTTTAACTTTCTTACAACAGAAGGATTATGGGGCATCAAAGGTAGTAGGTGACAGGTTCAGAGCAAGCAAGAAGAGGGGGGAATTGCACTGGAGAATTCTTTATTATTGGATGTTACAGTTGCTGAAAGCTTACTTGGCTCTAAGAGGAGCCTGGATAAATTTGTAGAAGTGAGGTCCCTGAGGGTTGCTAAATACAGAAAGCCACTTCTGGCTCAGGAGGTCTGAGTTACAAATTTCTGGAAACTAAGGAGATACGTGCTTTCCTTGTTATGCTGCACTTCTTAAGTCATTAGTGTTTGTTTCTCTGCTGTCAGTCAGGGTAATGGGCTAAATAAGCCTTTAATTTTGCCTGGACATTATCTTGATTAAAGATATGTGCATGAGAATAACATCTTTGTAACATTGTTTTGCTTAGATGTATAAATTATATAGATATTCATAACAATAAAGGGAAAAGTGTTTCTTGCAAAACATTACCTAATTTGAGGCACAAAGATTTCTGCTAATTTTGGACTGGAGGTGTTTGCATCTTATTTCTTGGCATTCAAGCCTGGCTTGACTGCTTCCCTTAAATGCTGTTCTTTCCTTCTGGCTGACCAGTGTTTGAGATCAAATTCTCATCTACACGTGTCCTAGAACGTATGTGCTCAAAGAACACTTGTCATTTGGGCAGGAGAACTCTTTTGGCCCTAGCAGCTGTGGGATGAAGGCTGGAAAAATAATTGGAGAAAGCTTGTAGAGTTTGACTGTACTATTTGAATTTAGTATTCAAAATCTTATCTGAAAATGCTTCTGTTGCCTTCCAGAATTAAATATCTGAAGTGATGCATAGTAATCATGCAGTGTAATAAATGGCATGAGGATTCTGGCAGTGCCAGAATCATCTGGCACTGATAATCTGAAATTGAAATGTTACCAGGTCCAAGTTGTTTTGGTAAAACTTGAACCTGTTGACACCTGAAAATCCAGTTAGCTGTACGTACAGAATTATTTAAAGGATCTTCTTATAGGTTTGTTCTTTACCCTTTAATGAGCAAAGTCAAGCAACTAATTTCAGATCATTCTAACTTATGCTCAAAGTCAAGTTCCTGCAACCTTTCACTGAAAATGACGGGTTTTTTCCATATTGAATTTGCAGTTCTGGAGAGGGTAGCAAATATGAAAAACTGTTTTTAAAAACAAGAACTGTGTTTTAAAAGCATTACAGGTTTTCTTATTTGCATAACCTTAAAATATATGTGGGAGGGTGTTAAATACATGCTGAGAAATACATGAAATGAAGGTTCATAGTGTGCTACTGTTTTTGAAAGACAAAGTACATAATTTTCTCAAGATAGTTTATTTTAACCTTTTAAGTGTGGTGAAGGTTAAATTGCTGTGGGAGGTCTGCAGAGTCAGGTTCTAATATTTGTAGTTCACAAGAACCATAATGATAGCACCTTCCTGCAGAATAAGGCCATAAATGAAAGAAGAATAATCCTCAAATTAAAAAAAAATAGAATGGTATGCAGTTGGTAAGACTAAATGATATTTAATAGGATCATTGTCTGTTTTGTTTACTTGCAGAATACAACAGCTGTTTGAAGAGATATTAGGCAATAGCAGGCAATTGAAATGGCTGTCTTGTGGGTTTATGCTGCAAATAGTAACTCCCACATCATTGTCCTCCTTATCAAACCCCATAGCCAACAGCATGGAACATCTGAGCTTATTGGACAACCACATCCCTGGTAATACCACTCTTATCACTGCAGTTGAATTGGAGCGCTTTGTGAATCTGCGTTCGCTCGCTTTGGATTTCTGTGATTTTACAGCTGAAATGGCAAGAGTCCTGGCTGACAGCAACCATGTGCCTTTGCATCGACTATCTCTCCTGGTCCACAGTGTTTCCATAATGCACAAGTCATTGGACAGTATGCCAGAAGATGAGAATTGGAAGGCGCTGACTCGCAACAGCACTAATCTTCGGGTCTATATAATGGCTTTTGATGTCAAGAGTGATGATATGTTAAGGATTCTTAAGCCCAGTATCCCCCTAGAGAGGATTCATTTTGACAGCTACATCACTTGTGTTTCAGGGGCTGTTGTTGACCTCATATCCAGGCAGTATGACAAGTTCCTCACTCATTTTATACTAATGAATGATGTGATAGATATGTCTGGTTTCCCAGATCTTAGCGACAACCGGAATGAAGATCCACTTGTCTTATTAGCCTGGAGGTGCACAAGACTGTCTCTCCTAGCTGTTCATGGTAGGTAATGCATTGCACGGGCATAGTATGTGACTTTGAAATACTTAGAACACTTCAGCCTTTCTAATCATAATGTGCTTTAGTGGAGTGCTGTTCAAGAGTCTGTTGCAGAGCTGCTATACATGCTGTTATTATACTGGTATTTTCATGTTTGAAAATAGGAAGGTGTTTATGAGTTCTAAACATACTTGTAGCGTACTAACTTCCATTGAGAAGTCACATAGGGTTTTATTAGAGTGGTCACAGAAACAAGCTTAACTAAGAACTGAGCGTTCCAGGAGGCTTAACCTGAAGGTGGTCTGCACTGTTCAAGTTCCAAGTGGCTGGTTATGTGAATGTGAGCACCAAAAACATTTGCTGTTTTACTGTGAGCTCATATGCTGGCAAGATTAGATGATTGTGCTTCCTGTTTGTAAATAACACAGGTTAAGTGCCCTGAGGCTGAGGGGAGGAAGTCTGTTTCCAGTTTGGTAAGACTTTGCCAGCAGATGAAGACTGAAAAATACAATGTGGAGGAGGTTGCCTCGCTGAGTGCCTTGGTTTCACCAGTAATACCAGAGCTAGGTTTATCCCACCTATTTATTTGCCATATAATTGCAAATTAAAAAAAAAAGCGTGCATTAGTATTCAGCTCTGTTGTCAGTACAGTACTTGCTAGAAGTTACAGTTGTTTGGCAAATTTTAAGGCTACTGAAACTGAAATAGTGCAGAATAGTTCTTTTTGTTTGTGCTGGAATCAGCTTACCAAGACCAAGTTTGCCGATGCATGAAGGAGTTAAGTGATGACTCTGTATTGCGTTGCATAAGAATGAATGAATTTCCTCAGACTGCTTGGGGGAGTAAATCTCCAGTCATTCAGCACAAACAGGAGAGAGCTTCAGCAGTATTCAGATTTCCATTGGTTAAAGTCAGAAGGTCCACAAGTTTGAGGACCTTTAAAACAAACAAAACCCCAAGCCTCCCCCAAAAGGTGTCACCTTAAATTATCCTCCAACTATAGGGAAATCCTTTATCTAAACTTAAAAAGATGGTAAAATATCTGAACATAAGCTAGTGTAAGTGTCATTTAACGTCAGTGCATGTCTATTCAGTAGAAGATACTGGTTTGTGCAAGAGCATTGGGAAAGCAAATGCCTTCTACAGTTCTGTCTAGCAAACAGCTGTTGCATCTTCTTTCTTTGGAGAGATGCTGTGTATACTTTGGGCAGAGCATGGCCAAATATCACCCTTGCTCTGATGTTGAGATTCAGATTCTTTCACCTTCTTTTCTCCCCTCCTTGCAGCAGAAGCCAGCTAAGCTGCTTATGAATGCCTCCTGGTCTCTTTTAAGTTGTGAATATGACTGCTCTGGTACTATAGCTTAAGCATCTTCTGGAGTAGCAACTGTGAGAAAAACATGACTAGGAAGAAAGATACAGAATGCTGTCATGCTTCAGTACAGCATCTTAGTCTCGTGCTTGTGTTTTCTGAGGTTTACGAAATAATGGTTTCTGGCTCCACTTGTCATATTCTTCACAATACTATCAAGCTTCCTTCAGGAAAAAATGGTGGGTTTGTTCAAGGTGCCATAATTTGCTTTGTAAGTAAGTGCTCAGGTTTCTTGTGTTTCCTGTAGTGGTTGTTACTCTATTTCCAATACTCTCCCCCCCACCCCGCTTTTGCTATTAGTTTGCGCTGAAAAAGGCTTTGATTTACATGTAGTTTTGGCTGCCACTTGTCACTGACCAAAAGAGGAGAGGGGGAACATACCTTAAGGACACTCTTTTCCTTGGGTGCCTTGAGATTCTCTTCTGTCTTCTGGGAAGTAGTATGATCTTTCTACCAGGGTAGCATCTTCAGGAGCATAGGAGAGGTGATTGAAGGATATTAAATACATCCTTGCAGACTGAAGGAAGGGTGTGAAGAGTGTATGGTCGTTTGGGATGCGATGGAGTCAGTAGGATAATCACAGTGGTATGATCTGCCACTGTGAATAAAAAGCACAGCCTACCTATAGGGGTTGAAGCTTTTTTTTTCTTTTTCCCATTCCTCTTTAAGAGAAGGACACTTCATGTAGATTTTCAGGACTTTGTGTTGGAAGCATAGTGTTACCTATGAGATGCTCAGTTTTATTCTGTCCATGAGCAAAACTAAAGTTGATTTTTTTACTAGCAATGAAAACCAAATTATGGTGCTGCCCATGGTGAATTTGTTGTTCAGTGATACTTGTGGTAAAGTGATCATTCCCTCTTACCTCTGAATACTTCTGCTGGGCAGAGCTTTTTGGCTGCTGGAAGGTTACTGAGAAACTTCAGGCAGAACTTTTGAAAGAGTTAATTTAAAATGAGATTAAGTTGAGAATAAGATGATTGTTCCATCTGACCGTGAAAAGTTATAGCAAAAGCCATACGCCTGAACCACAAGGATGGTACAGGGGACTTAATGGCTGGTTTTGTTCCCTTTATTATTGCACTTTCTGTCAAGGATTTCTTTAGTAAATTCCTTTATGATCAAGATAACTGGAAGGTGTTGTGAGCTCCTTCAAATCCTGATAGGGGACTGTTATTGCACAGGTGGAATTTTCTGTTGGGTTCATTGTCTTACAGTCTTATTGACAGCTTCATCTTCTCTGGACAGTTGTGCTGGTGGTGAAGTATCAGCAGATGAAAACTGTGGGAATTCGTGCATTCCTAATGGTTAATATACCAGAAATGAGCCATACAGATGTGTGCAGGCTTCTTTGTTGAAAACTTACTGTGAGCAATGTATTTACAGGAAACCTTAGAGGCAAACAGTAGGAAAAAGAAAAGAAAACAGAATGAAAAATTCTCCTTTCTTAATTACTTTAACATGAGTTTTCTTCATTCTTTAACTAGCTGTCTTATTTTGATACATTATGAGGTAGATGATGTTAAGTGCATTGTTGAGGACTAAACCACAGTTAGTTTTTATTTCTCAGCAGCTTAACTTTCCCAGTTCAAATACTGTGGAAACTGCAGCCTTACTTGGAATCTAAGTGGGTATCTCACCAAGAGGCTTAGCACCTGTGAGAATGATGATGAAGGCAGAAATGAGCCTTTCATTTTGCAGTGGAAGGACTGACTTGGCAGAGCTCCCAGAAAGGGAAGTTCCTAGATCATCTGTGGTTTCCATCTGAATAAGGAGGAGCTCAGCATTTGCCTTAGCCAGGGTACAGAAACCTAACAGGTAACTGGGGAGTAGGTGCTTTTAAAGAGGAATGCCAGTGGAATAATAATAATAATGGGAAGAGAGGGAAGCTTTGTAATTATGTTTATTCTCAGACAGAATAACAAGATATATGTAGATTTTTTTTTTTATACTGGAGTGTCTTATTTCCAGGAGAGGCTTCTGGTTTCTATGTACTGGATTTTTTGTTAGTTTGTTTTATTTTGGGGCGGTGGTTGGTTTTTTTAAGTCTACCTCTAATGTAACGAAAGCAAACTTCATTTTTTTTTTCTAGCACAACCATAGTTTTAAACCAGTCCTTTTATACATTTGCTTAAAATAATTGATTACTCACTTTTTAAATTCTAGTTATTTATACTATGAAGTAGGTCATAGGAGGTCTGAAATTGTAGATGTAACTTAACTTGGAGTAAAGAAGTCTACTTTTCTACAAATGGTGAAAAGATTGGTCAAACTACCTGAAATATTTTTGATACTTCCTTATTCAGAATATAAAATGGAGTCTTACCACTTGCAACCAAAAAAAAAAAATAGGCTGGGGGAGGTGGTTCAGCCAGATGGAAGATTATAAAATACATTGGGAAGAATGTTGAGATGGTCTGGTATTAAGTACTTCAGTAAAAAAATGCCTTGTAGCAAAATGACAGAGCAACTTTTTTTCCCCCCCCCATAGGTTACACAGTTTGGGCTCATAATCTTATAGCAATTGCTCGTCTTCGTGGCTCTGACCTGAAAGTTCTGGAAGTCACAGAAGAAAGCATTGATTTTGACCAAGGAGAACTGGCTGATCAGGATGTGGATCCAGTACACAATCTCATTGAGCAAGTATCTCTCGGATTGGGTCGACCTTGGCATGCAGTCATGGACATAGAGCTGCTCAGTGTCTTCACTGAGCCAACCCGTCACTTTTACAGAGAGATGCAAAGCTTCAGTGAAGGCATTTAAGCTCCTTATTTACAATTCCTGTGGGTTACATATGCAAGTAGGGTCCTATTATGTTTTTTTCAGTAGCGTGAATTAACCCCTTTTGTGCTGTGTTTAATCAGTATTAGCTATATAGAGTTATATATGTGTATTCTACTTCTTGATCAAAGAACGTAGTCGGGTATTGGTTTAGAAGCTGAAAGTGGCAGTGTTTAGGGTTTTCACGGTTAATGGACTTGTCTACCAAACCTTACAGAGATACAGCCAAAGGCTGTCTGAGGTTGCCGGCTAACTTTACTTTTATTGAGTAACTGCATTTTGGACGATTTTACTGTTATATCGGAGTTCTGTGCTCAGGAGCCAACTCTTTTTAATGCCCATATCCATAGTCCAGTGGATTTCTGTGTTGTCATTGTGTGCTTAATCCGGTAGCATGCTACTTAATAGGCTTAAAGGAAGAGAAGCCTATCCAGGGCTGTTCATTGTAAGACTCTCGCCTTGCTTTATTTCACATGAGGATTCTGAAGCATGACTTAACTACCATTCTCAGCTTTTCTTAGCTGTTAAGCGGCGGTGCGAAACACTAGCTTTTCAGGTACTTGCACTTACAGACTCACTCCATAAGCTGTAGTCTTTTGGATTCTTTGCAAACTCCTCGTTTATTCTCATGTTCTGTCATCTTCCTTAAAAGTTAGCTTTGGGCCAAAGTTTAAAAGAAAAAAAGCAAGAATGTGCACTCCGATGAGGTAAAAACATAACAGTGAAGACTTCAATACAAAGGTATACACCTGCAAACAAACATTAGTCGTGAAATCCCTAGCAACCAAGTCACTGGATTTTCTCTGTCAGCGCCTGTGTCAGCTGCCAAAGAATAGATTAAAAACGAAGAAGTGCCCACATGCTGGCAGGGGCAGGCCAACTTTTGGCCAGCCAGATACTGCTAGATTGTAATATATAAGGTCGAATTTCGACCTGTGGTACACAGCTGTGCTGTGGCTCAGTCAGCAACCTCAGAACTCTTAACAAACATGCACCTGTTTCACTGTGAATAGTGAATGTAAAGGAAGGAAAGGAAACAAATACAAAGCTTGTTCTATCACAGGTATGAGCTGCTATGATGCATGAAGAACATTCCATGAAGTATGTTTTAAAATCTTGTTATATCTGAGAGGCTTTAAAAGCCGACTTAACTGTTTCAGGGCAACCGCGGTACAGACGTGGTCTCTGTGAGACTTCCACCTGACCCCAGTTTTAAGTGGTACGAATGTTGTGCATTTAATGTTTAAAGGACAGTCTGCAATAATAAAGTAAGTGGCCAACGTGGGTGCCCAGCAGTGCTGAGACCTGGCTGCTATATTGTAAGCTTTGGAAAACACAATTTATGCAACAGATGTCCAGATATGATTCTATTTATGGAAAAAGTTTATATGTGTTTTACAAATGGTTTTACCATCTTATATTAAAATGACCTTTTGACAGGTGTGCGCTGTTTTGTCTCCAGTGAGCACATACCATGCGGATTTTATATGTACATCAGTAGAGTGAATCCACTGGCACAGTGTGTGTATATGCCAGATGTGGTGAGATTTTATCTTATAAATGTGATCAGATTAAAAAAAAAACCTCCTGACAGAAAATGTAAGGAAACCAGCTGAATGTTTGAATTGATGACTGATGTTGTATGGTTTATGTTAAATGTATATTCTTTTAATCAATGAATAAAGCATTAAAAATTGATTGCTGTATAAAACATTTTATTGTATCAGCATGAAGATTTTTAGAATTAAAACGCAACATTGTTCATAAGCTGTGTGTAACTGGTAGCTCCCATTGTGTTTAGGTCAGCAAAAGAGTCTAAAATAAGTCGTACAGTAATTTTATTTAAATTTGGCTGAACTTTGTCAACATTTGGGGGGTGGAGGAAGGGGAAGGATGCTTTGCTAAAGATCAGACTATCGGACCAGTTAGCACAAACAGTATATCATGATATGACTTATTAGACTGATACAGTAAACTGTGGATTGTAGAATATAGAAGACTATTTTTGAGAAATTCCTGCATCCATTGCAATTGCTTAAATCAAAATCTAATATGTGCTCAAGAAAAATGTGTAGTACTTCTTTGGTGTCCCACTATTAAATAGACTATGAATACCTGCAATGCTTCAGTTTGACATTTTATCCGTACTCAAAGAGTACATAGCTGTGCATTCTGAATGAAGACTATAAACGTTTGGTAAGCTGTCAAAGAGCTGCCATGCCCCGCAATGGCTGATTGTGCTGTGAGAATTGTCAGAGTGGCTGTTCAGTATGTGCGTGCCAAGCACAGATTTAATTTGAGCTTCTGAACTTTGTTTTAATGATGGTCCAAACCCCTACAAAGCATGAGAATCGCACTGCTTGTTGTTTAAGTAGTCTCCTAGATCTTCTAGATTTGGTAAGCAAGATCATTTACTAACTTACTGAAGAGATGCTGTGGGTAATAAAGATAAGGCAAATACAGCTTTTCATATTTCATTAAAGTGAAATAAAGGGACTTGGTCTCCGCCTTTCAGGGCTCAGCCTCAGGAGGGAGGTTTATGTAGCAGTTAGTTAAATCTGACAGTGACTGCTAGCATCATCTGGACCTTAAATTTGGTTGTAAAGTGATCAAGATTTCTGGCTTTTTCTGTGTGACTTCCTGAAGCAAATGCTGCATCCTCTGGTTTAAACAGTTGCAGGATGTTAATTTTCCCTCTGCAGATTACTGTGTTGCTTGTGGATAACTGCTTGCCTTAACACAGTTGGGAAGTAACTTGTTTACCTTTCTGTTACATAAACAAGTTTCTCTTTTTAGTCTAACCTATTTTTCTATTCTGTTTTTAAGTTAATCTTGAAAGATAAGATGAGGAGCAGTAGAAACAGGTCACTTGACGATGATAGAAGTGCAGTCTTTTTTGCTTACTGCAGTTTAAGCCACAATGTTTAATACAGGTTGTATCAATAGATGTCTGTCGTTAGTGCTCCAGGCCTGATTTTTTTTTTCCACAGTCTGAAGTCTAATCACTGGTATAGCTCATGTTCCAGGTATGAAGTCAATGCACTTAAAACAAACTGACTACTACATCTTTCTTAACTTTACAAGTAGAGGGAGTCCAGTAAGACATGAGTGTATGGTGAAACCCATACTTTGAGCAGTGTTGGAGAAGTAACACCTCTGATTGTTCTGTTGTCTTAGAAATAAATAAAAGTTGGTTTTGTTGTTTATTTGTATTTTTAGCAATAATCTGAATTGGTGATACCAGGATGAAGGGTTTTGAGCTGAAGCAATCTGAAATTGAGTATTAGGAAACTAAGATGGTCCTAGTGTGGAAAGTGCACTCGCATTTGGAGTGGGACCTTACAAACTGTGTGAAATTGCTTTGATTTTACATAGTCCCAAATGGGATTTTAAATTGTTTTTCCTAAAGAGACAGCAGTGTCAAGTTAGTCTTGCTGCATTCTAGATTTAGCAGCAGGAACTTGGAACACAAGCCCTCAATTGTTAAAACTGGATTGCTTTTTCTTTTGGGGGGAGGAACAGGGACTTCCTCACATACGCACTTGTCTGACCCTTCTCAGTTAAACATAGCCAAGTACATCTGTTGGGTTACTATACCCTGTTCCTATTGCAAAAATTTGAGCTTGTTTTTAAATCGCTTGTCTGCAAATAATATGTTGGGCTGTTACTGGGGCGGGGGGGGAGAATGTCTGAAATCATTCCATTTGCTCTGTGGGATGATCTAATCCATGCTTGTCCTGCATTATCTTAGTCCAGCTAACTTTTGTTTTGGCTGCAGCTTCCAGTATCATTGTTGGGCATAGAGTAGATGATTGTTTTGGTGCAGGAAGAGTTGGTTTTTTTGCAGACAACTTAAGTTACAACCTAGAACAAATTTAACGAACAAAGAGAAAATACTGTATTTTTTTTGAAAATACAGTTACATTCATAAGTAGTTTGCAATCCTTAAGGTGAGTTGGAAGGAAAAAAAGGGGGGGGGGGGGTTACAGTGGGAGTGTTATGAAACTAAGGACCTCTGCGCTATCCACTGGCTCTATATACAGGGGTAGTTGATAGCTGGCAGTTCTGCTTGTAAGACTGGTATCAAGCACAAGGGTAAAACTGAATAGTTTCTTTTAGAACCTGGTGAAGTCTTTAAGGCAAACTTAGAGCCCTTTAGAAGGTAAGTAATTGGCTAAAAATGATGCAACAGCTGAATTAAGCTAAAATGTAGTTAAACAATTTAACATGGATGATGCTTTAAAACATCTGTTGTCAGAATTTCTTGCTGAATAGCTTGGGTACAAAGGCTTATTGAAGTACCTTTGAGGACTAAACTAGAAACAGAAAGGAAAGTAAGTTGCAGGAGTGAGCCATGGAAGAGTTCTGCAGCTAAAATAATCCTATGTGGAAGTAACAGCATAGTGAGCTGCAGAAAAAAGCTCCCTTGGCAGACTTGACCTAAGCAATTACAAAAAATGCAGGCCAGAGTTTTTTTTGGTAACTTCTAATTATGGGGTGGGGTGGCTGCATTTATAGTAAAGGCTGCAATTGTTCTCTGTGTGCGCATGCAAAGAACAGGGGAATGGCAGCTGAACTGCCCACTGCTGCTACTGCCAGTGGGGGCTTGTCTAGAAACAGTTTTCTTCTTTATCTATTTATCTATTCTTTATTTGGTCCTGTACCAAATTACTGCATTGTGAGTAATTACATGGTTTTCAAGTTAAAGCCAAACTGTCAAAACAACCAACAGCTTCTAGCAGAAGTCTTTAGGTTGTACAACAGTCAGTAAAAACGGAGCTAGGCTCTGTCCTGATCTACCAGGGCACTGGAATGCCCACCTGTGCCCTGCTAAGTGCACTGTGCCTGCTGTGATGGCTGCTACCACAAGGCAAGAAGCAAATAGTAACTTCATGTGAAAAGGTGAATGAGTCAACACACTAAATGCTTTTATAGGCACAAAATCATTAATGCTGTAGCTTGCCACCTCTTTCCCATATTTTTTTTTAATTCTGCTTTTTTTGCCAAGCCCAGCACTGGCTACAAACTGTTCATGGACACAATTCGTGTCTAAAATCATGTTTGTTTTGGTTTGGGTTTTTTTTTTTGCTAAGTGTATTTGGTATACTTGCTTCTGGTGCTTGCCAGACAAAAAAGAAATTTTACCTTGCACTGCAGTTTTAATTATCTATACAAGGTGTTGGGATAAGCTTGCTTATATTTCCTGCCCCAGTCTGTGTGCCCATTTCACTGATAAATCTTGAGTGGTCTCTAAAGTTAGAGCTGAAGGCATGGGGAAGTATTTTTTTTCCCCACTCAGCTTCCCAAATGCTATGTTGAGACAGCTTCCCAAATGCTATGTTGAGACAGTAAAACAACCTAGTAATAGTTTACTGCAAGGTTCTGGTGGTGCTGAAGCACTGCAGCTATGACTCCTGCCCGTGCCATCAAAAAACCCATATACACATCTTCAGTAAAACACTACCCCCCACATTATCAGTTTTGAAGAGTGAGGGGAGAGTTGCTCTACATTTCCACTTCCCTCCCACTGTATTGGTAGGACTAACTGCTACTCTGCAAAGCTTTTGACAGCTGAAAGATTACCTATGAGGTCATTAACAAAGTATGTATCTAGTGGGGAATGACAGTAATTCTTCTTCAACTGCTTCTATAGTGCCATGTTAACAGTGACATTGCCTTCATTTTCAATAGACTTTTATTAACTGTTTCAATTTGTTTTCACATTCTATTATTCATAAAGCAGCAAACATCACTTTTGGCATGCAGAAAGATTCCCTGTACAGCTAAACAAGGACAAGGCAGCTGAACTTTTAAAATATGGTTCACATGACAATTTTATACACCTCTGAAGGGATTACTCAAGTTAGAAATACTTAATTTAAAATTACTATCGTACAATGGAAATCACTTATTCACAATATTCATAGTTCATTATTTACAAAATACTATCCTGAGAATTTTCTATTAAGCTTCAATTTGAGCAAAGTAGTTTATATATACCTAAGTAACAATGGTTACTTGACACAAGGGAAAATGACTTTAGGAGAGTACAGAAATGCTTCATTGCTCAAGTGTCTCTGTCAAGTCTCCTGCTGTGGTTCTAGTTGTTCTACAGCTGATGGATTTGACTGAGGTGGCTCAACTCTATTTTCAGGAGGAGGTGGTGGAGGCAAAAATCCAGGTCGTTGAGGTGGATAGTGAGGATAAGATCTCATTGGAAACGGATTTCTTACTGCAAGAGAATCAGAGTAGTTCAAGTTAACATCAATCACAACAGTAAACACTTACCTGCTCCTCCTATCCCATATATGGCCTGCCTAAATAGAAGTCACAAAGTAGACCTAGGTTAGGTGGTATGCTCCAAGGAGACGAAGATACTGAGGAGGAGGACCAAATGATCACTTTTCTCAGAAGTTACCTGCGACAGGCTCACAGCAGCAGCCAGTCACTGTCTTGTTAATAGGCTGCTGTTGCCACCATCACCTTTGGTCTGCTATAGCAGCCCTCGGCTGTCACACCTTACAGATCCTTTGGAAGATAAACAGCTTAGTTCTTCACAGGTTAATCATAGAACAGGAGGAGGCAGAAAGAAGCCCTTCAGTCCGATACTTACATCTTGCTCCACTAATGCAAGCTAACACAAGCTCCAGGGAAAAACAATTAACAAATTAATTAAACTGCAATGTCCCAAATGCATGCCTTTGCATGGACACTAGCATACCTCAAAGCTAAAGGATGAAACCAAGATTTATAGATGATGCAACCTCCTAGGAGGAAGAGGATTAAGGTAAGCATCTACTTGCTTTCCTACCCCAAAAAAGAGCCCTTTAAATGCTGAACAGTATGTGTATGTGTATTTTCCAGCCAAAGCTAGTATTTGTAAAAACACTGTCAATAGGAGCAACTGTGAAAGTGTACAATGCTATTAACCTTAATCAGAAAAGATGCTCCCTGTTAGCTGAACTGAGTAGTATTCAAATAAAGATGTAGATAATCACCCAGTGTGGTAACTCACTACCTACAACACAAAGCACTCACATATTCATCAACTTGAAATAAATGCTGACATAAGCCACGTACTTGGCAGTGGAGGGCGCGGAAGCCCAAAGTCTCGTACTGGAAAACATTCACGTGGTCCATACATGCCAGCAGGAGGAGGGGGAGGAAAAGGAGGTCCTCGTCTCATGAAAGATGCTCTAGGATCTACAGGCATCAATGGAGGTCTGACTGGAGGGAAAGGTGGAGGAGCAAACCCTGAACTGATGGCTTCACTTTCAGATGCCAGTGACTGATCAGGTAGTGAGTTCTGCAACACAATGAAAACAGGGAAGTTAGCTTAGGGAAAGGGATGAGGAGAGGCAAAATCTCCAATCCCATCAGGCCCACTTTGACGTAGACTGTTAGACTAGCTAACAGCTAGTTCCAACTCTGCCTTAGCTACAGCATAATCCTGAGCAAGGCTATCTGTGTGCACTGACCATCAGCTTGACCATAGTTTCATCTTTTATGTTACAATTGATTTTCAGCAGGGATTAATTAGTCATACATAAAAATTAATTCTCAATAAGTGCTGTGATAAAAGTAAAAATTATTTTAGAATTTGGAATGCACAGTGCAATATAACATGACCAATGCACTAGGGAAGCTTTCCTAAACATTTTGCAGAAAGTTAAAGCTTCTTTAAATCAAGTTTCTGTTTACCTACTTACACTAAGGTTAGAATGGTCTTTCATCCCGTTTCCACTTGGTTCTGTTCGTGGGCTATTTTCTGAAGATGTTTGTCCATCTGTAAGCGAAAGTTAAACAAGTTATTCAGTGCTGACTTCCGTTTCTCCACCATTGATTTTGGTATTTTTCCTGAAATCAGGATATATATATATAGGCAAGGGAAAAAAAAAAAGTATTGCTGCACCAAGCAACTGTTCTGCAGGCAGACTGAAAGACAACAGAGGAACACAAAGCTACGTTGAAGTATTTTCTCCAACTTCTGTACAGACTGCATATGAATTACAAGGTTGCAGCTTTAACCAAATTTTCTTGTATACAAATAAGGCTTTTTCTTCTATTTTAGTATTTTTTTAGAATTTACAAGTTCATTTTCCTAGTGATACATCTTAACATTACCGTAGCGGTTCCATTGTTCCCCTCCTTCCTACTAATTCTTTCTTTGCCAAGTCCCACTCTGGGAATGGCTGCACTATGATATGCTCTTGGCATAGAGATTAACAGCAATCCTATTCAAGTCTGACAAAAAAATGATTCCCTCCTTAGTTACTAAACATTAAGGACACTTTCAGAACTGCATGATTTCTGGATGAGCATTCAGAAATGAGAATAATCATCCTCTTTATAAATTAAGAGAAAAATAGGAACTTCAGTGTTTTTACCTTTATAAATCCCTGAGAACAAGTATTTTCAGTAACAACTGAAGAAAATTATTAAAGAGAATTGTCAGAGGAGAATCTGACCAGATATAAATATACTATAAATATATACACTAAAGGTACTCCTCTCTTCAACAAACAAACCCAAAACAACAAACCAAAAAAATCAACCAAAACCGCCCCCCCTCCAAGATTTGAAAAATACTCCTTTCTTACACTTCTGCCTGAATTAAAGACAATAATACTAAAAAGCACAAGACTGAAACCATACTTCTCATACATGAGAGATTTTTCACCTACAGTTGTAACTCTTCTCCTTTGAAGAAAACAAAGCTCTTTTCTCAATGAACAGACAGGTCTTTTCCAAAAATCTAAATTATTTGTCATTTCAAGCAGGCCCTGCCTTTGCTGGAGATAGTTACTTAACAATCTGAAGCATTTGAACTGCTTGTGTCGCACACAGAATATTCATGCCTTGATACTTAGGTTGCGTAACACTTTGCATTTTAAATCCCTGTAAAGTTGCTCACAAACTGTGTCAAGCTTTAACCCTTCTTTCTGACAGGAGATTGGTGCTCCAGGTACCTGCCTCAAGTTGACATTTCATTTTTATAGGGTTAGTCACCCCAGCTTAGGAAAATGCTTATTATTTTGTTCAATTTAAATAATATTTTGATCATATTGTTCATTCACTCTAAAGAGTTGGAGCCTGTATTTCAGAACTGAGACATGTTGCTGTTCTGAAATCAGATGGTATGTACTGGATGGGGTGGGGTGTTTTTTTTCAATTTGTTGGGAGTTTTTTTGCTATTTTTACAAATATCCAAGTCTAGTGAAATTATATGGCTCTAAAAAGCAAGATTCACATATGCTTCATGACCTGCTAAATGCTGGCAGCAAGGTTATCCAAAACCCTGTTTCCGTTAAGTAGGTTTTGAACTGCCCAAGAACTGAATACAGCTTTTTCTTTTTTTTAATTGTTGCTTGCCAGCAGCTGAAGAAAAGGGTAAAAATGGATGCAACAAGTGACTGCAAAGACAGTGTACCTCTCCTGTCCTTCAGTCAGCATCCAGGTGCTAGAAGAAAGACCTCAGTGGAACACAAACTATTAGAAAGCAGAAGTGAAACAAAGAGATGCTTGGGAAAGGTAGGAAAAGGTGAATGGCTGTACAGGAACAGAATTGTCTTCCCGTAGAGAAAAATTCCTGTAAAACCTGAACCTTCAACCTGAAACAGAATTCAGCATTCCCAGTTCTCACATTAAAAGTAACAAAGGTTCTCTCTCCTATTGCCAGAAATCAGGCAACAAAGATGGTAACTTACTACTAATCATAGGAGTAACTGAATACCAGGTGGCAAAGTTTCTGTTGTTGAGTTTAATGACTTCAGCCTAGCTGATCAGACAGACACATGTGGTTTACTAGGCATTAAATAAGGATGAAAATTGCTTAGTAAGTATTAAGGCTTTAAGCTCTTAAACTGTTTCAGTGATGAGGTTTAAGTCACCAAAACTTTGCCTCTGAGCTTCTGGCTGTTGCCAAGTATCACAAACTACAATTTACATAATTGGCCAGTTTAAAACAAATGGTACTTGGGTCAGTGAAATGTGTGATTAAGTTGGGGGCAACTGCAGTGTGAACTACAAAAAGCTGCAAGTATGGTAAACAGTTTGAAGGAGGAGACTTCAGGACCTTCTACTACTTCAGTACACAAAGCCAGCAGATATCTGAAAATTTTGCCGTTATTCTTTTGCTCTTATTGACTCTTTCTAACTTTACCAAATATGGCATGGAAATGCAAGTGTGGGTTTGTGATATTTTGATGCTGTGGTGAGTCTCATAGTAGGGGCCAAAACACTCAAGGCCAATCCTGAACGGTTAACATACAGAACAGTGAAGGTGGACAAAAAAATACCTCATGACTACCATTCACTGAATCCCATCCACCTGACAGAAAAGACTGCTATTGTTGACAATAGGGGAAGGCTAGCTAGCAGGTGTTAAAATGCTTTTACACAATGCAACATCAGGTCTGTGGTAGCTATAAAGTTGTTCTCTTACCAAGGCTATTACACATAGTCAACTTACACTGAGATTCTCTGTTTGATAGTATCATAGAAGCAATTCCCACCTGTTTTATCAAAAGACTGCACATTGTAAGTTCGTAGTTCTGCTGGTCCAGAAAGTCTCCCAGTATTTGGAGGATTAGGGAAAAATCTTTCTTGTCTTCGAGGAGGAGGAACTGGATCAGTGTAAGGCTCACCTAACATTGAAGAATCACAATACAGGTCAATGAAGATTTACTCCCCCCATTTCATATAATTTTACACCAGCAAAATTCTCCAGATATCTTATGCTCTTGTAAATATCCAAAGTGACTATTAATCAGGATGAGAAAACAAATTTCAAAAAAACCCAAACACAGGAATCCCACCAAGTATGTACTATAGCTTATGTTTCTAATGAGCTGCAAAAGAGAAAGTTGCTTGCTTTTTGGTTTAACATACAGTAGAATTTTGAAAGTTATGATTGCCTAAGTCATAAACAGTGGGGCCTTGAAACAAAGGCTCAGCATAGCAATGAAGGTCAAAGGCAAAATAAGGTACTACATGTTTTAAGCCATTCTTAGATGAGTGCTGTTTTCTGTTACGTTTCATAGTGCTGTAATGTGTTCCCACCAACTTTCTTGCATCAGATCTAGCAATCAGTCATGCAGCTACAAGACAAACTGTATTGGTGAGATCAAAGAGCAGAGATGGGGCAAGAACACAGCTCAAGTCAAGGAAACAAGACTACCTCTCTGCATTATCCTATCAACAGATCAGATCTGGCAAATGATAAGCTGCATCCTGAGTGGACTTTGAGTTTTATAATCAGGCTTTCACACATATGTGTAGCAACTACAGTATCACCTGCTGCATCTAATAACTGAGGTACTTTAATCTACCTAATTTCTAAATTTTTTTTATTTAATTAATGTTTTTTTAAAAAAAAAGTATTTTTCAACATTAGCTTTTATTTATTTCTTTATTTAATGCTAATGTACCATTAAAACTTTTTACTTTCACAGATCTCTTAGTAATTATCCAGCCCAGACAGGTCTTTTGAGGCACTAAGCAAACCCCCAGTAAAATGATGAAACCAAACAGCTGATTGTACACTGCTAGTACCAATACATATTTAAAAGATAGCACAGAAGGAATGCAAGTGAACCACACCATTCAAGAAGGGGAAAAACCCTACTATTAAATAACCCTTTCCAGTGCAGTTACACATGCAGTTCCAAGAAGACATTCCATATTTTTAAGCAAAAAATACTTAAAATATACACACTTCAAGTCAATAACTCCAGTTTTCCATAGATTCAGTAGCTAAGCAGATTTTTATACCTGGTGGAGGCAGAATTATCCTGCGTTCTCTGTCCCAAGGAGGAGACAGGGATCCAGTATCTGATGGTGGTCTGTGGGGATCAGTTAATCTATCAGAACTCAGCTCTCCTCTTTCATTACCAGCTTCATACATGGCAGTTGGTCCTCTGGATCCTATCAAAGAAATCGGATAGCTATTTACCCAGGTATTTTAAATGCTCTATTATGGCTTTCTTCATTAAGTCTGAAAATAGTAAAATAAATCACAGAACACGAACACTGTCAAGATATGAGAGGCGCATGGCTCCATAGGGCTCTCCAGGTGTTTGCTGTTATGTTTACTAGAAGTGTTTAAAAGGTTTGTTTGGAATGAAAAGTCTTAGTTCAACAGAAGTACAATCTAGAGTACCTGCGATTAAAAAAAAATAAAAAACTTTAAGAGTTTCAGTTCATTCAAATCAGAGAAACTAGTGCCCTCACAATAAATCTTCTCAGTACTAAAAAACCTGCTGCTAATCAAACTAAAAATTAGCACACTGGAAGTTAATACCCTCATTGCAAGAAAACAGCCACATTACATTCAACACACTTCTGGTTCTTTCTAATTCTTTATTCAAGAAAAAAAGTAAGAGAAGACCAAGTCAACACATAACCAAATGCAAGAGAAATTGTAACGACGAATGATTTAAAGTTACAAGCTTCCTTTAAAATAATTTGTTCTTAAAAAACTGTCAGAAGTACTGAATTCTGGTATCATTCTCTAATTCTCTAACCTAAAATTCAACCTAATATTTGAAGCCATTTCGTGTCTTGTACAAAGTAAGATAAGCGCTATAACTGCTCTGTAGCTGGCATTATTTAAACACATCATTTGTTTAATTTGCCGAAGTTACATTAGTGCTCCATTGTGAAATGGGCAGTAGTTATGCCTTTGCATAAACTCCTTCCTTGTTAATACTGCATCCTGAGATCCAGTTTTTAGTCTTCCTCACCAGCAACAGCTGAGCTACAGTTTAAAGATACAACGGACAGCTCAGTTTCATTACTTACTGTCTGTCCTGGTTTCAGCTGGGATAGAGTTAAGTGTCTTTGCGCTGTGTTTTGAGTTCAGTATGAGAAGAATGTTGATAACACTCTGATGTTTTCAGTTGCTGCTGGGTGGTGTTTATA
>JANZLQ010000032.1:3896490-3910418 GCA_026212715.1 Elanus axillaris
CTGTTCTATTAAACTGTTCTTATCTCAACCCATGAGTTTTACTTTTTTTTTTCCTGATTTTCTCCCCCATCCCACTGAGGGTGGGGGAAGGGGTGAGCGGCTGCATGGTGTTTAGTTGCTCGCTGGCGTTAAACTACGACACTGTCTCTATACAAATAAATTGTCAAGCATGATTTTGCTTGTGTCTGGTACAGCTAGTCTTGAACATTTAATCTCAAGCTTTTTCTGACTTAGAAAAATGAATCAACTTTCACATGCACCTGGATATGCTTTTTACAAAGAATTAAAAGTAAATAAATAGGCCATGGTGGTCTCTAAAAATCACTGTTAATTAGTGAAATCCTTACAGACAAGACATTTAGACATATTTCCCATGAAATAAGTATAGGTTTCAACAGGTTTAACAGTAGTAGAGCTTCTTTATTACCTGTAACAGATGCTGAACTCCACTCTAGCATTTATCTACACTACTTCCATCAACATCAAAAACATGAAGGAACAGTGTGTTTCTTCTCTTACAACCCCGGACATCATGGCTTGCTTTCACCCATTCCACAATCTCTGAGTTTTACTCCTTACACAGAACCTTCCTGGTCCCTTTTATCACTAGGGAAGAAACTGTCTCCATGTATATGACTGCTTCAAATTTAGAACAAAGGGAGGAATACAATTTACTGAATCAGTAACTTTCTAGTATCATGACTCCCAATAAAACTCTCTTGTGCTTTTGACAACACAGGTACCCTCTTCTTCTCTCACCAGCTGTAGACCAATGAGATCGAAGTGGCAGTATTCTTTCTTCAGAAAACTAATCAACTCTTGTTCACTTTAAAATCCTAAGTTTGTTTCAGCAGAACCCCATTGTCCAAGAAATAAGACTATGTTGGGCTTTTCACTTTTCTTAATCTATGCTTCTAAAGTGAATCCACTGACCAACCTACTAGCAATAACCAAAGTTTCTACTGTACTGTTACACATTAGATAGCTTTAGAAGCAAGTTGAAAAACAGGAAGAGTTTGTCCAATTAACTATTGATACCAAATTGGTTGTTTTAACACTTCTTGTCACCAGCAAGAGGAAAAGGTGTGACAGGTTTATAGTAGAGGAGAGAGAAATCCAGAATAGATACATTTTCAAATTTAAGAATTGTACCTCTTCCTCCTCCTCCACCTGGAAGCATAGGTGAAAGCCTTAAAGGACCCTCCAATAAAGTTGGAGGGGAAAGAAAAGCTCTTGTTTCAGATGAAGGCCGGCCCATTGGTGAGGGTCCATATGGGGAATGCTCTGGAACAGTTAAAACAAAATACTCAAGTTCACAATATTTAGTTTAGCAAAGTGTATAAAGTAATTACTTCTCAGGTGAAGTTTAAAACTAAAACTGTATAAGTGAAATGAGAATTGTGCTCTAATTACCATGTGTATCATATTCCCAGTCTACTCTCATCAATGCTACAAATGCTCTTAGTTTCAAGAAAATACTCGACGTGACCTAGAGTCACTTATGACCCAACTATTTTTTAAAATTACTTATTCGTACATACACATGGCCAAGATAGTTTTCAAACAATTACATGTGTGTGGTCTTGGAAAACAAAACCATAAATCAAACCAATTAGGCTTTATTTTACAATTCAGTACTGTACCTCTGCCAAATGGTCTAACTGGAACATCAAGAGCATAAGGATCTTTTTCTAAAAGGTCAAGTTTAAATTCTGTTTCAGTTAATCTGCAAATAAACAACAAAAAAGTAGTAAATAACCAAGAAATGCAAAAGTTTTACTGGAATGCACTGTTTACTGCTAGGCTTTCTACTTAAAGGGTTAATGAAGCAAGGTATTTTATTCCCTAAATAAATAGACAAAGGATGTCACAGAACTCTGAACTTAAGAAATCCTGAAACTGTTTGTCTATGTTGCTGTATTTAAACTGAAATTCAGAAGTTGAAGTGGCATGTTGGATGTCACAATTCCTAGCATGACATTACTCTCATAAGTACTCTAAATTGCATTCCAAGTATTAACACCTAAAGGTTCCTCCCAACCACCACCACCTCATCTGTCAGCCCAGTATTAACTTCTGAGATAAGCTGTAAAATCATGAGGTAACCATGACATCTGGTTGATACATGCCTGTTTAAAACAAACAAACAAGCAAAAACCACACCCACAAACTCTTTGAGTCCTAGCACTACCTGCTGCTTCTTTCCTGAAATATTTCACTATTTCGCATAGTTCTTAAGTTCTTACTTTCTTGCATGTTATCATTACAGGAATGCTCAAATGACTCCCTTTCTTTCAGAGCTCCAATGGAACATTGTGCTCTCTCTGCCCTGTTTGGGCTACAACTGATTAACACAGGTCTAGAAAACATCAAATTCCATAAATCCAAAACATACTCACATGCCAAATTGCGTTTGTTTAGAATTAGATCAGAATTGCACTTACTTTTGTCTGTTATGTGCATTTTCTTTTTTTATATCACTGAGGTGTCTTTCAGCTGCTCGGGCTGTCAGCTTTGGGGAGGGACAAAAATCAGATACTTAGAAAAAAAATTTCTTGGATCTAGGACCTGTCACATTTATGAAGCAATTAATAAATAACAATATCTATCTGAAGCACGTGGCCTGTATTTTCACAAGATATGACTTGTGTATAAAGCATATGAAACAGATCCTCACATACATCACCAAATGGCATTCGCAGCTCTACTACTCAAATTTTTGAGGAATGATACGGCTTTCCTGCATGTTCTTAAAACTGCAGAAATGAAATTCTTTGGCTATAGCTGCCTTGAAGCATCTACAGAATATGTACAAGATTTAAAGCCTCAAATTTAGTTAAAAACTGTAAAATTATGACCATGAAGTGCCATAGCTTTTAACAGGATTCTATCTTATGCAGACTATTCCGTGAAACTGAAGAATGTATTAGTCAGGAGATATTATAGTAAGTTTCTTGTTTGGGATAAAAGGTAAAAATGGCTTTTGTAGCAACATTCTCAGGAAGCTGTCAATGGAACATGTTGTTCTCACAGGACATCATGTTTTCTATTAGTAGATATAAGGAGTGAAGTACATCCAGGGAAAATACTAAAATGGCATTGAAACAAGGCCAAAAGCTTTTATTATTAGCAAAATGTCACACACTTGTTAAGTGATAATGTTATTCCAGCAGATTTATTGCTATAGCAAATAATATTGTAATATCATTCTACTATGCTCATTGCTATCCAGCTTAATTATTCCAACTATTTTATGACAGAAGTATTTTTAACATGCTTCTGTGTATTTCTGCAATAAAACTGTATGCTTAAAGGTGACAGGCTAGAGTTAATTTTGATTATCTGTTTTTAATAAGAAGCAAAAAAGTGATAAAGCAAGCCATTCAAATAATGGAAAAGTAAGACACACAAAGTTCAGAAAAGTCACTAGCTGGAACTTACCCAATTATCGTGAGCTTTTTTCTCATGTGAAGTAATCTGTGATAGAGAGATTCATTAGATCATTATCATGTAAAAAAGAAAACTTAAGATTGACTATATGCTTTAACGTGTGTGGATATTTGTAATGAGACATCTAAACTTAAAATTTAACTTTTTAATAAAGTTATCTGGTGATCTCTGCTATGAAATTGTGTCAGTCAAAACCACACAGCATTGAGGCAGTGAGGGGAGCAAAAAACCACTCAATAAAACCAAGCCAAATACAGTATCACAACCTAGCTGAAAGTGGTATTTCAGTTGCAATAACATCCCTCCTGCTTGGGATAGATGGTAAGTAACACAAAGCACATACCTGATTCTGGTAAGAACGAATGGTTCTTTCTAGCTCTTCTTCAAGATCTTTTGCTCGCTGTCTGTGACAAAATTAGGATTTATGACATTGTAATAAAATGTGCAGGAAAGTAATTTTAAATACAGTAAACACAATGGTAAATACAAGGTATAGTTAAGAATTTTTTTATCCAAAACACAGTATTGTCACTTAGGCTCATGGGATACATAAAAATTACAGTAGCAGTGGAAGTTCTAGGCCCTAGATTAGTGCAACGGGAATGTAAACAACAGAACCAAAAAATCCAACACCTCCCCAACTTTTCCGTGGTTTGTGATGTTTCCAACACAAAGGATATCCCTCCACATATGCCCAACAGGCAGCCTCACCCAGCTCAGCAAATGTACCAGTCTGGCTAGAGCATCATGGTGTTACAGGCTACCACAGTCAGTCCTGAGGGACAGTCACTTGCACTAAAGTTATTTCAAGACCACAGAAAGTATGATGCCACCTTTCCTGCCAGCTGCCCTGTGCACAGCCTGTCTAGGTTCTACACTCTCTCAGCAGGTGGGCCACAGACACATTAATTGTTTAGTTATACTCCATTTGCAATATTAATAAACTCTTTAAGATGTCTACTAAGTTCACATTCTGAGTAAATCAAGAAGGGTGAATTCTGTTTTCATGTATGAATACTGAAGAATGTCTACAAGAACTTTCTAGAAAAAGAATTAATCTAATTTACTCTTCAGGAAGTATTTTTGATCAGTAGTATCGTTCAGTTAGTCAATACTCCATAAACATTAGAAGGAAGATAGGGAACACACATTATAGATTGAAGAATAATGCCATAGTTTGAGAAACCACAGAAACAAACCAGAGGTACACAGTTGGTGCAACACAAAACAGAGCAAAGCAGTTAAACAACTACAGAAAATATTCCCACATCACAGTATTATAGTAAAGAATTTCTAAACAACAGTACTATTTGACAAGCTTAGAGGTACAGAAACAGAATACTCTAACTATACAACATAAATATGTTAGGATCTATGGGAAAACTGAACATTGCTTTTATTTTACAGCATTCTCTTAACTTCATACTTTTATCTCTGTTCAGTAAAGGGAACTAGATTAGAGACCCACTTCTACCATTCCATTAAAGCTAACATGTCAATACAGTTAGCATTCTAATGGAAGAAAAGTTGCTAGTGATCGATCTTCCATACCGAAATTTTTTGACAAAGCAAAAACTCCCTTAGCATGTATTATTACACACAAACTAGCATATACACACAAGCACACACAAAACAAAGAAACTAGAAGAAAATACATTCACTTATGCTGTTGTTTTTATTAATTCTCTATTGCCTTTTTTTCACTTTGGAACAAGTGATTACAGCAACTAAAATCTTTAATTACCTGTAGCTGTTTAGTTCTTCAGCAGCATGATTAATTTTTTCATCTACTTTAGAAAGCTTTTCTTCCTTCTGTAGGCGTTCTCTTTCTTCTACTGTCAGCTTCCTTTAAGAAAATTCAAAAACTATGGTTAATTCTGTTTCAAGACAACAATTTTGGAGTCGGTCTGTCACGAAAAACTTCTCCAATTATTTAGGCGTGATGAATAAATGATATTTATGCAGATAAAAGAATTTTATAGGCAATATAGGAAGTGGCATAAATAACACTAGTTTGTATTCATATTATTTAGCTTATTAACTGTTCTATATGAAACAATTAGATTACCACTATTCTTAAAAGGAATCTGGAAGACAAACCATATTCCCAAAGAATATTTCTATTTGGGATGTTGGGAGGAAGCAGCCACAAATCAAATCAAACTAACTAAAAATCAAACTACAGTAACTTTCAGTGATTTGTTCTGGTAGTTTTTTACATTTTACAATAATTTTCCAGGGAAGAACAAAGGTTGTTATTAGCTATTAAAAAATAGTTATTAAAAAAATTCTTTCCAGGTTCCTCTTTTTTTAATGCCTTATTGGGCACTACAGAAGAGAAAACCCATATTCCAGACCACAGATTATGCACAAGGTAATTCTGCAGAACACACGAGTACTACTGCTGCGTTATCCCTGAATGGATAAACTTGTCATTTTCCTGTAAACAGCAGTCTTTTGCAATTAAACTATCTAAATCATGGGTGTTCTGAACAAGATTTAAACTTCTTTTATTTTCAATCTTCATTTCCCACTTTTCTATTTCCCTTGTTTGAACACAGCTAGCTTTTTAAAAGATGCTTTGTTAATACTAATAGCCTCTTATTCTGTTATCTCACCACAGCAGCTTCTCCCCACTCCTTTTTGGATTTTCTAAAATCTTTGATAAGCAGCATACACTTGCTGAGCTTCAGTGTGGTGTTTTTAAATACATCCACCCAGCCTGCAAACATTTTTTCTTTCTGACTGCACATCATAGCTTCTTTTTAACAGGTTCCTTCCACTTTCCACACCACCTCCACCCCCCATTCTTTTAAAATCAAATGTTAATGTAGGGGATTTCTAGGTTTTGTTGCATCTGCAAAGGTGCCAAATATCTATACAAATATATACTACAGAAAAGATTACTGAAAGTAATACTTTAAAAAGGTCCTGCATACTGCTCAGTACAGGACCAAGACTCATGCTGCTTCTCTTGCTGCCTTCAAGATTACACCTGCTACTTGAAGAAATAATTTCTGGCTAGTAAAACTGTAATTTTACCATCATGCCCTAAAATGATGCCTCCTGCTTCCTCCCTGCCCCATACACACACACACACTTCTGAAGGTTACTACATGCCCCATCCCATCCGCATCAACTTTATTTCTAGTCCTTAACACATTTCTGATTTCAAGTAAGTCATAATCCCTGCTACCATCCTGAGTGTGAGACAGATAGTACAGCTCTCATTCTATCTTTCTTGGTGAGGAAAAAGCCTGATACATAGAGGTTCTATGTTGCTTACTGATAATAGTTAGCTTGCCTATGTTTTAACTATAAGCTTGCTTTTATATATATAATCTCTCCTCTGCTGACATTACTAGCTCTCTTTACTATGTAAAATATACCTCACAGTTAAAGCAGCTATTGATTATCTTTCTTTCAGCAACTTTGATAGCTGTATTACATCACATCTTAATTTAATTAAAAACCAAATAAATAATCAAGCTTTCCAACTTTACCCACCTTATTTCATATATTAAAAATTTTTTACTTCTTGTTTTATCTTTGTTTCTGTATCTGCTTGTGGAAAAGTCCTAAAATAATATACCACTACTTTCAAAGAAACAATTTCTATACAATTACTGTGATCATAAATGTATATAAAGGTATAACATAATAAGGTCTTCACAATTCAGAAAGCTCTGGAAAGCAGTATTCCAAGTTTCAATAATTTTCAGCCCCCCAAATCAAGGAGTTACATTCAAATCAAACAGAAGGCACTGAATATAAAAAGAGAAACCAGCACCTGTGTAGTTTCATTTCATTTTCTTGATAAAGTTCAGTCATTACTTTAAGTTTCTGCTGAAGCTTTTGAACTTCACTTTCAAAACGTTCATTTTCAGACTGGAGGGAAGATTGTTGACTTTGAAGGTTTTCTATACGTTCTGTCAAATTGAAAGATAATTATATTGGGACAATGCAAAAGTTACAAAATTAAAGCATCTGCAATACTTTAGTATATAAAAAGTCTGTAAAAACCTTTGTTCGTATGTTGACTTAATAATATAAGCAATAGTATGTTAATATATTTCAATAAATTATACAAATTGAGAGGCAGTATTGCTCCTTTATATGGGAAACCAGCAACTAGACTCTCTACCTGCCACAAAGTACAGCTCTGAGTGCATATCCAGCTTTTGCTCCAAATTGTATAGCTTCTTTCAAAACAATGCAGTTTTGTTACTCACAATATAAGTTTTCATTTAGGGGTCTCATTATTCTTATTCTAATAAAGGAGTAAAATCAGTACAATCATACACTCTTGCAGATTTACCCACATGAGGTCTTGCTGAATAGCCTGAAGGGATAACTCAAATTTGTCAAACTACCTTATCTTTCCAAATTAAAGTCAGTCATGTTTCTTTTGCTATTTATTAACTACTCCTATGCCTCTCTTCAAGAAACATAGAAAGCTTCAAGTAAGTCTGAATATCATTATGGGACAGAGTTACAATCAATTTGGAAAACATGCTAGCACAAAGAGTAAGTTTAAAGGACTATCAAAAACTGAAAAATACATTTTTACAGAGCATTTAAACACCCAAATAACAAAGCACTGTACATTCAAATATGATGGCTACTCTGCTGGCTGTTATCTATGAAAGCAATAGCTAATTACAGGCTTTAATTTGAATTAAAGTGGTAATGTTTTAATTTCGTAAGGTTTATTTCGGTATGTCCTACACAACAAAGGAAAAAAAAAAAACAGTAACATGCTTTTAGATTCAATTCTCCAAATGCAATATTTTGGATTTTAAGAAGTATTGAGCTTGCACCCAATTACAAACTAATTACAATTAAGCTACCATTTTTAACAGATAGTTTTAAAATTTAGATTAAAACTCCACTGTTTCATGTCCAGGAATTATGTAAAGAAGATATATTTATTAACATCACTTTGCCCATATATTTTAAGATTCTGTAACTTAAGAGTTATATATATAATAAGAGTTATGTTTAAAACAGCTAAGCAGCTTAAACTCAAACAGGCATTTTAAAAATCAAGTAGAGCTATTAATGTAAACTTAATTCAGTTTTTACTGGAAGTAATACTTACAGACTGTTACACCATTGCACAAAACCAGCATCTTACTAATCTTAAAGGCAAAACAACATTTAATTACCTGTAAGTTCTCCTTTAGCTTTATTTTCATCAGACAGTTTTGAATACATTTGATCTCTTTCTGTTTCCAGGGTCTTTAAACAAGCATTTAACTACAATCAAAATTTTAAAAAATGAGCGGTTTAAGATTTCCAGAAACTGTTTGCATGCAAAAATACCTAATTAAACTTTAAAAGATGCTGAACTCTTGTGATACTGATACCTATATGCAATTAAACTTACCAAAAAAAATTGCATACATTCCCTCTAGTTTCCCCCCCTTCCACCCACAAGTTTCTTAAAATCACGTACCTTTGCAGCATAGATCAATTTCTTTACAGTTTGTTTTTGCTGATCATCTGATTGACAGAATAGAATAATATGTCACATAAAAAGCACAAAATGGTTTGTGACAGAGCTTACTAGTATTATTTTATCTTGTTTTTATTAAAAAAAAAAGCAATTCCCAACATACCATGAAAGGCATAGCATATTTGGAGGAAAAATAGAAAAAGAGGGAGGGGGTTACATTCTAGTGCTTTGTTTGCCAGACTCAAGAATGCTCATGTTAAAACCAAGATGCTGAATACACACTATAAGATTTACTGAGATGTGCCCTACTGTATCATCAACACCAGCATAAAAAGAAGCTGCAGCAATAAAAAGGAGGAAGAAAGGCTCCTCTGTGCTACTGTTTTGAGGGGACCCACATCTACACCCACCTGATTCTAGTGCTATCATACTGCCCACAACAAGTAACACCTGTGTAAGGACTAGGAAACAGAAATTAGGCTCTAAGGTCCCATGGTGCTACTGCTGGGAAGAGCTTCAAGAAGAAATGAAAGCAAGGTTTCCACCTAAAAATGTTTGAGAATCACTGCTTAATATTAACATAGGCTGAAGTCAGTCTGCAGGAGACTGAGCACCGAGTCTTTACATTGCTCTATGATAATATGTATGCTTTAGCTATTTCCACACACTGCTAAATAGTAGCACAGATTGTTATTCTGGAGGTGTCCAAGCATCAGTTAACTGTCTGACATGAGTAACACTGGGTGAGTTTTTGCAAATCCAACTTCTACAAAGCTAATGTTACAACCTTCCTGGAAGTTTGTTGGTTCTGCATTTCTAAAACAGCTATTAAATTAGTATTTAAAATGGGAAGCTATACAAACCATACCTAAGTGCTCTTCATTCTCTGTTTCACCCTTTATATCTGTGTCCCAGTGATTATCTTCAGCAGCAGCATCTTCTCTTATTGCTGAACTCCAGTCTTTCATCTTCAGTAAGTATTGTGTCAGTGACTACGAAAAAAACCCACAAAACACAAACAGTAAAATAAATACAAGCAATGAAAATGTAATTGTAAGGGTAACTACATTTTGACGATTTCTGTCCTTCATTTAGTTCCCTTAGTAGATTAAGGAAGACCCATATACAGGATTCTAGATGCCTGATACTACTTTTTCTGTTAAAACCTGCAAGTCAATAGATGTGCCCTTGTGAAGACTTTTCAGATAGCCAAGTATGTATGCTTTTAGCAGAGCTTGTGTATATAAAGGTACACACATATAAGAATACACTCCCAACTCCCACGCTCCAAATTAAAAAAAATGCAAATACTCTATCAGAACTAAGAGTTTTTCCTTATCTAATGTGCTGGCTTCCAAGGCTATCGGACTGCTCCACTGTGCTGCTAAGCAACCTTTTTGCTTAGCAGGAAGTAAGACATTAGAGGATGGAGACAGCAAACGAAAACCCAAAACAGCTTAATGCATATTAAGACCAGGAGAGGTTGTTAGACTTTCTTGGAACTCAGTGATTAGCATCTGTCATGGTTTAACCCCAGGCAGCAACTAAGAACCACACAGCTGCTCACTCAGTGCCCCCCCCCCCAGTGTGATGGGGGAGAGAATCAGAAGGAAAAAGGTAAAACTCATGGGCTGAGATAAGAACAGTTTAATAGAACAGAAAGGAAGAAACTAATAATGATAATAATAACAATAATAAACAAAGGATTGGAATATACAAAACAAGTGATGCACAATGCAATTGCTTGACACTTGCCAACTGATGCCCAGGTAGTTCCCAAGCAGCAATCACCCCCAGGCCAACTCCTCCCAGTTTATATACTGGCTGGGCATGAGACCCTGAAAAATCCTTGACCTAGCATAAACACTACTTAGCAACAACTGAAAACATCAGTGTGTTACCAACATTCTTCTCATACTGAATCCAAGACATAGCACTATACCAGCTACTAGAAAGAAAATTAACTCTATCCCAGCCAAAACCAGGACAGCATCAGCCTGAATAATTTGATTCAATGCTAGCTGTCATAATTTACCTTGACTTGACTCTCTTTATTTTTCAATACTTCTTCTATATCGGCTTTAGAGGATTCAAACATCTTGGTTTGTTCATTTAGTTCACTAAATCGTTCACCCCATCCTTCAGCTTCTTGTAAAAGCTAAAAAGGGAAATACCAGATTAGCGTGATTGTCTATTACAACCAAGAATCAAGGATGAACAGTATTTGAGCCTGTTACATACATTATTTCTACATAAGCAGAATTTTAACCTCTCACCCATCAGTAAAAATTAACAGAGATAGAACACAAGACAGTTAAACCTCAGAAGTTGAAAACTAAGACTTCTGTTGTTGTCTAGTTGCTTTAGCTGCAATAGCTCTCCATTGTAATTAGTTGTTAGGATATGTTTAAACATTTATAAGAACAGTTCAGTTAATATTCCACTAATTTGAAAAACCCTGATGTGACAATAGCAATGGATATAAAATAGTGACAGTTTGCGTAACAGCTACAAACACTGGGGAGTGGATGGAGAGGAAAACACTCATTCCCCAATACGCACACATGCTTCTGAAATTGTACCTTCTGAAATTGTGTCTTTTCAATCTGGAAGAGGTTGGTGAGGTAAGGATAACCAGGAAGCTTTTTAGACAGCTATTTAAATTCATGTGACTTGCAAAACTACAGTATTTTTCCTACTCTCCTCCATACCTCTTAAAATTAATTTTTAGATTTTATTTTTAAAAAGCTTCCCTCTTAATGAAAGTCACAGCAACTGTATGTAATCAACACTTACTAGTACGTATGTTTGTAATTAACTGTGATTAACAGGTAGACTCCAAGGCTACATTTTATAGACATTCTCTAGTAAAATGTCATTTCACAGAAATACTTTACTGCTGTAAAGGGATTAGTACACTGAAGCACACACCAGTTCATTAAGAATAACCACTGCAACATATTAACTAATTAAACCATGCCTTCATAGTGTGAGAACAAAATTGAACTGATGCAAATTTCTGTTAAGACAAAACATGCAGTACAAAAACATGGGGTACAGTAAAAAAAACAAAACACTTAAGTCTATCAAAAGAGTATTGCTTAAAGTTGCACAACAGGCAACCAATTTAAAAGCAGTGAATGTACAGAAAGGAGTAACTAGGTTGAGCAACAAGAACATAACAGCCAGTTATACTAAAAATAAAACCAGAAAATGGTAGTTAAACAGGGGAACTGCCATGCAAATAGACAAGCAAGCCCAAACACTACTTATCAAAGATAAACTGGAAGCCATAAAACAAAAGGTACGTGACTAGAATTAGATGAACCCCACTCGGCACACAACTGCACCTTTCAAGCAGTAAAAGCCACATATGAATTTGCAGCATCATGCAAACTATATATTACAGATAAAACAAAAATACTCTTTATGCTAATACTGCCTAGAAGATGTACACAGGCAACTACTTTTATTGTCACCCTCAAAGGGAAGCTAATTAAGATTTTCCTTCTTCATGAAGCCCAAGAGAAAATAAATTGACATGACTTTATATACCTGTAAGAATTACAATAAAGAGAAATAGCAAGGATTTGCAATAAGCTAAAGCAATATATATTTCTAAAGTTCCTGCAAAAAAAGTACAGAAAGTTTGGAGTTTATTAACAGTTCCCTTGTTCAAACTAAAAGGCCCAATCCTCTCTCTGACACATCATAAATCTGAGACAGCACATCTGTTACGTTTAAACTATGATGTGCCAGAAGATTATGACCCATTAGTGCAAATGGACAGAGGAAGAAAGTATTCTAGTTTCTGTGAACAAATAACACCTTTGTTACCTTTTGAGCATTAAGTGAAATTCCATCTTTAAAAAAAAGTAAGAAAGAAAAATAAAAAAGGGATATGTTTATTCTAATATAGCAAACTAACTCACATGCTTACAACCACCTCGTGAAAGAGAATACAAATAAGCAAAGCAGATACTTTCTCTTCTTTCCTTATCAGGTTCCATCAACTCTTACCAGGTTATTTATCTACTAAAAAGCATAGCAAAATACAATATATACAAATGTTCTCAAATTATTAAAAACTGCAACAAAGCTCAGTTAACAAGAAAATGCAGTAATTCATCCTAAATAATGTGGTTAATGAACTACTATATCCAGGTTATTTTATCCAGAAGGAATGCAATAAACCTTATTTTTATCTAGGAACCCAGCAAGTTAATTATATCCTGAGAGTTGTTTTTACTGATTTTCTTTTCCTGGTTTTGTTTGATATAAAATGATTGCCTATAAACGTAGAGCAATTGTCAGCACTTAGTATTATCTTACTCTAAGTACTATTTTTTAATAAAAGGAAAGAAAAAGAAAATTCTTTTCACACACACAAACAATTGGATAATTTCTGTTTGAACCCAAGAAATAACCAGAGAAAAAACAAAAAGATCCCTCTTGTCACATTTGAAATAAAGCACTGAAACCAGACCATTCCTCCTCACAAAAACAGAGGATGTATAGATTAGACAGAAAACTTTTGAAAGCAAATAATTCTCAAGTAACTTCATCTCACAGTGACAACACCCAAATCTGTTTCTCCAATCACAGTGTCTAATAAAATTGTCTTCCTTTTTTTTGTAGTCACAGACATGTACCCTTCTAAAATTGGAGAAAAATACGAAGTTTTACTGATGACAGAATTGTGTAGAACTGAAACATTCTGCCTGCAGAAAATTTTCTTTTTCCAGGAATCTTTTTTTCATGAATCAGTAAGTCTGATATGCACAACGTTTTGATAGAGAGGACTAAACCACTCCTCAGCTTTTACTAGACTGCTAAAAACTGTATTGGGTTTCTGTGGCAATGTTTTGGTAGTGGGGGGAGTTACAGGGGTGGCTTCTGTGAGAAGCTGCTGGAAGCTTCCCCTATGTGCGACAGAGCCAGTACCAGCCGGCTCTAAATGGACCCGCCGCCAGCCAAGGCTGAGCCCATCAGTGATAGTGGTAATGCCTCTGTGATAACA
>JANZLQ010000032.1:3917870-3945468 GCA_026212715.1 Elanus axillaris
CCGCTACGGCCCCTACTACTCCTGTTCCTCTTTCGAGTTAACGCGCAGCGACGCTCTCACCTCCCCTTCGGCGGCCGCCGTGCCCATCCGTACCCGCGCAGCAGCAGGTCTGCACAAAACCAAAACTATCGGGGCTAGGTTCCTCGGGCAGGGCTTGGTTCCTCGGGCAGGGCCTGGCCCCGGCCGGAAAGACATGCCACCTCGCCGCTCGCGTTCCCAGACGGGCAGCCGGAGCGGGCATTTGCCCGGGGGCGGAGGGCGGGGGTGTGTGTAACAGGTGGCTCGGCGACCGGCGGCGGCCGCTGGCCCGTGCTCAAGCGGCGGCAGGAGCCCGCCCTCCGCCTGCCCGGCGCTGGAGCCGCTGGTGCCCGGGGGTAGTTAGGCGTAATTAAAACTGGGTCTGGCTCCCCCTCATCCGAGTGTCTTTGTTAGAAATTGATCGTGCTGGGGCCGCTGACGCACAGATGTTAGGGAAGATGGGGGAAACGGTAGCCGCAGTGCCACATGGCGATGGATTATCATCTCATTCGCTAGGACTAACTATTCTTGTATTACATATTTTTCTCTTTTTTTTTTAAATGTACTCAACTACACTTTTTTTTTTTTTAACATATGCTAACTCAGTTTTCACAACGCAAGGTGGGTGCCTTGCCTGTGAAGCCGGTACCACCTAAAAGACAGTGATAGGTAGAAGGTGGAAGTGGCTTTTTTAGCTCTATCAGTACAAGAATGAGTAGTTGATAGTTCACTGCTGTGGCCAATGAGCACTGAAATCCAGTCTACTTCATGAGAAAAAAAAGCAAAGCCCTTAAGTTGTTTTTTTTTTTTTTAAACCAGAACACATGTAAGTACACTGGAAATTGGGAACAGATTTATGTGGTTCTTAACCTTCAGTTACCAAATCTAAACAAAGTTAAACCAAAGTGCCAAAATTAATGAAGTTTACCATATACCACTTTACCTGGTATTACTCTTCTGTTTAGAGGGGGCAGTGCAACACAATTTACCTTGTCTCATATTCCTCTTGCAGCATTGTGCAGTTACGTCCAGTAAGGTCAACCTTCACTCTGTCCTTACGTTTTGATACTTAAGACGTCCCCATAGCAGTAAAAATCCAATTTTGTATTTTATATATTTGCTTAGAAAAGTATTTTTTATGTAATTATGAGCTATGGGAATCTTTGGGAAGCAAGGCTTTGAAATTACTTTTAGAAAAAATGGAAGTATTCCGATTATTTTACTCATCCTAACCCAAACTTTCCAAGTCCAAGCAAATTTAATCAGTACTGTCATGGGAACTAGAGGGAGCTATGACTTTCATTTAAAAACAAAGCCAAATGCTGATATTTTTGGCCATTGAGGTGTTTTGTGGCTGTTCTCTAAAAAAAAAAAACCATAAACCAAAACCAAACCACACTAACTTCATCAGATTCTGCTGTGCAAACAAGAGAGGCAGATGTGCAGCAGCTAACCTGACATTTTCTTGTTCCATCTCCATCTCATTTAGCACCAGATACACCCAGAAGCAAGGGGACTGCAGAGGGTTTGTTTAAAAGGATCTTTCTTTTTTTAGGAGCTTCATTGCAGCACATAACTGGCTTAATTTTGCACTACTGTCAGCAATATATCACATAAAAAATTCTTACCTTTTTGATAATACTCGTCACTGCTGAAAACACAGATTTTATTGATTCCCTGATCTCAAGAGCGTTCAAGCACAGAAGTATCTGATACATCCAGCCTCCGCCTGGTTTGTTCATATAAGGAAAAAAAAGGGGTTACAGTACAATTGTCAACTTAATATAATTCCATGTAATTTTTTTAAGATTGAAAATTTAGTTTCCTTAAAATTAAGAAACTTAACACTTACCATTACTTGGAACATAGTTCTGGAGGGCATCTGAGAAAGGCTTTTCAACATCAGATGGAGACTCAACCACTGAACTGTCCATTTTTTCTTCAGAATTTACTGAAGGAATTGTTACTGCTTTTGAACATTGGTCACTGTCATGTTCACTGTCTACAGCCGCAATTATTTCATGTTCCTTCTCTGGTGTTTCTTCTAGTAGCTTTCTTCTGCTGCCTACTCCTGTAAATAATTGTGAAGGGAAATCATGCTTATTTTCAGAGGATTCAACTTACACACATACACTTTTATGATACTGACCTCTATAGAGATTTGTTTGTTTTTTTTAATGTTATTTTCCTCAACTCAAAGTGTAACACTAGAGTGCTATGTTAGAGTAAAAACGTGCTACAGATTTATGGTTTAAGAAATAGTGATTCAAATAGTGGTCTCAGAACACAGTTTGGAAGATAGAGATTTAAGCAAAAACTGGTGATGTAGTAGTTAAAAATCAGTGTTCAGTAAAAATTATGCTCGGTTTTGATAGTTTGCCTATGGATTCCCTGTTCAGGATTAGTAGGTCTCATTCTTGTATCCAAATACAACAGGGAAAAGCTTTATGAAAAGAACAGTTAAAAATGCCACATAGGATTAAAGATTAACAACTTCCCACAAGATAACAGATTTCACTGCGAAATACAAGAAACGACAGGCATGTTCATGCAGAAGTATGTCTGGCTGCACCTAGCGGCCTCAGTTTCAGTGACTTGGAATAAGTTTCCTGAAGCAAATAAAATACCACTTTCAAAAAACCCTACACCTTGCTTAACCATGTAAGAAAAAAAGCCAACCAACATTTACAAATTGATTCATTTTTAATTCTATGCTTCAAGCCACTGCTGGCCAAAGATACCCATCACAATAGTTCAGTAGTCAAAAGTCAGAAAGAGTAACTGGCTCTTAAACTGTTACTATTAACTAGATCTGCATTATCAGATCCTCAAAATACCATAAATCAATCATTAACTACTATGAGTTAGGCTCGCTACCTCTTGATTTTAAATCACCTGGAGAGTGTTTTATCTGTTACGGTTTTTTCCTCAAACAAAGCATATTTTGTTCTTGCTAAATCACTGTTAGCAAAGCATTAGTCCAGTACCTTTAGCTGCAGTTTGGGCTGCACGCTTAATTGTTACAGCAGACAAAAGCTCTGGCAGCTCTAGAAGAACATTCCTTTTTTCCATACATTTTTCCTGCCCAATGTTGAAATTGTGCCCCTTTTGTGCAGACACAATCACTTGTTTCCTCTGCGTAACACTGTCTTCACATGAGTAAGCTGTGATTTCGGGATTAATCTTTTCAAATGGCTGGTGCAGCTGCACCACACAGAGATGCTCTAAGGGTTGCTTAACATCTTGTTTTAAATTTAAATAAAATTGTTGGAAAGTAATCAATGGGTTTGGTAAATCTGCATGTTTATCATACAACATTTGCTTGGTTTTGCTTGGGTTTGGGGACATAAACTCTGCCCTACCGTGGTTTTGTCAATTTCTTTGATTTTGCTGGATTTTACAGCAGTATTTTTTTCCAAGACACCAAGCTGCCCTTCCTCAAACTTATTTTGCATGATTTCTAAATCAATTTCATAATTTTCTGCACATTCTACAGATTTAGTAGTATCTTTTTCTTGTTCAGATTCCTTTTCTCTTAACTCTTATCTCATTCTTCTGTGTACTATTTAATTCTACTAGTCCTAATGTCATCCTTATTATCTTTTTTTTTTTTTTTTGAGAAAACATGTATGCTCAGACTTTTTTCTACAGGCTTAATTGTTAGTTCTACTAAATATATTTGCAAAGGACCCTGATGGTCTGGTAAAAATACTACCTGGGAACCCTTTCTGTTAAAATACCATTTTTATTATTTCTATTTCTGGACTTTGACTCTCTCTGATTTTCAGATTCTTTCTTTTTTCCTTTGCCTCTCCTATCTTGTTTTAGTAGCAGCAATTAATTTTTCAGTGTTATCCATCCTTTCAGTTGTAGCAGCATCTTCTTTTTCAACATACGCTTTATCAGCCATGTCTCTCAGAAATCCCAGGTTGCTGGGATTTAATTAATCTGGTTTTGTTTAATGGCAGTCTGGCTTTCTAGTTTGAGGGTTTTAGGAGACACTAACTGTAATGCTTTTTTTTTTTTCTTCATTTAAAATTGTCTTCTATTTTAAAGGGCTTCTAGGCTAAAAGTTCACATTCAGTCAAGACTAACATCACGTGACTGCTCTGTTGCTTTTATTGTCAATAAGTTTTCTTCATAAATTATTTTTTTTGGACTTGGATTCAGCACAAGACTTTGGTATTACTGTGCCTTTTGAAGTAGTGTTTCATGATGCCTTCCAAACCTCAGATTTATTTTTTATGTTTCTGTATCTTGTCATAACAACTTGAATTGATGGGCCTAAATCTGGTGATAGAGTAAAAGAAAAGATTATTCTGCATTACATGTGATTTTTATATTTCTTTCTAAAATCTGGATTAAGACAGTCCTCTGACCCATTGTCTGGTACTAGAGACTCATATTGGGAACATGAATCTCCCTATATTATTTCTGCTTCACCTTTCTAATGATGTTGCACGTTCATAGGAGTATTTTCAGTTTGTCGCTTCCTCCCTCCTGACAAGCTATCAAGAAGAGCATTAAGTGTTGTCCTATCTTTTACTAGTCTGGTAGATTTTATTGGGTTTCTTTTCCTCCACTGCCCTGTTTGTTCTTTTGCACTGCCAGCTGAAGAGAAAGATCATTCTCTTTGAAGTATCCACATGACTGTTATCTGATTCGTTATGTTTATCCTTCTGATTTTAGGTGCCTTCAGTTTCTTTTCCCCATAGTATTTTATCAAGGCTTATACTGAGGCCTTTTTTTTTGTTATGGAAGCTTAGTTGTTCTATTCTCATCAAGCAGTTTTTACCTTCCATTCTGAAACTCCGTATGTCTTCCAAGTGGCTGATTTCTTCAGAAGTTTTGGTACCTGTTAAACTGAAGCCACTAGATGAGGGGTGAGGAGAAAAAGGTTGGCCTGGAGTCAATTCCTGGGACTCCTCAGATTTCTGATACTGTTCGTCATTGAAAATACTCTGACTGAAACCTTTGATGATGTTTTCATAAAAAAACAGTGAGTCTTTTTTATTCTCTGGTTTGTGAATTTTCTCTTTTACATCACTATCCATTTTGAACTGGCTTTTCAATGCTGAGTTTTGTTCTGTATCATGGCATTCAACTGGTTTGCCTTTCTCAGATGTTTCCAGAGTAAGACTCAGTTCACTGTCACATGGGTTCTTCTTGATGCCCAGATGATTATCTGCAGTTCCTGGTAGTTCCGCATAACTTGGTAATTCATTTTCTGAATTTACTGATTCTTGAATAAAAGTGTTCAGGTTATTTTGTTCTTTTTGTGCTGTTTCAACTGTTCCCATTTTTGATTTTCCCTGCAGATGAGTTCCAATTTCGACTGTATTTTCAAAATTTAATTTGGAAGGTAAATGTGGAGAATCTTTGGAGACAGGGTCATTATAATAACCTTTTAAATTGGTCTTTTCCTTACTTTCACTACTCTTAGAAACATGTTTTTGAGCACTGGAATAACTAAAGAAGGGTACATATTGGGATACTTCAAGTTGTACTAGTGTTTCAACAGATAAAGTTTGTGAAGCATCGCTATCGCCAACTAATTTAACAAAATGCTTTGCTTTTTCATTACTGTGTTCATTATTTTGCACAGCTAGTGAGGAAAACAGATTGCTTTCTTGGATTGTACCCTCACCTTTTTCAGATAGCTCCTCACTAACTCTCTGATTTACTTGTACTTTCATTGCTTTGTTATTATTTCCTTGTAATATTTCATCATCATTTTCAGTTTGAGGGTTTCCTTCACTGAAAACCACATAATCTTGCAAACTCTGTGCTTGCTCTTTGGCTATTGAGCTCTGAAACTTCAGTATGTCTGCAAAATGACGAAAAGAGAAGAAAAGGCTCTGTTCTTCAGCTACGTCAGGATTTTCTTCTGTATTTTTTGTGTTCGAGGGATCACAATTCTGAGGGAGGCTAGGAGAAATCTGATCTGATGCAATTGATTCATCTCCCTGTTGATTATCATGTGTGTCCATATTATAATTAATAAAGCTGTTATAGATATTTGTATACCAACCTGACTGGCCGTGTTTGCTTTCTGACTTCTGGTTTCTCTTTTTAGCTCCAGTGTTTTTAAGCAGTTGGCTTTCTGATACCAAGTCTTGTTCTGAACTGTAAGGTTCAGTTGGCTTCTCTTTGTCACCTGTTAGTATATCAAAAGATGATTCTGTGGTATTTGAAGTGCTTTGGGTATCAATAAGAGTACGCACACTTGCTGGTGTCTCCCCAGGATTTGGCATATTTCTGTTTGAATCTACTATTTCTTGTGCATAATTGTCTTCATCTTCTGCATTTGTCACTGCTTTAACTGTCCCCTTTGATTCTTTGTCCATGTGTGATTCTTTCTGGTCTAAAGTCTGCTCTTCATTCTTATTTGCTTTACCCTCTGTTTCTCTGCTTTGCTCGTCTTCCATAGCAGTTGTATCTTTCTCAGCATTGCCAAAAGTAAGAACATTACTTAAACCCAAATTAAACCAATTTGATTGGGATTCTTGGCTTTGACTCTTTTCTTCTGTCAGTAACTCTGTGACTGTTGTTTCCTGTTCATTATTGGAATGTCCAGGCACACCAGAAACATCATGGATTTGTGGATCATTTTTTTCTGACGCTAAACCAACATCCACATTCTCTTCACCAAAATACAGAAAGTCTGTCAGTCCACCTTGAAACCAAACAGATGCTGGGGGTTCTTGTTCCTCTCTGTCATTTGGCTCCTGTAAGTAATTTTCAGCAGTTACCACTATTTTTCTGCCTCGGTATGTATTTTCTTCTAAAGATTCAGTAATGGCTTTTAAGGGCTCTTCATCATTTTTACTTCCTGTGGTGAACCATCCTGCAAGCCAACTAGACTGAGTTGGAATGGGTTCTTTTGGGACACTGTTTTGCATTTGTGGCTCTTCGGTATCATCTTTTCTGTTCTCATTTTTTCTAACCAACTTTTTGCTTGCAGACTCCTCCTGAGTGTGAGATTGCTTGGAATCATTTTCAGAAACCAATTCAACTCTTTCTTCGTTTTGCATAGAGTCCCTTGCATGTTTTAAGAGTTCATTTTCATGCAGCTTTGATTCTGCGTGCGATGATGAATATTCACTTTCTTTCTTGTGATCATGTAACGCGCTATCTTCATTTTCAAAAATGTACTTATCTCCATGAAGACAAAGAAAATCAGTTTCCTAAAAGAACAATATTAACTTTTAAAATATTTTCATGTGTAATTTTCTACAGCACTGTGTAGCGCAGCAATATATCTTTCTTCTCTTTCTTTCTGTGTAGTTAACATGTGTATAACTTTACACAAAGGACTGTAAATAATTATATTATTCCTAATGTTACTATATCATTTATCAGATGAAAATTATTGTAGAGCACAATAGACATGCAAGTGGAGCAATAATGAAAAAAAAAGTTTTGATTTATCTGAAATAAAATATGCATTGACACTTGAATTTCTAACTGGATATTAGATTTTCAGTTGCTGTGAACTATATTGGAAAATGTGGTGATGTTGGTTTACCTTAGTGAGCACTTCAACTTCTTCTGCAATAAAAACTTCCTCAACCTTCACAGCATCTTTTGGGAAATATCCAAAATCCTTTCCTTTCTGTAAAAAATACAAAAGGAATGAGAGCATTTAAACTTCAGTGATAAGCATGTTAGGTACTTGCATATATGCTAGAAAAGTATGAATAAACAAATAATAAGTTTATAGGACTGCCCCCTACCCCCTTCATATTGTTTGGTCAAAAGTTTGTTTTATTTTTCCTTCACAAAAGTGTTCCACTTGCCATTTCAGAAAGGAAGGGGAAGTATATTACTCCATATAATTATTTTCTGTATTATTTTTACAAACATGTGCTTGTGCAGAACCAAACCAGTAGCCTTAACACTGCTTCAACTGCAGACAGCATTCTGTGCACAGATGGTCTCAGCCACATCCTACTAAAATCAGCTGCAAATTTCCCCTTGACTTAAGAGGGAGAGAAAGTATGCCTTAATAACTAATGACCCATAATAAGTTACAAAAAAAGTAGGATATGAAATTCAGGTACAAAGCCAGCTGCAGCTGAAGAGAAAATGACAATGAAGGTGACAACACTACAGAGAATAAGTTGATCATAATGCCCAAAAGAATCAAATAAGGGTCAGTCTGACCAAGAAACACACCACTAGCTTTACATCAAACCATTGCACATAGCTTTTAATGGAGGAATACATCTTGGAAAGCAAGAAAGAGTGAGATACCTGGAAAGATACGCTCAGATGAAAAAAAAGGGAGACAGAACTTAACTGTTAAACAATAAATGTGACAGATCATTTACCACACACACACAAAAAAAAGTTTACCAGTATATTCTGGTTTTGAAGCACTTACACAGTTTTACTAGGAGTTGGATTTGGATCAATGCATCTGTTCCTTCTTAGCTATAAAATAACTACATGGCTGTTCTGACTACATTGTCAATTGTTCCAAATCATTTAATATGTGTGATAGCTTCTGTGGGAACTTCCCTTGAGCACTGAACTGTGAAGCCAGGTCCCAATACTGGATCACTGACTGAGCAACTGTAAAACCTTCTTACCCACAGACCTGTAGGTAGGTACCTGACCTGACAGACCTGAATATTTGTAAGGGAACCAGATTAAATCATTATAGCCAAATGATTAGATGAAGGAGTGTCACAGTTTAACCCCAGCTGTCAATTAAGCACCCCACAGCTGCTTGCTCACTCCCCCTCCCTGCCCAGTGGGATGGGGGAGGGAACTGGGGGGGGGTGTGTAAAACTCATGGGCTGAGATAAAGACAGTTTAATAGGACAGAAGAGAACAGGAAAAAAATAAATACACAAAACAAGTGATGCACAATATGACTGCTCACAACCTGCTGACTGGTGCCCAGCTAGTCCCTGAGCCACAGTGCCCCTCGGCCAACTCCCCCCAGTTTCTATACTGGGCATGACATCATATGGTATGGAATACCCCTTTGGAACATTTGGGTCAGCTGTCCTGGCTGTGTCCCCTCCCAGCTTCTTGTGCACCCCCAGCCTCTTCTGGCAGGGCGGTATGAAAAGCTGGAAAGTCCTTGACTTAGTATAAACACTACTCAGCAACAACTAAAACATCAGTGTTATCAATGTTATTCTCATCCTAATTCCAAACCACTACACCAGCTACTAAGAAGAAAATTAACTTTTTTCCAGCTGAAACCAGGACAAGAAGACAGAAAACTTGGATTCTGATCTTGACTTTGTTTCTCCATGAATGATCTCTGCCAAGATTTGATTTTGCCTCTATATAAAGATAGTACCAATGACTCATCTCCCAAATACTATATTGATCCA
Source organism: Elanus axillaris (assembly GCA_026212715.1). NCBI lineage: Eukaryota > Metazoa > Chordata > Aves > Accipitriformes > Accipitridae > Elanus > Elanus axillaris. Next base: position 3,927,242 of record JANZLQ010000032.1, read on the forward strand.
TGACTGGTTAATATTACCAAAGAGATGGAAAATGCCTAGAAGCAAGCAGACTGCAACCATTACACTGTTAGACTATCTAAATTATATATGGGTAAAGTCTTACAGAATTAAGTACTTACACTTCCTGTCCACAAGTTTTCATTTTTCCTTGAAAGTTTGGAGTATACCATTATCTCTTCCCCTGCTTTGAAGTTAAGATACCGGCAGTCAGGCCCTAAGTAGTCTATAGTGGCTTGAACTCTGCTCATTGCCGCTAGAGTAGTACATAGAAAGAAAGAAACAAGTAAGTACAGCAGCCATTTTGTCTGAAGTCAGATAGGTTACTGAAGAAGTATGATATATAAATATATTAAAATGTTTGTTAATCCATCAGTATGTGCTTTGTTATGATACTAATCCATATATCACCAAGTGAAAAGCAACTAATGCAAAAAGCAGCCCTATCCTGTTTTCTTTCCTATTTACTACAGACCTCAAGGAGAAAGGCACTTGTCCTATATGGGCGTTTGCCAGTCCTTGTTCAGCCAAGCTTCCAATGCTGAAATGTGTGTGGAGAATTAGGAAGTTAAACTACTAAAGACAGATCCAAGCAGCTAAAAAATGTTTCTTAGGCATATTTGTAATTGCATATTTTAGAAATTCTAAGTTAAATCTAGTAATTATTTCAGGGATTTTGTCCTCTATTTTGAATACATTTATCTTACAAAGAAAATAGGTAAGTTTAAGCAATACAAACCTTAAACACATTGTCAAAATCAAAGTTTCCAGTTCAATTTGAATGACTTTACATTCCCTTTGTCTCTACACCACCTCCCCACAGAAACCACTACTGACTGATGTGCTCTGGTCAGTTCGGAGCCCATTCTACATGCTGTGCCACAAAGACAGACATCTCTGAGCATCCAAAACCCATTGAGGTCAATATAGCTTCACAGGAAAATAAAAATCCATCAGCAGAGGAAATCTAAGGTCTCTTCCACTTCAGCACAAACTATCTGCATTGAAAGTGCAACAGTTAAGGCTGCCAAACCAATTGAGACAGCTTAGAAACAGCTTTGACTTCATATGATTATGACAGGTTTCACAATGGGAATCAATGGATAATAAATTAGGCATTATTTATCACTGCCCACTCATGATTCAGTGGCTCTGCCTCCTGCAGAGCTATTTATTTCCCAGGAACCCCATAACTAGTTACTGCTCTTCATGTTAAAGCAGAAAAAATAAGTAAAAAGATATATTAATAGGGTCTTTTGTAAGAAGGATTACAAAAAACCCAGACCAAACTGTTTGCTTACAGGAGAAAAAAACCCCAGAATTTTGCAGAATGGGCTGTGAATGTACTATAAACACAAGATACATAGTCTTCTTTCTCAGTTTATAGCCTGCCACTTTTGGGTTTTTTAAATTTTCTTTTATACCTGTAAAGAATGAGTTAAAAATACTTTAAAGCTGCTTTCTACGGACTGTTTTGAGGAAACCTGAGAAAAAACTAGCCATTCAGGAGTATTTTTACTTAACTTTGATCTTTATATACTTAGACAATGCAATCCAGCAAGTATTTTTTTCTTTTTGTTTGAAAAGTTTAAGCCTATTGCTCATAAACCTAGTTATTGACAACAAACATTTTCTATGGCTAGTCTTTTTCAGTCTGTTTCATTGCTAATTTCGACATTATGGTTAGTAGTAGCTGCACATAAACCACAGACTCCTTTTGAAAAAAAAAAACAAAACAAAAAACCCCACCACCAAACCCACTTTTTTACTTACTCTCACATTCCCGATCACCACACTTCTTCCATTCGGAAAGTACCTTTGTACTCTGCAGTCTTGTTAAAAATGAAATTAACAGCAAAATTCTCTGATTGAAGATTCTTGACATTTTAGGTGAATGCAGTAAAAGTGTAGAAACTGCATTGATGTGCGGTTAGCAAGAATATTCTACATTATTCTTCTTAGCCTAACAAAACATTGCAAATAAACTTATAATCCTATTTTCCTCCTCTCATTTGTTTAAACAGAAGTACACTCTGCTAACGAACTGCAAAGTCAGGTGTCCTGATTATACATGTCTGTTTAATAATTAACTACATTCTGATAGCTAGAATGATGTTTTGAATACAAAGAAACTAGTTCTGGTCACATCAAAATCTATCAGATTAAGTTCTTTTGTACTGAGTTTGTGGAAGTTTGTGTTAGGGGAAATTCAACAAGAGTGGTATTAGGATTTTTTTCTGGGTTATGAATGCATTTTTAATATAATCTTTCATTTGATTTTAAGATGAACTATTGATTTTATGCTAGCTTTTTTTTTGTTTAATAAACTATACTTTGTATGTTTTGGATTACTTATAGGTGGTCATTGGGAACTCAGGACAGAAAATTTTTCAATATACTCTCTTGGAGTTTTCTCATGCACTAGATGCTAAGTACTATCCTTTAGCATGGGAAATACTTACTCAACTCCAAAGTCTTTTAAAGGTGCTTAGCAGTTTTCAGGCTCTTAAGACAACTAGAAAATCCATATGCTATCTCTACATCATATATCACAGAGCAATATACCAAAGCTAAGCAGATGATACGTCCTGCTTTTTAAGGAATACCCTCTGTTTCTTAGCAACCTATTATCCAATATGGAGTTCTAAATAATGTTTTCTCAAATACAGGTTATGTTTTGAAGTAGTAATTGTGCAGGGAGTTGTACACTGGTTATATAGGTATGAAGTTGTGCTATAAATGAAATCTTGCATAGAGCTTTGCGTTAGAAGTAAGCTTTGCTTCAAAGGCTTCAACATCATTGTCCTGCACTTCCTTGGTGACCCAAACCCAGTATGTCTGATTTACGTACAAAAGGGGCTTCACCTTTCCTTTCCCACTCTCCTGCATGAGGTAGCCTCTTCCCTCTCCCTTCTTGATAGCGCCCCAAGAAACTGCATTCCTTCCCAACCTGATAATATTTGCAGCCTGCCCCTCCTTCAGTCCTGAGCATGACTCACACAGAACTTGTTCTGCTTTCTCTTTCCATGAACCTAAGCTGTATCCTACTTGCAGCATAGTTCCCCCTCCCTCCTGTTCCACAACTCAGACCTGCCAGTGCTTAGCCTGACCTACCAATCCAGCAAACAGATCATCTACTGGAGGTTGAGAGAGAGGGCACAAAGTGAGCCAGGGTCACATTAACCAGCAATGTCCTGCAAACAAAAAAATCACCGTAGATGACACGACTTCCAGTTGCAATCTAACACTTTGGCCCCTTCCTTTGCCACATGACCTGGTAGCTGGACAGGCCTATCCTATGACCTAGTACACCAGCTGCCTCCGCTGTTAGGTAATCTACTGGAGAGCTCTCTTGTGCACCGAGGAAAATACTATAGGTCAGTCATGTCCCCCCACTCACTCCTGACTAGCTTTGATGGAGGCCCATCCTAGTATCAACATTCCCTCCCCTTCACTCCCCTGGATCTTGTGTTGCTTAGGGGGTCTGTGATTTGGGACTTTCCCTGAGGTCCTCCAGGTTTATCTGTAGCAGGTAAAAGGGGAGAAATGGATCACCAAGCAGCTAAAACACGACAAATGCAGAGAAACCTGGTAAGCAGAAAAGTAGGACAGGCTTTTTTTTTTTTCATTTCCAAGTCTCTACAGATGAGGGGAGATTGGTGAGGAGGAATATACAAGAAATTTATACTGGGGGGACTCTCTCTATATACCAAGTGTTGTGCAAAAAAATCAAAAAAAGGACATTTTTATCCCACCAAGATTATGAAACACTCTTCTGCCCAGTTGTTAATGTTGCACACCAACCACAGAACATGTGACAAAAACCAGTAATGGGCCTAGAAAGGTTAACAGTCCCTTTTTGAGCCTGTTAACATGGAGATGATTCACCTAAAAAAGGAAATGCCAGGTATTCTGACAGATGAAATGATGTACTTCAGCAAGTTTGTGCAGGAGAACAAACTATCAGACCCACACCTGGAGATGTGCACATTATTACTGTATTTGTCAAAATAGCTCTGACTTCAGTTTCTTATGGATACCCAGACTAATTCTCTAATACTCAAACTAAGTCTTTATATGGAGATAAAATGTTGCAGCTCATAGTAGCTAATCAGTTTACATCTGCAATTTTGAAGTTACTCTGGGCACTGCTGATTGTGTAGCTTAATCTCAACAATCATTCTTCTAGGTCTGAAGCTGTGAAAAGGCTGATGAACACTGCTCTGATTTCTGTTCTGTGTAATTTTTTCCTCTAGTAACTTCAATAATAAATCATATTTATATCAAATATTCTTTTCTTCTGGGTGTAAATCCTCTACTTGCAGATGTTATACAAGCATAACTTCTAATCACCGTTGAACTAAAGTCAAAGATAAAGATTTATGGAGTTTATCATAGCTGGCTTCCAAAGGACAAAGTTGAAAGCTTTATAGCAGACAGAGGGAGACTTCAGTTAGTTTCTGTTCTGCAGAACTGAAGCAACAAACGTGAGTACTATTCCACATGAAGACAACCAATGCTAATGAAAAAGTAAGATCTACTTCCACAGCTTTTGCTAGTATGAAACTATTAACTTTTTATTTGCAATGTCATCTTAGTAACTTTAACTACTGAGATAGAAATGCAGAGATCCTTTATGATATAATGAAATTCACAGGAGAATCAACTAGAATTAATAGTGTAATTTAAATAAAATGAGTAGTACAGCACACTGGATGGCTCTTTTAAGACATGGCTTTGTATATGTAAAAGAGATGTTGCATCTCCTAGACTATTCAGTATCTGCATTAGACTATTCAGTATCTGCATTAACAATAAAGATCCCAAAGCAAATCATAACTTGGTAAAAGTTCTTCTAAGCACATGAAAGACATCTATTTTATAGTTACAACAGCATATACAGTTTTGGTTATATTCTTATGATAGCTCCATACAGAATGTAGGGTTTCACTGTGTAGAATATTGCACTAATATATGGAAGAATATAGTTCGTGGCAAAAGCACTTTAGAAATATAGTTCTCGTGGCTTAGGATGTTTGGATGAAAATACAGATCAACTTTTATATTGAATCAACTGTTATGACAAAAATATTTTTTTTTTTTAAAAACGAACAAGTATCTTTTAAAAATTAGCAAGTCAAAGGAAGAAATGGAATACTAATTCACTTTTCCAGTTAGACAAATCTAAACAGGTAAAAGTCATTCATCATCCAGATCTAAACCAACTTTTTCTGCCACGATAACAAGTAGCAAGAAAAAGCCATTATTGCTTCCCTATTACAAAAACAGTTACAAGCATGACAACTCACAGTGCATTTCTAGAAAATCATAGAACTTGTGACTTACTACTTTGAACCTCGATAATACGATTCCAAGCTTTGAATGCCTCACATTTTCCCATATAATAGAACACTGTCACCTAATAACAACTGCCTGAACAAGGTTTGTGGTAAAACACAGGTTTGTCATAAAACTGAGATGGGGTGGAAGGCTGAAAGAGCAAAATTATATCCTCCAGAACACGGATGTCTGTATGTTACTCATATACCACTGCCACAGCATTTGATCCCATCATAAATACATGTAGTCTCAGAGAAATACTTCTTTGAGCAGGGAAACTAATTTTAAAAGATATGGGGCATGCATAAGATGAATAGGTTTGTCCTGTTGTACCACTGTAATTGCTACAAAATCAGCAGCTGAACCTGAATCTCAAAATTATAACTAGGACCTAACCACAAGACCATTACTTTCCTGATAAACAAAAGATGCTCTAGAAATCTGTTTGCAAGTTTACTGGTTTTGAAAATTAATTTTCCTGGAGGAGGTGTTTAGTTCACTAATATCTACTTTCCACAGAAAAATTATGTTCAGGTTTCCTTTGAATACATACAGTGAAGCTATTATAAGCACAAAGACATCACCTTAAGTAACGGAGCAGAAATTTGAAGAGGTGTATCTTTTCATAAAAGTCATGTTTCAGCTTATAATTAATGAACAACCTGTGTAAAATCTACTCTGACAAGGACTCCAAGTGGAGCATCATGGCAAAAACCACATTCTTGGAGCCTTCCAGTTTACCTGTGCATCAGGACTGAAGAAAAAGACAAGTAAATGGTATAGAGTCACCACACAGTACAAAAGCTCTAGCCCACCCCCCCAACCCAACCATCTTCTAAAGTCATACTTGAAGTTAGAAGGGACCATATGATGGAAGTACTCCACAAGGCAGGCATAAAGCATACATGGTATGCTGCCCACTCACATAAAGCATCTTTACTTCATTCTTAGTTTTACCCATTTTCTATTGTTCCTTTTCCCACATCACTTAAGTGAAAAGAGAACAAGATATTTTTTTCCTTTGATCTGTACTCACCACTATGAGGAAGGGAAATAAGAAAATGTTTGAATCATTTCCTACCCCTATGCTATCCGCACCTTATTCTTCAAAACCCCAAACTCTTGCATCAAATTCAGTCTTGAAATTGTCAGCTATTTGGAACAGTAGACTGGCCACAGAGGAAGGAAATTGCACCCATGGTCTCAGCCCTACCCACAGCTCTTAAGTCATTTCAGGGTAAGAGGATGGGACCTTGAGAGCAAACATAACAATTACTAAAAATACTACTGCTTTGTAGAGACATAGGTCTTTTATGTAATATTGTGCTAACAGGTTACCACTATCTTACACTATTTCTGTAGTGGAATACTGGCTGGAATATCTAGCTTTTAGAAGACTTAATTCTTATGAAATTATCACACACTGATGTTTATGTTGCATTGAGCTGCTTAGATTTAGCAAGGCTAACTATTACCAGTTTAACCACAGCAGTAAGTTTCTTCTAACAAACATTACACTATCAAGTAAGTCACCAGCTTTGCACTCAGCAACAAACTGTTTTTTCACCTTGTCAAAAATACATGGTTTCAGTTTATTTTGGGGGTAGGTCAATGTAATCAATTCCACCACATTGTTTTTATAAACCCTGTTAATCTGCTCCTCTGAAACAGTGCCTTCTGAATAGCAACCTACCTCTCTAGCTTTGCATAATGACTACAGTATCAGCCATTAGAACCTGTACAGTAAATACACAACAGCAGTGAAACACTCAATTAAGCTCAAAATAAGAAACTTTAAAAATACTCAATGTTAGGAAACATATGTAATTAACTGAGAAAATTAAAATGGCTTCCAAAGGCAACTTGAAATGTGTAGTTGAAACATGCAAACCAGTAACATTTACTCAACTACTCAGTATAAGTTTGTTCCTTGTGGTAAATTGCTGTGTTGAACATCTTCAATAGGGTATTTGAACTTTTGCTTAATGCACCTTCTTTTTTAAAGGATAAACGACCACATTGCTCTAAACGGAAGGAAATACGGTTGAAGACTACTGACAAGAACTAAGAACGATTCTCAGTTGTAGAGAAGCAGAGGCAGATAGGATATTGAATTAGCAAATGGACTGAAGAATCAGAACGAAGTATTGAACTTGTTGAGAAGGGGAAAGCCTGAGGAGCTTTCTACTGTGTCAATTTGTGCTGAAAGAACACTCCACCTCATCCCTTGCTAGACACATTTCTTTAAGCCAGGAAGTTCAGCACTTCAGAAGTCCATCACTACTGTGAATTCAGATGAAAAAATCCCAAAATTGACACTCTCCTAAATCAGAACATTTTTGCAGAAGTCTGCTCTATGTTCCAGAAAAACAGGGTATATATGGCATTTTGTACACTAAAATAAGTTTACATGTAATTTCCATTCCAAAATCCTTCTAGGACTTCCTGGTCTGCAGTTTGGCATATGAGATAAGAGAATTTTCCTCCTGCCAAGACACCACAGATTATAGCAGTGTTTCATATTCAGTTAAAAGGCATATTAATTAAAGCCTGTAAGAACAATTTTGGATACAGAGCTTCTAAGGTAGTCACCTGCAATTATGATTCATACTTTAAAAGTAGAAAGACTAAGGTAATATACCTGTGTTATAGAAAACATCATAGGCATTGAGAATAGTCTACAAAGCCACATTTATTTGCACATGTACAGAACAGAGCAACAGATGTTATTGTTTGCCATACAAAATTATATAAAAACAGTATTCACCTTCATAGATAACACCATACCACTTTAAGTTGTATTAAATACATTCAGGAAGCATTCTTGCACGCACACAACATTAGTATTAGGTAGTCCCAGGTAACTCCCACACTGCAATGTAATTATTCCTAGTGGTATGAAGGGATCAAAGATTAGTCTGCAACTAAAATAAAAAGAATCCTGGTTGAGAAGCAAGCTGATGTCTTTCCTCCACTGGCCATCAAAGCAAGGAACATCATTAAATAGATTAACTGTCTCCAGAACACAGATGTTAAGTATTATCAAAGCACCTGCAGAAGGTAGGTAAGAGTGGTATTCCAGACTGACCTGAGCTATCTTGGCCAGTGTTAACATTCCCATTTAATCACTGCTTGCCTATGGATAGGAAAAAGTTTTATAAAACTGGAAGATAGAATTAAGTAAGAGCTTGTGATTACAGAAGAAAACAAAAAGTATTGATCCAAATCAATTACTTTCCCTTCCTAGCCAGAACTGGAGATTACTCCGTTTACTGGGTCTTAAAATTCCCATTCTTGCAAGGAACAGAGGGGAAAAGCAAAATTTTACATTTCCTGCAACACTGCCTCCCCTACATATGATCTAAAAGGGGATTTTTAATTGTCAACAGGACATCTCAAGCAATTTATTTAAAATGCACATTTATTTCTACAAAAAAAAGTGTATGATACAGAAGAAGTGATCACACCTACTTAAAGGTTTACCTATTAAAATATACAGAGGATCTTAATGAGTACAGGATATTTAAAAAAAAGATGCAAAGGAGTGTTAATCTTTTATTTTTACATTTTCAGGAACTTCACGTAATTTTGGTAAGTAACCTTTTACAAAATTATGTAAAAAGTACAAGAATGCCTGGTAAACAGTCTGCATTTTTCCAAAAGATTTTTTACAGCATGCAATTCTTAAGGCAGCCTTCTCCTCCTCCTTACAAGGAATCCTTTCACTCAAATAATCTTCCGCTGCAAAGATTAGGCTAAGGAAGCTTGGTCTCTTCTGTTAACGCCTTTTGTCTTTCCTGTCTGATTTACGGTCTCTTTCACTCCGTGAAGTTCTCTTGCCTGACCGACTACTTTCTGATATAGACCTCTTCCTGTCAGATCTTGAACTTTTATCCTTTGAGCTTTTGGTATCTCTACTCCCACCTTTTGAGGACTTGTGACTTCTATCTACTCCTGAAGCATCCCTTCGCTTCCTGTCCGTGCTCCTTCTGCGTTTTCTATCTCTGTTATGCCCTCTTCCTCGGCTTCGACTTCTGCTTTCACTACTGCTAGAACTACTGCTGCTACTGTCCCTGCTAGTACTTCCACTTGTAGTGCTGCTGCTGGTGGAAGTACTCCGACTGCTACTGCTGCCAGTGCTGGAACTAGTCCCACTACTAGTACTACTTGAAGTACTACTGCTACTACTGCTGCTGCTACTACGGCTATGACTCTTACCAGTTTTGTTCCCTGCCCTACCTCTGCTTCTACTCCTAGTCTTACTCTTAATTTCTACACTCTGTGTCTGACTCTGCTCTGTCTGTGCCTCAACCACCTTTACAAACACCGCAGCATTTTCATCCTTGTCTGCCTGGGGCTCTGTATCCTGAGTGGACTGAGACAACTGAGGTGACTGTGGCAGTGGCACAGACTGTGGCTGGGATAGAGCCTCAGCCACAGGTTCTGGCTGATTTTCTGGTGCCTTCTCCTGTTTTTCTTCAGGTTCAGCTTCAATTTCCGGTTTGATACCTTTCTCCTTCTCAGGAGAAGGAACATTACACACTTTTTCTGGCTGAGCATCACACTCTGTTTCTCGTTCCACTTCTTTGCCATTTTCATTTTCTACAGGTTCTACACTATCTGCCTCATTCATTTCAGCCACATCCTGCTCATTATCCACTGGCTGAATGCTTTCACTTTCCTCTTTTACAACTGTGACCTCTTCATGCTGACCATCCTGTTGCTTGTCATTCTCCCTCACCTCGGTAGTCTCTTCTACTTTAATCTCCATTTCATGTTTCTGTTCATCCTCTTCCTGTTCTTTCTCTGCATCGCTATGCCCTGAACCTATTTTTCCCTTTTCCTCCCCTACCTCCTCCATTTCTACATCATTGTGCTGATTACCTGTCTCCAACTCTTCCACCTGCTGAGCCGCCTTACCCTCTTCCTGCTCCTTGTTCTGTTCTTCCTTCTTTTCTTCATTCTGCACCTCCTGCTGTTCTTTTTCCTTCACAGATTGTCTTCTGGGCCTGGCCTCCATTTTGTTAATCTGCTCTGCAAATTCATTTCGCCTGCTTTCAAAGAGTGCTAGAGAATAAATGCATAAATAATAGTTTCAGATAATCTAAGGACACTGAAATATATTTCCCCCTTAACTACGAGCTAATAAGTTATCGATTTATTTTAACTTATAAATATTGCATCCTTATTCATTCTGAAGTAGCAAGCCACTCATGCATAATGAAAGAGACTGCTAGTTACCTCAAGAAAACAAAGCAAAGGGGATAGTCAGCTCAGCTGAGTATCAGAACAGTAAAGCCCTAAATCTAAACTAACAAAAAGAGGTTTTGACTTCATTAAAATCAATCCAACCAACAGTATATAAAAATAATACCTTAATTTCCTGGTATTTATATATTAACAAGGTTATACTTCCTAAGGTAAACAAAAACCAGTAAGAATCAGCAAAAAGCTGGTTAGGTATTAAGAAAGCTTAAATAATGTAAGCTATTCAGACAAGTGAGCTAGCTTCTCTTATCCCCCAACCCCACACAACGAAGAAAAGCTTTTTAAGAAAAAAACCCCAAACCCAATACATTCTCAGTTTAATAAAAAAAAAAGAACAGTAGGACTACCATCAACCGTAGTATTTTAAATTGTTTTCCAAAAGAAAAATATAGTAATCCTGTGAAACAGAAATGAACACACATTAAGGTAAAAATAAAACCAAACAAACGATCATGAAGTTCTACTGCTGTGCTTTAGAAAAGGCTTCTCAAATCCTTCGTAAAAACCTGCAGTTCTTTGGGTCTTGAATCCATAGAATCTGCCTTTTCAAAAACTAAGTTGCTGTACTGGCATACATCTGGCTACTAAAGCTAATACAAAGGACCATGTTTTAAACACATACCTCAGATTATGCATACACCTCTTTTGACTTCTTGTAAGAGAATCAAAGCACATCCAACATAAAAATAAGTCACTGAAAGAGTAATGTTCACTTATAATGAACACCCAATGCAATAACATACAGCTCATTATAATAATGAAATTTATGTATTTAAGTAGAGAAGCTTCAAAAGAAATTTGTACAGGAAGCATCAAATGGAGGCAAGAACAAGGGCCTTTGTATCATAAAGACCACTTACCATTCATCTTTTTCTGTGACTCTTCCATCAGCTTCTGTGTAGCAGGACACATTCTGCCAGGTATGTAGAATAAGTGGGGTTTTGTCTTAGTTCTTATGTATTTAATTATTTTAGCGTTATGTTCATTCCATTCTTCTTGCTGAGAAATGAAAGAAAATAACCTTAAGATACACAAGAATAGTTTAAACAAGAGAAAGATCAAGAGCAAAATTAAAACTCACCAATTGAGCAAGCTCAACCTTTTGCTCCAGTAACCGCAGCTCTGTCTGTTTAGCACGTCTTTCTTCAAAGAGTTCTCGCCTTTCGTTTTCAACTTGCTTTCTTTCTTCCTCTGCCTGCACTTCAAGTTTTTGTTCAATTTCTTGTCGTCTCTTTTGCTAAGATAAAGAAAGACCAACCCTAAATATATTTTCTAAATCAAGAAAGCATTCTAGTTTGGTCCCATTAAAATTTTGACTTATTTACACCATTAAAGGCATTCCTAAAAACACATCAAGAAGTATCTCCTAAATTACTGGTAATAGAAGGAAAGAGTGTCATTGCTTGCTGGTGCCTTATTTTTTGTGGGTTAACTATAAAATTATGGTCCCCTGTGGATTTCTGTCTGTTTTTCTATCATTCAATTTGGATCTGAATTTTCAACACAAGCTTAAACATGTTTTTTTTTTTTCCCCAGTGGCAGAAAAAACTAGATTTCAGGTATTCCACTTGGAGGGGAAAAAAAGTCAACTCCCCCAGAAACAAAAGAAGGACTGCAGACTGCTGTTTGTGATCAACAAAACAAATTACATTGTGAATACTTCCACTATATTCATTGCTATTACATACATTACTATAATCCAGGAATGCCCTGTTTGTATGTCCTAGACAGCCATGTGCTCAGATTGTACAATCGTTGTCCAATATGAAAATACAATTCAGTGCCTGGACAACAAAACAGCTGCATCGTAAAACTCCTCAGGACTCTACTTCTATTTATGGTAAATTTTTATGTATGAAGACAACAATGCCTATACAAATTCTCAGAAAAAAATGTTGCAGAGAGCAGAAACTCCTCAAACACATACTACTTGAAACAAGGACTCCCATGTTTCTAGGCCACCCTAACCAATAGTTTCTTGTTCTAAAGGCAAGCAGGCAACAGAGAACTTTGGTCCTTTCTCATGTGCTACATGACAAGTTAAATAAAACAGCAGGATATCCAAATACTGAATCTGGAAGTAATCAATACCCACACTGCAAGCCAGCTATGCTAACTCTACACAGAAAAGGTTTTAAGTTTAAAGACTTTGTATCTGCTTCCACCAGACTGCTGAAAGAACTTTCAGACATTGTTTTCATCTCAAGGTTATTAGTATTAACTGAATAACCCATTTAGGGCAACAGTAAACAAATACCACACCCTCCACAATTTAAAAGGGCATACTAGGAATAAAGTTACCACCATCTTATACACAAGTTTTTTTGAAGTTACCACTAAGCTATGCAAAGCCTTCACTTCAGTACAATCACATATCCATTTATCAAAAAACAGGAATTCTTGTCATTTATACAGGGAGGGGGAAGCCATTTGTAGTCAAACGGCATAATACAGCCATACACTTCTGTATACTTGGTTATAATTTAAACATCTGGAACACATCAGGGTGGGCACTGCTTCAGCAATACTGAATCACCATTATTACAGAATTAGCCTGTGACCTATTAAATAGTTACCTGATTAAATTCCATTTACTTTGAAATGATCCCCAAATAATGTAAATAAGAAAAAAAGATGGTTTACACATTTAAAAAAATGTACAGCAATTAAAAAATATCAACAAAGCAATGCCTTTTTTTTCTCCATGGTCAGAAATATTGTTGTAAAATCATGAAATTGTTAAGAATCCCTTTCCTGCCTCCCACCCCAATTCCACTAAACTAAACCAAACAAAAACTCACATGCACTCTTACCAATTTGTTGCACCTGCAACCTACACTGTGGGGGATTTTCATTGCTACTTAAAGCAGCTTAAGCACACAATTTTGTTTATTATTTACAACCTGATAGAACTAAAAATAAGTACCCTCTCAGTAGCAACTGTGGACTCCTGTTTAAATTTTTGAAGAGTGCCCATCAGCAAGCCAAATATACGTCGATTCCTGAATAAAAACAAAAAGAAGTTTGAAATTCAGTTCAAGTACCAAGATTTTTATTTGCATAAACAATCAGAGAAACCTCCCACCTCAGAGATGTTTATTTTTAAAGGCTCAGTATTACTCAAGGCCACCAGCAATAGAAGACATATCGACTGTGCCAACAGTCAAGGATATAATTTACAGTCACATATCACATTTTGCTTAAGAGTAAGACACAGCTCTTATCCATAACACAGCAGCACAGTTATCAGTGGGAAAATTGGAAGCCTGCACATTTTACATCTGGAAATAATGACACTAAGGAAATAAGGAAATAGCAAAATAAATCCAGAAACAGAGAGTACTGAAGAAAAGATTGAGTAAATACAGTGTGAGCTATCAGTAAGGCAGTGAACTGGAAGGTCATAGGGCTTTCTGAAAAACACCCCCCCCCCCCCCCCACACTCAAGAGGATTAAGGAGAAATGGAGCCACAGGGGAGTGAAAACTTATCTGTCACAGTTTGCCTAACAGTATTTTCTACAATAAGGCACTGTACTATGGGATGAAACCAGAATTGCTCTCACCCAATTAAATGTTGTTTTGAGAAAACTTAAATAAGTAAAATTCTTCAAGGAATTCCCTTCCTCTGAACAAGAACTTCTCTCTTGAATTTCACCTTTTCTTTCTTTCTATTTAATCCCAAATTAAGCTTTTACAGCAAGAGGCAGACTCTCTCACTTGCCTTGAACTTTTACCCAATTAAGAGAGAAAGAAAATGCTACTATCTTCACTCAGTACCACTCTACTACAGTGGCACAAACCTAACATGGAAAGGTAAAAGTATTTGTTCCTATTTTTGCTGTTTAATATACAGAATTGAGAGCTAGAGATTACTCAAAGTGTATCTGTATATGAATGACATCCCAGAAGATACTAAGCAAAATCAAGAGTTCAATGGATGCTGTCCCCTTAAAAGAGCCTCTTTCCACCACAAGTCACATAGAGATCAATACTGGTTTTCTCTTCTCCCCAGAAGACTACTGAAGTGCAAAGCAGTAAAACTACAATTCTGTAGAAACAAACTTTTAGTGTCTGAAGGTCTAGGAAGTCCACTAAGAATTTTGAAAGTCTTTCTGTGAAGAAAGCAGTTGGAAACTGGTGATGGAAGCAATAGCAGCCTGTTAGTGGTGTTGTAACTGTAGAAGTAGTAAGCAAAGTGCCTTTTCCGTGCTAATTGATCTGCGCTCCTTATCAGAGAAACTCTCTATAGTTCCTTATTCCAGCTCCCATTCTTCTATTTATTTGAGGTATGGGTTTTTATTGCACCAGGTGAGCTGCGGACTGAAGTGGATGAAGTCCAAGAGGTTAGACACAGTTGCAAATTTGCTTTTCCAACTCCTCTTCCCAACAGAACTGCAACTCAGCAATAACTTTGATGTGCCACCCTGGCACAAATAAAATATAGAAAAAGGAGATATACACAGGAGGAATCTAAAAAGCAGCAGGGAAAAGGAAGGTCAGACTGTACACACAATAATGAGTCTGAAAGTAATAAAAGAAACGCACGATGGAACTACTGCATTAAAAAAAAAGGGAAAAACCCACACCCAAAAGCCTCCTTCAACCAACAAAATAAATGATGTACCCATACAGCTGTACCAGTCAAAAATATTAAGTAACCAGTGAAGCTATGTATATTTGTCTTACTCAAAGATGATCAGTTACAACAGCACTAGCAAACCTATTCCTGTAGGTGGTCTGAGAAGCAGAACCTGTTGTGTGTGAACGATGTGTTGTTACTGTTGTGAAGTATTTAAGAGAATATTTTTTAAAATCAATTTTATGCATTATGGTACCTCTTCAACATCATCTTTGGTACATAATTGCATCTGTATAATACTTTTAAAATCTAAAGCTACTTCCTACGCTAGCACATGGAAGTACCACATTAGCACTTAAAAGAGATTTCTGTATACCTTTGTTTTCCTTTCTCATCCATATTTTGATCTTGTATAAGGTCTCGACGTGTTCGCTCTTTGGAGGTAGCAACAACAGAAGATGGCAACGCTGGCTACAATGAAGAAAAACAAGCTACTTTGTTCATGTTCCAGATAAGCTTCTTCCTGCACAGCTCCATTTATCATGTATTACCTTTTTAATGTCATCATCCTCTGCGTCGCTTTCTTGGCGTGATTCTCTTCTTGTCCGACGTTCTCCACCCAGCCTAAGGAAGAGAAAGCACTAGTGGTCACTAGAGAACATCTGTTTAGGACAGCATCTGTTCTAACACAAGAAAAATACAAGTCAGCATGTCTAGTCAGAAGAACCAATGCTTCCAGTAAAAATCTCCCCACTGTTCCAATGACCAGTAAGTAGAATTTTACAAACACAATCTACTGTTGGTAAAAATCAGTGAGAGGAAACAGTATGAGTTGTATTAAAACTTTCACAGTAAACCAGAAGAGCCCACATTACTACCATATTTGACTTTTCAGAATACCTTTGGAATCGATTTCTTGTTTTTAACGTTTGCACTTTTCTTTTTCCAGAATCTCTAAAATGGCTATGAGGGGATCACGAGACAGATTTAAATGCATTACGATATAAAGGTTGGTAGGATTTTGCAAATGGGAAATGCTATTTAAGTTACCTAGCCAAATACCTAGAAAACAGATGAGGAGGGGCAGAGCACCTAGGACCTGAGAACTCGGATGAACGGAGACTTTAACAAAGAACTAAGCAATGTGTTAAATAAGTTATTTACAGCTTTCACCTTCAGCTTTGTGGCACAGGACTTTACTACTGGTAAAGCTGTTTCACAGTATTAATTTTGTGTTAACTCCAAAATTCAAAAGCAAGCCTTGCTTTAGTCTAGGACTACCATTACACATAAGTGCCTATAGAATGAAGCTCGCCATAATCGGTCACATCTGACAGATCTGCATCCAGAAGAGAAAGCTCAAAATCTGAGTCTACTGTCACGCTATATGCATTCAGTGTATTGAACAGATCTCAATCATGATTCAGTTTGTGTCTACTGTAAAACAAATCTGGGCTACTAAGCAGAATATAATATAGCAGGCTGTAAACTAAGTAAAACAGAAAATTCCAAGAGTCTTTGTATTGCTATATCTTTGTATTATTGCTATAATCTTTATATTCCTATAAAGTATATAAAAAAAAATTTCACCACAGTCAACTGCTATCATCTAAATATATTTCCAAGCAGTCTTGAATATGTAATCTCTGAAGAAGACACGAAAGTCATCAGTTATTAACAGTTATTGAATCCAAGTATTTTAAATTTACTGTTATGAATTCTCATTCTGATAAAGCAAGTTCTCTGCATCTGTTTTTGCACATACCTACTGGCTGCCCCTTCAAGATCCCTCTGTTTGGCTGGGGGTCCTCCTCCACTATCCGAGAATCCACGCCTAAAAAGAAAACACTTGTGATCTCAGAACAAGTTAAGCTAACCCCAGGTCCAACTTAAGCCTGCACAATCAATCTGTATTTTGGCTTTGTGGTCATGACATAACAATAAATTTTAAAGCAGCTCTATCATTATTTACTGCTACTACTGCAATAAGGTGTTTAAACATACTACTTGTGGACCAACTAATTTAAATTTTAATTTCTGCACTTATTCAATTGAGCAGCTCCACTCAAACAAGGAGCCCCATTATGTTCAAGTGTTTGTATTTGCAGTAATATTCAAGATGTATTACATGTCTTAATCAGCAATTTAATAGTGAAATTCAACAAAAAAACCCACTACATACTCCATTAAAAAAAAGAATTACTGAACAAAAATTGGCCTTTTCATTCTACTTGAGATGCGGGTGGTGGTGTAGGAAAACCCACAACAAAACACTAGTGGTTTTACCAACATGTGCTTTAAAACTCCCGTTGACTTCAACTCTTTCTATTCATCCTGAAAAACCTAACAGCTTCTTAATTACTGACAGATTGATTCTGGACGATGTCAAAGAGATAAGGTCCCACGTAGCGCACAACAAACACCTCCTTTAACTTTGATGCTCTCCCTTATTTTTCAGACTAATGGCTGAAAAGGTTAGGGAAAACGACCAGTTTAAATCTTGTTGTAACTCGGAATGAGAAGGTACTTGAAAGTTTCAGGCTGTGACATAAAACCCCATATGCACTGTCGGACAGCTGTGGTGCCTGCCTACTGAAACAGCAGCATGATGAGCAACGGGGTCCGAGGAGAAATATGGAACACGCCGGTGTAAGGACAGCAAACCAATGCCAGGATAAAGGGCGGAAGAACTGCCTCCCTGCCCGTTTCTGCAGCTCCTTACCTTAGCAATAAGCTCCCACGCCCTCTACCTCCACCAGGGCCTGTGAGGGCTAACAGTCTGTTTTGAGGGGGCCTGCAAGAGACAGCGGGCGCTGTTAACGGTACCTGCCGCCCCCCCCCCCGCCCCAACCGCTGCAGCTCGCCCAGCCAGAGATGCCCGCGGCCATCACCGTTCCCTCACACGCCCCACGGCCGTGTCCCCACGACGACGGGCACACGCCGCCAGCAAACCAGGACCCCCATCCCCATGCTGCACCGGAGGAGCGGCGATGGCCCGCAGAAGGGCACGGAGGCGGCGGCCCATGGGCAACTCCTCGTCCC
>JANZLQ010000032.1:3947171-3964508 GCA_026212715.1 Elanus axillaris
GGGGGGTGTGCAAGAGGGAGCGTGAGTGTGCACATGTGGGTGTGCAAGGGGGGTGTGGGTGTGTAGGCAAGGGGCTGTGCTGTGAGGCTGGGGGTGCGTGCGCAAGGGGGGTGGGAGGGTCTCTGAGATGAGGCAGCAGGGGCGTGCAAGGCAGGGTGGGCGTGCAAGGGGCTCTGTGATGGGAGAGGGTTTGGGTGCGCAAGGGGGTGTGCAATGGGGGCAGGTGTGCAAGGGGGATGGCTTTGGGTGTGCAAGGAGAGGCACAAGGCAAGCGGAGCTCTGTCTGCAAGGAGGGGGCCATGCCAGGACCCCCCAACACCCCCTCACACTGCGTGGGCACCATGGCGCTGGGGGTCCAGTGGGGAGCCCCGGCCTTGCCGTACCCCGAGGGAAGGCGCGTGGCACACGTGGTGCACGGCACACACGGCACGTGGCACGCACGGTGCCTGGCACGCACGGCACACACGGCGCACAGCACAGCAGACGGTGGCAGCCCTTTATTGACAAGGGGCTCGGGCCAGCGCCGCCCCCCAGCCCCCCTCCCTGGCAATGGCGCGCCGCGTCGTCCGGTGCCGCTTAGTCCCCCAGCAGCGCGGTGACCTCCCGCAGCCGTTCCCGCACCACCCGGTCCAGCACGGCGTGGAGAGCACGGCAGGCCTGCCCGGCCGCCTCCAACACCGCCTCCAGCCGCTCCTCGTGCAGGCGGGCGCTGAGCTGGAGGAGAGCGATCTGCCCTGACGCCGGCAGCATGGCCAGCACCAGCCGCGGTCCCCCCGCCGCCTCCTCGGGGGAGCTGAGGTCGGCCAAGGGGGTGTCATCGGCCAGGCCAGCCGAGCTGGCACAGACGTAGTCCCGCATGGGGATGCCGGCGTCCATCACCGCCAGCGTGGCCGCGTTCACGCCGGCGCAGTAGTTGCCGCCGTCGGCTTGCAGGATCTGGAGGAACGGCGGGTTCGGTGAGGCGGCGGCCACGCCGGTGTGAAACCCACCCCCCCACACCCTTCCCGGGCTGTGCCTCGTTCCCCCTCCCCGTCACCTGGACGTAGATGTCGATCTGGGAGCGGGGGTGCAGCTGGGTGAGGATGGCGGCCTCGAAGGTCTGCTGGAGCTGGAGCGCCAGCTCGCCCGTCTGCCGGTCACCGCGGGGCCGCCGCCGGCGTTCGCTGGTGCCGAAGGTGGCCACGCTGTACTGGCAATTCACCAACGCCCGGTCGGGCAGCGCCTTGCTGCGGGAGCCGCGCATCTGCGGGGACAGACGGATGGACAGACGGACAGAGCGAAGCGAGGACCCAGAGCGGCGGGGCCTGGACGGGCCGGGTGAGGCCTCACCGGCCGTCGCCACTCACCTCGTGGGGGCCGTAGACCACGGCCAGCGCCTTGGTGTTGCCCTGCTCGATGTAGGCCGAGCCGTCGGCCTGCGCGAAGACTCCCATACGGGCGCGGATCTTACGGAGCTCGGCGGGACGGCGACCGTCCGCCCGGTACCCCTCGTCCGACAGCAGCTCCGGCGCCGCCATCTTACCCGGCCTGCTCCGCGCCGGACTACGACTCCCGGCGTGCCCCGCGCCGGCTCCAGGTGAGCGGTGGACTACAGCTCCCGGCGTGCCCCGCGCCGACCAGCGACCACGCCTCCGACGCCACGCCACGCCCCCTCCGAGGCAACGCCCCCCCTCTGAGGCCACGCCCCCGCGGGGCCGGTGCTCGGCGCTGCCCGGGCGGGCGGGGGGAGCGGCGGGGACCGGGGACGGAGCACCGGCCACCGAGACCTACCGGGCCGTATCGAACCGTACCGGGCCGTACCGAGCCGTCCACGTCCCGTCTGGTCCCGTCCCGTCCGGTCCGGTCCCGCCATGGCGGCGGCGGGCCCCGGCGGCATCTGGCTGTTGCCGCGGCGGCGAGCGGCGCCGCTGCGGAGCGGACATGGCGGACGAGGCGCTTTTCCTGCTGCTGCACAACGAGATGGTGGCGGGGCTGTACCGCGCCGCCGAGCAGGGCGAAGGGGTGAGTGGGGCCGAGGCCGCTCTGGGGGCCGCCTGGCACCGGCCGCGGCTAACGCTGTGGTGGCGCTTCCTGTTTTGCAGGAGAACGGCCGCTGCACCACCAAGTTGGAGAGCATGGGCTTCCGCGTCGGGCAGGGGCTGATCGAGAGGTGAGTCCTCGCCTCAGCCTCGCCCCCAGCTGGCCCCGTGTAGCGCTTCTTGTCCCGCTACCGGGGTCGGCGGGTGTCGCTGGTCCTCGGGGGGTTTTCCCCTGCGTCTGCCCGGTGAGGGCCCGTGCTCCCTCCTTCCTGGCCTGCTGGGGGAATGTTTGTTCCCCCGCTCGGGGGAAAGCTGCTTGCTGCTTCGAGTGGGCAGGGGACTATGCTGGGGGATGTGTTCCTCTTACTACGCGTTCTGGTGTCCTCTCCTTTGGCATCTCGTTCTTGCCGGGGCCTGTGTTTAAATAACACATGACGGTTTTGGATTACGTATTTGGGAAAGTGCATTCATTTTGGATCATGAGCACTTGATCAAATTTGCAGCAAGTACTCGTGAAAACTGAGTCAGCGTATATGGTTACTTTTAATACTTACAATCCTTTTTAATTGCACTTTTTGTAGACCTGCTTTTCCAACTTTCCTACTTCTGGTACGTTTCATTATTTCCTAATTTGTTTCTTAAACATAATTTTATGATTGGCTACTCTAATTCATCTTTCTAAAGCACTGTCAGTCCTTGGAATACCACGACCAAGCACATTGCCTCCTTGTTCCCCAGGCTCTTTGGGGATGCGCGATGACTTGCTGCACATCCAACTTCAGCGCCCTCATTTCGAGGTCGTGTGGACATGCTTGAGCTTCTGAAGTCATGCTTTCATTGAACAAAGTGGTGCTTTAGGGCCAGATAAAGACCCTTAAGGAGGGTAAAGTGAGAGAATTCTGAAATAAGCAAGAGAAAGGGTTCCCTTTTTGGGAAACAGGAACAAGTTTTACATGTTTGTTCCTATGTGTTAGTGCCTTTTTGCATATTTGAAGGACTTTTTCCAAGCAGTAGTATAGGTGTGAACTTTTTGTTTATTTTCTACTTAGATATTTAGTTAAAGAGAAGACTGATGAAGTGCTTTGCACCTTTCTGTACTTCAACTGTCTTTAATAATCATCCAGTTAAAACCATTTATTCTGCTGTCATGTTGCAGGTATTAAGATAATACTGTGTTGCTCTTCAGTTAATATATTTGAATGCAGAGTGATGCTAGAATGATACCGTACAATGGTTGGAAAACTGTTTTCCGTAATGGCCTCAAAAATAATGTTGCATAGTACCATTTTTTTTGTGTTTTCTTTTTCTGTTTAATCGGTCAAGTTGTGTGTACCTTCATTATTGATATATTTCTCGCTTATCTCTTAGGTTTACAAAAGATACTGCCAGGTTCAAGGATGAATTAGATATTATGAAGTTCATTTGCAAAGATTTTTGGACAACTGTTTTCAAAAAACAAATAGATAACCTAAGGACTAATCATCAGGTACTAATGCTGTAGAATAAGATTTAACTTACAAAATCAGAAATACTTTCCAGTTACTAGTGCATTTTTTGTTTTTTCTTGGTCTAGAGTTAATTACCTGGTAAGAAACCCAAAATGGTCTTTGTTTTGTTTAAAAAGCAGATTTTTAAAGTTCATGTTAGCATGTAGCTTCAGAATACAATTTGATAATTGCTTGTGATGTCTTTATTGCCATCCTGTTTGAAAAGACTACATGCTTTGACTTTCATATGTGCTGTTGCAGAGTTAGGAACTGACAAGACAGTAATGGTTAGAGTTGATTAACATTTAAACAGGAATTTTTTATGTATATTCCAAGAAATTTCAGTAGAAAACTAGTGTGAGAAAGGGATATTATTGCTGTCTTAATGTCTATTTAAATAGAATAGCTGCCTTGAAATAATTTTTTTATTTTGAAGAATATTTACAGTTTTCAGCAGTTGAGGCAGTTGCACTCTACTGACCGTACTTGTATAAGAAACAGCTGAAAAACTTCCCAGATTTGCATGTTGGTAACATTGTGTTGTATCTATGTCCTTTCCTATATCAACAGCTGCAATTCTTGAAGCAAGATCAAAATAATTTAAGGAGACATTTTACTAAAGTAAAAAATCTTTTTCCTTTTGAATGACTTGCTTTTCTTATGGCCATTTTCCTGTTGTACCAAAGTAGGAACAAGAGAATTTGTACAAGGATTGTGCCAAATAAAATAGGTTTGACTTTTCAGTGAGCTGTTTATCAAGTAATAACTTTAGCAGATAATAATTACCTTAGAAATCTGTTTAATTCAAAGAAAGCTGCAGTACTGAGCTGAGATCTGTTGTATATGCAGCCTTAATTTAACTTCCAAGTATTATGAAGTTCCAAAGTAGCACAGCCATTAGCAAAGAAATTAAAATGACAAGTGTAGATTAAGCTATACTGTGTCATATGTAATTTATTAAAAATGTGTATTGTGGCACAAAATTTTAATGTAGAAAACACTAGACTTTGATCATCTGTTGGGTGTTGCTTGTATCGCTATTAAAGAAGATAATTCTCACTGAATTTGAGAATAAGAATAGTGACTTAGCATACCAAATGAAGATTAAAATTTGAATGTAAAAAATCAGCATGCATTTGATATATTAACAGAGACTTTCTAATATGGAACTGTTGTTTCTGAACACTGGAAGGACTCCTCCAAGAAGAATGTACATAAACATTTTTTAGAGTTGATCATATTATTGTCTAGGGGTTCTGTTGTAATCTCACAATTAAGTATCTTTTGTTTTGATATTTCATGTAAGTAAATAATACAGTTTAAACTTAAATCACATATGCCTTAATCTAAAATGTCATTTTTCAACATGAGAACATTTATATTGTATCTGCAAATCAAATCCCTTTACATAGAATGTTGATTACATGTTACTGCATATTCAACTAAAAAAACTTCTTTTTTTTTCAACAGGGTATTTATGTCCTTCAAGACAATAAATTTCGTCTCTTGACACAAATGTCTGCAGGAAAGCAGTATTTAGAACACGCACCAAAGGTACCCTTCAGTTTTATCCTTGGGATCTACCAATTTGATTTTGAATTATCTTGATCTATTAATAATAACTTTAAATTTTTTAATTGAATGGATACAAACTCTTGGAAAGGGCAGCTAAAGCTTAGTCTCTAAAACCTGTGCTTTTTAGAAATGCACCTTGTTTCGGAACAGTTGATTTGACTTATGGTTCAAGAAACGGTCATAGTCATTGTGAAACTTGCTGTTCTCATGTTTGAGTTACTTGATGGTAGGACCTGGTCTGCCACTACCTGCCACTATCACACAAATTCTTCTTTCTCTTTGGAAAGCATATGCTTTCAGAAGCATTTTTAAAATTTCCAAAACGTATTTGGAAGATGCTATTTGTTACCTAGAACAAGCTTCTGAGATTATATGAACATTCAGGAAGATCTTCCACCAATTAAAAACAGCTCTGAGTGTAGATGCTGAGTTAGGGAAATAGTTTAGGTAAGTAAAATCAGTGCCTCTGCAGAACCTTTTATAAAGCACTTTGGTTCAGGTGGATGTGAGAAATGGGGCATTCGGTTCCATTTATGGTTTCTTAATTCTTGCTCTTCTTAGTCATCACGGTTGCAGGCTACTGTTCTAGGGATTTTTTTATTTGGTGTTTGGTGAGATGTTTCTTCTGTTTCGCAACATATACTCTAAATAACTGCAGGCCCTTGTATTGTAAGATGGGGCCTGTACAAGAATGCTATCTTGGACTCTTTCTCCTTCATTGACTTTAATACCAGCTGTTAATTTCAGCCAAGTCTTGGGAATAATTGTTTAAAGATAGTAAATTCCTACACGTTTAATGGAAGTAGAAACAAGTGACTCAAGATAGCGCCTCTAACAACAGAAATCTGTATTGTGACTCTGCTGCACCAAATATCAGAGCTTTCATCTGTTAAGAGACATGACAAGTCTCTCAAGCACAGGAACAAAACCTCCATAGTTTTGTATTGTCCAAGTGTTAAGTCTTGTTCTTGAGTACTTAGTTTCAATCTTTAGCAACCCTTTAGCTTCACCCTTGACACTTACTTAAAGTGCAACTTTATATTTAGTATTTAGCATTTACCTGTGGACTAATCAGAGGAGGCCTATCGAATTTGGGAATAAAGAGTATTGTAACAGCTGAAGTTTCATCAATGCCTGCGTGTAAGTAGTTCTGAGTTTTCAATGATTAGCTTACTTGTTAACTGTCCTTACTGACTTCATCACTGTATAAACATTTATCAACATGGGATTAGTTTGAAGCTGCTGCACGATAGGAGTCAGTATGAGCTTCAGGATATGGCTTGTCACTAAATCCTTAGTGTTCAGAAAATACTGACAGGGTGAACCGCTATGATGCTGAGTGGAAAGCAAAACTAAAAAGTTGTATTTACATTTGGAAGTGTCAGATGCATAAGGATGTACGTTCAGAAGGCTATCTGAACAAGGGAAGATAAAAATAACTACATAAATGCTCTTTCTCTACCAAAGTCATTAAGAAAGTTAGTAAGTGAAGTCCATTGTAACTACCCAAGCTGCTTAAGGTGAATTTAGAAGTTTCCACAGACTTTGCACAAATTTTAAATTTAGCTGACAAAATTGTTGTGATGTGGGACATGGATCAACTTATATAAAAAAAAGAAAAGCTGTTCGGCTGGAGTTAAATTTAAATGCTAAATTTAAACAATAGCTAGATTGTTCACAACTAAACTGTAAGATTAAAATGTTCCTTGCTATTCCTTTTAACAAAATGATTACAAGAAAATAATTACTTGGAAAAATAATTCTAATGGTGGGTGATACTGTGATCTGACTTTGCTTTTTCTTTGCAGGTAAATTTCAGGTGATGATACAGAAGATGTAGAGCACATTCAGATCTGGGTATCTACCTTAAGAATCCTTTGTGTGTGGATTCAGTTTCTTGGTTCAGCTTTGTATGTAGCTTGTAAATTATAGCAGTGTGCAGGCAGCACAATTTCAAAATACATAATTAAAAGTTCATCAAAATAACTTAACACTATCCTTGTATCTTGGTATGAAATTTATTCTATACCAAGGTATTAATGTTCACATTGTAAAAACTGTCTACTCAAAAGTTTTCAGCAAATCATTTCAATTACCAAAACAGCACATATCAAAGACCAGAGGCATGTTTTGAGAACAGAGTGAAAGCCTGACCAAGACTAAATTAGACTAAGAAACTAACGTGTTTTGTGTCACCTAACATGAATGCCCAACTGCTACCTTTCCCTATTCACTTTTAACTGTGAGGCAGCAATTGCTTTTGTATTATTCTGAGGAAGCCATTAGCATGTGAACCAACAGCCTTCATTAATGGTGTTCAGTGGAGGCTTAATTCCTCTGTAGGAATGATATGTAGAAGAGAGAACTTATTTCTACATAGTTAAACAGTTTCTCCTACCTCCCTAAAAATTAGGAGCTGTTTTTTGTGTCAGAGTAATTTTACAGCTAAGGTCATCTGTACTGGCCAAAGAAGTAAATTTGTTTTAGCTTGTTGTGCGTAAACTCAATATTAACGTAATTGTTTTTAATTGCTAGCTACAACTCACTTCTGTAATGAATGTGTGCAGGAAGATGATTAGGCCTGCAAGAAGCTATAAAGACATCACCAAGACTCTTGAGGACATTGAGGTTTGCTAGATACTACTTGTTACAAGATTTGCATAACAATACATATCTTGCTATAGGTAAGAATGGAAACATCTTGTTAAAACTTTTAATGAATTTTGCTGTAAGACTTTTCTGTTGGCAGGATCAGGCCTTATACTTTCAAATGAATCATAATAGAAACTTATGGCGTTTATTCTGAAGTGTGAGAATGCCTCATGACAGTGATTCACTTTCTACTTTGAGACGAGTAACAGGCTAACTAGAAAAGCTAACATGTTAAAGCAGCACCTTTGATTGTTTTAACTACCTTCTGTGTTGGGAGAAGTATATGTTGTCCAGTTGCATGGTGGGCAAGAACAGTAGAGGCTGTTCTTCCCTAACTTCTAGGGAAGGTCTGAAGTTTGCAATGGATCAAACCTTGCCTAGATAGCTGCCAAGCTATAGATTATAAATGTTATAATAAGGAGTCTAATACTCGATCTTAAGATGTGACCAAATGCTGATCTTTCCAGGCATGTGAATGCTATTTTAGATTAGCTGTAGCGAGTAACTTGACGGTTCTAGGAAACATCTAAAGCAGAATTCGAACTAGCAGAATGGTGTCCCTCTGTTTATAGAACTAGCAAAGATGAAAGTAACTACAGTCGTATGGTACTTGGTGGATATCAGCTGTTCAGCTGATTAAAAATGCTGGGTTCTTCAACTGGTAGTTTATAGGAAGGCTGTGGTGGTTATAAGCTAACTAATATCCTTGTATTTCATGGGTTCTTCAATTGTCAACTCGCCTTGATTTCAACATACTGAAAATGTTGCTGAGACTAGAAATCAACTTGCACTATATGTCTAATAGAGGGACATCTCAGTGTCATCCCATTTTAGGCATCTGCATTGTGGTAGGCATTCATTGTTACTTGCATCTCCAGAATGAAAACTCTAGTAGTTAAAGTGAGTTACTATGACTTTTCACTTGACAGTTAATACTACCATTCCAGATGCAAAAGTGCCAATCATTCAAAGATATATTAAAGGTTAATTAGTAAGTGGTTGTGGTTAATGATTATTTTTAATAGTGAGGAGAGGGACTTAAATCCTACAGTATACAGAAAGCAGATGTCAGTTAATACTGTGTATCAGTTTGCTGCTATCAGCAAACTCATAGTTCCTTTAACACAGATTTTTAGTTGTTGAAGACAATTTGAGCTAGAGGGAGTTGTGTATGTACCAAGCAGATGCTGATACTTTTGGTGAAGCACTCCATGTTAA
The DNA here is from genome assembly GCA_026212715.1 of Elanus axillaris. Lineage (NCBI taxonomy): Eukaryota > Metazoa > Chordata > Aves > Accipitriformes > Accipitridae > Elanus > Elanus axillaris. The sequence goes on from JANZLQ010000032.1 coordinate 3,956,122, forward strand.
ATAGGCAAGCTACTGTATTCGTCAAGATGCCATACAGGAAATAAATTTGTTCATTCTGTTTAATAAATGCTTCTGTTCAAAGCATTGGATACAGCTCTCTAATTTTCACTGATTTCTGCAACTGTTTACTAAAAAAAAACCATCAACATTACTACTACCCAAGTAGTAATACTAAAATAATTGTTTCAGTAACTTAGTTGCTATAGTTGAGCTGCTTAGCAGTGCTTAAGCTTAGGAACCAAAGCTTGAAAAAACACAGTCTTAGTTGTCTAGATTTCTGTAGTAAGGCTGCTGTTAAACAGTATGAAGAATGAGGAAAGCCACAATGTTTAAGAACACGCTTTAAAATGCTTCTGTTTTATTAAAAAAGCCCTCAGTAGGTTTGTGTTAGATAAAGAACAATCATTTGTAATGTAACGTCCAACTTCACCTAATAGCAGTGTCCACAGGATTACTCAGATGGTAGAAATTTCTAACCAAAAATGTAGTTTACAGAGATAATACCTTGAGAGATGATGCCAGACACTTCATTGACCATTTTACAATGATGATTATATTGGAGACACTGACAATCTCACACTTAAGCTCGGCTTAAGTTACTCATAGCTGTCCCAAATGCATTATTTTGAGGGTGTTCTGAAGGTGTATAGTGCTTCAGGTCTGAACAGTGCAGTGTCTTGCTGTTAACTGTGATAATGCTTTTTGTACCATGGCAACAAAAAATACTTGATATTCTCAAAACAGTCTAGGAAGGCTCATCAGCCAAGTCACGTTGATCAAAGTACCTAGTGGAGAGAAGTGGAATACAGTAAGAAACCTGTAATGCAACATACTCCTTTGCTCTGAGTTGTGGACCCCTTGCTTTCTAGCTCTTCTTTTAGAGTTTCTGTCATAATTAGAGCTTTGCAGTTCAGGAAGCTCATCCAAGGAAACCAGTAAGCTTAATTTACTCTTAGGTTTATCTTAAGTCCTTTCAGCTAAGGATATTTGCTACATAGGCCCAGGGCACTTTAATTGACTTCCACTTTAAAAGAATCTAGGTTAAGACAACAGTAATCACATATTTAGTCTGGATGTATTTTGCTGTTTTAGGTATGTAAGTTGCATTACCTGCTAACTAAGCAGATTATCAGGTTCAGAGCTGATATTTGTTCTTCATTCTTGGTCTCCTGGAATAGAAATAAATATTAGAACAGTTCTTTCGTTACCTGTGTCAAATTGAAAAACTGTTACATGCCATGTTACGTGCTTGTAGTATTCCCTACATTCTTGAGCAAACTTAGGACATGAAAAATTACTTACCAAGACTTCCAAGAATTGAAAAATCATCCTCCTAATAATTCGTTAAGTTCAGCAAGTCCTTTTCGCAATGTTATATTAGATCTTACCTCTAGTACTCTGACTTCGGAGCATCGTCTTGCCAGCTGTCGAATAAGGGAGTGAGCTTCAGGTAGCAAAGGTTTTTCAAGGCATGCCAACAGTGCATAAAGCCATCTACCCTGTGTGGATTCAAATAAGAAAGTTTTAATTATGAGCATTTCCTTGAAGTTTCTTGGAGTTCTTGTTGTATAGAGCAGGCCTGAAGCATAGGTCTCAAAACAAAATTGCATTTAAATGCTACTGCCAGAATTGAAAAGTTTGAAAGCCAAATTAGACACTACACAGCACAATTTTTTGCCTCTAGATAAGCTTCTTGTGAGCAGTACTCCTGGATTTCCTGATTTTTTTTTAGGACAGCTTACACTATTAAAGTCTGAGGGAAGGATTATTTTAGTAATATCTAAAGATTATTACTTATCTATTATCTTCACAAACTATGGAAAAACATTCCTGAACAGTGAATGTATCAAGTCAGATCTTCGTGGAATTAATGCTGTTGGATCAGCTTTAAGATTTGTACCACTGTCAAAACATATCCTTAGCATTTCACTTCACTGAATTCTACTGCATGCTTATCAAATGTAACTTCTGCTACCAGTCTAACTTCTTAATTTAATTCCAGTGTCCAGTGGCTTTCATTATAGGAATAAACTAAAAGTCAACATGCACATTCTCCGCAGCATATTGGTTAAAAAGAAAACAGTCCTACAGAAAAGCACAGAACATGAAAGGCCTTTAAGTAACTCAAAAATAGTGAAACTGTGTTTAGTATTATGGAAGTAATTTTTCATTACTCTTTTACTTTCTGGTACTGAATGAAGCAAGATTCATCCACCAAGGTCTTTTGTAGATACGATGCCATTACATAAGTAGTCAATTTAGTTGTAGCCAAACTCCATGCTAATGTACCCTGCCAATCAGAATTTTTTACTAGGTTTAATTTGTCACCACACTAATGCAGCTAAGCTTTCTCATCTGTGCTGCATATGGAAAGATTAAACATGTCTTTGCCAGCACACTGTCATGCATCTCCAAACTAAAATGGCCATGTCGGTTAATACAGTGTGCATCGCCCTGACAACTTAAGCTGGTCAGAACCAAAGCTGCTGCAGTCTGACCCTCTTTTCTTCCCCAGTGTCAACACTCATCTAACCTTGTGGTTTAAGTTAGTGTGGGGAATGATAAAAAGGGGAGGGGGTTTTGGCAGTACTTGATAGATCTGTATCTGTTATGTTTTGTAATTAGCCTTGCAAAAAGTCTGTGAATACTCATTTCACTATCTAATCAAGAAGGTTTTGAGAGTAATTGAATATGTTACATGCATCTAGAGAACTCTTTAGAAATTAGTTTTTATATAAAACCATGAGCAATTTATCCCTTGTTTAACGCATTCATGTGCAAGTATTTAGAATGAATTAAAAATTACCAGTTCTGGAGTAAATTTTTTCTCTCCAAACCAGCTTATCAGGTATTCTAAGACACTGGTTACTGTTGCCTTCAAAAGAGGAACAGAAAGAGACAATACAATACCTGCAATGTTTTGTTTTGCTGTCCTTCTACCCCAAGAATGATATTCTATAAAAAGCAATGTGACTTTTAAAAAATATACACATTACGTATTTCTACTCCACTGTAGTACTATACGGTATTTATTCCAGGTTAAAGTTACATATAAGGGTAGAGTAAGTGTTAAAGCATCCATTCCTGGAAAGAACATTACATAAAATTGTCCTGGGTTCAGCTGGTAAGTAATTTTCTGTGTTAACAAAATGTTATGGTTAAGTTAAAGATTAGGAAAGAGTCATCACACTTCAGTGGTCATTTCTTTATAAAGGTGACTAGTGGGAAATGTAGTAAAGGAAGGGTAACTGTGATTTTTCTAGCCTTGCAATGTATGCAAAAGTTCACTATCAAGTTGAAGGACCGCACTTAAAAAAACACTAAATGAGAAATCTTAAAAACACTGCCAAACACCTAATGGGGCATTCAGCAAAAATTCAAACATTAAATGTTCTATAGAGAAATTACAAGGACAAAATACTCTTAAAACTAGTCATGATAAATGTTCACTAGTAAGTTGTTTGTAGCTGAAGGCAAGATTATGTGTCTTCCTTGTAAATATACAATAATTGTTGTAATAAACAATTGCCTACTCTAGCACAGAAAAGTAGGCAAGATCTCTACAGCAGATAGAATATGAGAAATAATGATTTATGTAATGTCACTACGTGATTCTAAGAGGTAGACTTACCTGATTCATTCTACTTACAATACTTAGCAAAGGGGGAAAGCCCACCTGAAAAAAATCAATTTGGAAAATGCAAACATTATCATAAAAATTTTTGTTCTAATTTAGAATATACTAACATTCTGATGTGATGCTCAGACAGTTGTAGTGATTTGAAAGCCTAAGCTTTGAAATATATTTAAAAAAATACCTTCAAGCAAGCTCAAGGTAAGGTCCAGTTAAATTTGGTATCAGAGAACTGTGCTTTTACTGCTATTTGTTAAAGTTTTGTTTTTTCAAAATGATGCAGTGAAGGGCAGGTTTGTAGGACAGCATGTATGAGGACAGAAACAACATATCACTGTTCAACAAAACATTAAAGCAGACTATGCAGAAAGCTTTCCGCTCAAAGTGATGTGATTTAGCTGGTAACAGATGAAGGAACTCTTCAATTTTGTGACTGAAGGGATAGACTTTTCCTCTGCTTCACTCAGTTTCCACTTGAAAGGGAAGAAAAATTGGACTTTCTGGGCTCACTGAAGAGCCTACTTTCAATTTAGCACAAAGTGGTTATAAACTGTAGGATTGTTTCTGGCAGTTACTCTTGAATAGCAGCTGAAAACTAGATAGAATTCCTATACTCACCTTTATGTAATCAATTCCTAGATTTTCATTATCAAATAGTGTATCTATTTCTGAGTATACTTTTTCACCCAGGCAGAACTTCTTCCAGCCTTCTTCATCCTCTGATTTTGGCTGAAGTAAATAAAAATAAATGAAAACTGTGAAATATTGCTATCTTAAAGACACTGAAGAAAAAACTTGGTAATATTTACAAGTTGTTACATTAAACTGTAAAGCAAGATTAACCACACATTTAATGACTGGAAAAAAAACACAGCACTGTTATGAATTCTACTCACCATAGTAACATTGCTGTCCAAATGCTGTGACCGCCAGTGATTTCTGTGCTTGTTCAGGCTCTGAATAATTAAAACAAAGCCAAATCACAGTTTAACTTTGCAGTTATTTTATCTGAGCCATAATTGCTCTTCATTATTCTTCAAATGTATAGAGTGTATTTTATGATGTTCTATAAATCAGTGGAGGCATAACTGGCTAAGTATTTCCCATGCCCCTTAGTAGAAGTGTAACTAAGTTGGTCATGCTGGATTTTTGGAAGTCATGTTAAAAGCTGAAGAAATTTAAAGTCTACTTTAAAGTAAAGTAAACTAAAGTTAAGTTGAGGTAATAAGCTTTAATAGTCTTCTACAATTTTCTTGGTGTAACAAGCTTAAGAAAAACACCCCCTGATTTAGTCCAAAAGCACACATAAAGCCAATATCCTATTTCCAACAGTGGTCCACATCTGTATCAGATGTCTACAGAACGGTTAGAAAGAGGGCAAGTGTGCTTTCCTAGTGTATTTCTCCTACCTGACAGGGATGCCGTATAAGACAAATTGGCCTGCTTGACAGCTCCCTGTAGAGAGCTGTAAACTTTCTGTAATAAGAATTTTCTCCCCCAGTCCAATTGTTTTGTAGCAGTAAAAATGACCACTAACAACACTGTTAACTAACTGTAGCTGATGCATAGTGTTTAAACAAGTGACTTCTGATGCTCTTTTCTCTTAAGTATTTTTTAGGATATTCTCATATTTCATGGTGTTAATTCTGTCACAGATGAGAGGACAATTGGTTTGTGTATAAAAAAAATACCTGGATAGTGAATATGTCTTTAGATGTCAGTTTCCTTAGTTCTACTAAAATCTTAGATTATGTCTAAAATGTACAGTGTGATACCTACCATGTAGAAATAGGGGCTAGCTCAGTGTTTACAATGTAGATGCAGTAGTACAGATCTCCACTTACTTACCTTCCTGAAAAAACAGGGTAAATGAGCTCATGCAAAGTTGAGTGCTACAGCAGCTTCAGTGCAGCTGGTTATACTTCAGTTACTTGAGGTATTCCTACAGTGCAGTATCAATGCATTGTAAACATGCCTTCTCCAGTACTGGAGTAATAAATGATCTCTACTTATCTCTATTATGTTTTGCATTTCACCTTGTTTAAACTGTGGATAGAGACTGCTCAATTCTCCATTTTTGTTCTGTTCTCTAAGAGCAGGGTGAAAATGCACTAGGCAAGATTTAAGTCTGTGCTAACACTACAATCTTACAAATACATTTTACCAAATCAGTATTTCCCCTCATAATGGGTGCCACCACTCTCAACAGTATCCTAAATGGACAGTGTGTTATACATACATGGATTTCCTGGTGGGTTAGAATCTACTTGTTTTTCAGTTAATGTTGATTTCTGCAGAATATTCCTGCTAGCACTAGGTTTTAATATAACTGCATAACATACTATGGATTTTTTTCCTCCCTCAGCTACTCTCTATCATTTAATCTAAATACTGACATACTTTTGCTGAGTTGAAGGATAATTTTTTTTTCAACATGACTCTCTCAAGAGGTTTATCAGAGGTTTAAAAGCCACACGGTATATACTCAATTCTTTACAAGAACTTAAAACATTTGTCCTACCATAAAGTCATAACATTTCTATACTAGATGTAAGGTTGTCCCCCATAAAGCACAGATGTGTTCTATCTAGACAGTGCAAGTCCCCTCGCACACACCATTTTGTACCTGACGAACAGCTGAGAAATTGGCCACTTGCTGCTGCTGCCACTTGAGTGTTGGAGAGTATCCTTCAGGAGCAGGCTGACATCCAGAAATCTAAGAAAACACTGGCAATAATTATAATGTAAAGAAAGCTTTGTAAGAAGAATCCTTAAAAGCAAGAGAATCAGTAAATATTTACTATTAGATAAACAATATCCTTTAAATCTTCATTTAAGCAAGGTAATTTCATGACCACATCCAAGACTGACTTAACAGATGGTCTAGACAAAATTTCTTGACTCTTATATGCAAATAAGAAGGAAAGTAAGTATTCAAAATACATGGTCAAAGAATTATTTAAGGTCTTCTTTTTGGCAATTGTTCTGCCTTAATTTCCCTGTTTATAGAAAGCAGGGTGCTGTTTCCTTATCTTGGACAGCTGCTATGAATCTCAGGAGTTCTACTTGCCAAGTTAATAAATTGAGGAAGACAGAAGACCACCAAACTATCTTTTAGAAAATTAACACTGACAGTTAAGTAGATAGAACCTCTTTAAAGATTAGCATGAAATATTCCTTTTTAAAAAAACCAAACACCTTTCTAAAAATGGGTAAGAATGCCAATACAAAGACATGAGACAAACTGAATGGTCACAGAAGTTACACGGTCATATGTCAGTCTTGAGCAATCTAGTAGTTAAATTTCAGATTATAGTTTTCACTAGAGAAAGGCAAACTTGGTCTCTTGAACTATGCTGCTATGAAAGCAGACTAAGGACTATGCTGGCAGGGCAGTCTGACAACAGAAAAATCTGCTTGGGCAGCAAGGAAAAATTCCAATAAAATATTCCACAAAAAGGAAAGAAGTGGTGCTAGAATTTAATCTAACTTTAGCAAAGCTTAGCTGATTAAGTAAAAAAGAACCCTTACCCTAGATGTATATTTAAACCTAAATATAGGTATGGAGGTATCTTTTGTCTAAAGTTTATGCAGGTTTTTTGATTAAATACTTGTAAAATTTAATGCAACATTTGATTTCCTTGGACAGTAGAATAGTCTGCTGTGTATCAAATAGGATGGATATTATCAATTTAGATCAGTTAAAGACTGCTGCTAGCCAGCAGTTGAACAGGTGTTTCTTCAAACCCACATTTAATTCTGTAGACGCTTTTAAAATCCAGCAGTGCTATTTAGTTATGCGAACCGCTCCCCCAAATCGCACAAACATTATATTAACATCTTTCCCCTTAACTTTTTTCCTCTCAAACCAAAACATGTAAAAGCTCTCAAACTTACCGAAATGTTTACTGTCTGCTTCTTTCTCAATTTTTTGGGGTCTATTTGTGCCACGACCACATCTGGGCATCGAGCTGCTTCAATCCTGCAAAATAAAATCAAGGGGCTACATTTTTTCCTTTTTGTAACAGGTGGTTATATATGCCGGGTGTCTCTGAAATACTGCACCTGCGGAACCGTTCAGGTGAGTAAAACACTGGCTATACCGGCAGTTCTTACAGAGGGTTTGGACTTGAGGGTTACAGACCGAGTACTCTCAGTTGCTACACGACTGCTCTGGCCTCTTCCGAGCTTGCTTACGCCCTCACTTGCCCGAAGCGCGGCCCCGGGAGGCCGCCGCTGCCGGTACGGAGAGTCAAGAGCGGGACCTCCGCCCTTCTGCGGGAAGCGGGGCAGCAGCGGCCCCCAGAGCTGCGAGTCGCTGTGGCGCAGAGAGCCTGCCGCGGGACTTCCGCGGCCCCACAGTGGTGGCAGCCTCGCAGAAAGCGGGTGGGTTTGGAGGCGATGCCGGGCGGGATCCCGCCGCGCCGGGGACTCTAGGGAAACGGCTCTTCTGGCTGCGGCTGGCAGGTTAACGGTAGCACGACGCAGCCGCCCCCGCGCACCCCAAGGCGAAGCTCGGCCCGGGCAGCACCGGCGGCCGCGCAGCGCCACTCCGGCGGGGAGGTGACGGCGGCGGCCCCGGGGCCCTTCCTCCCCGCCACTCACTGGACGCGCTTCAGGTACTCCTGGGGCGTCCTGGGAGGCACCGTGGGGTCGAAGTCCTCGGCCAGGTCACAGTCATCCACGGGCAGTAGCCGCGGCATCAGCTCCTCCACGCCCGGCTCCATGACCCCACCGCTGCGGCCGCCTCACC
>JANZLQ010000032.1:3968183-4004179 GCA_026212715.1 Elanus axillaris
GGGGGGGGCCGGCGGCGCGAGCTGGGGGGTGCCGCGGCGAGGAGAATCCGGCGCCGGGGCGGCAGCCCCTCTCCACGCCCTGCGCGGGTACGGGGGTCACCTCGGGCCGTGGGGCTCCCGCCCGGCTGCTGCGCCAGGAGGGAGCGTGGTGGGGAGCTCTCCGTCTGCCCTCGCCAGGCTTGGGGCGCTCACGTCGCCCTCCGTGCTGGTGGGGGGCCGGGGGGGATCCCCGGGCGGCCCTGAGGGGCCGGGTGTACCGCCGGCGGCTGCTCAGAGCCACCCGCGGCCTCCCGGGCCGGGGCCCGGCGTGCGTGCGCCCCTTCCGATGGGGCGGGGAGCGCCTACCCTGGCCGCCGCGGCGGAGCCCGGCTCGGGGCGGTGCGAGCAGCCGCCCAGGGCCCCGTCCTCAGCGGGGACTGCCGGCTCTAAGGTAGGGCCGGCGGGGCACGGCCTTTGGGCGGCCGGCGCTGTGCCGGGTGTGAAGGGCGGCTCGCTCGGGCAGCGGCTGCAGCGCTCGTGTCCTGGAGCTCTTCTGTGCCCGCGTCGTGCCGCTGCCGGCGGCTCAGACAGGGGCGCCTTGCGATAGGGATAAAGCTACACAAAAATGGTGTTCAGGCAGGCCCTGCTGCATTTGATTATGTGTTTTTTTTTTTATTTAGGTGGGCTATTATATACGTCGAGGTTTTTTTTGGTTTTTTTTTTTTGGTTTTAGGTCCTCAGTGAACAAAACTGGGAGAGCAGGTTTGGAGGATGGCTGTGTTTCAGTAGTGAAAATGAAATCCTTGTGTTGTCAGTTTGACAACTTGAAGTTTCTTCAGATAAATACTAAGTAATTCTCGTATATTTGAGTTCCTCCTTGGAATTGAAATTTATTTGTATCTGAAATGCTGATTTTGGCATACAAAATTAATTAAAGGTTTATTATTAATCTCTTATTTTACCAGATTGTTAGTGCGTAATAAAGAATAGGTTTGTTGTAAGAAAAGCGCACAGTGAACTGTACTGATTCAGTACATTCAGTAAGTATGTGGTCATATGAGGGACTCTGATCCATCTGTGCTGGAGTTCTTAAAAGTGCTGTAGAGAGAAACGTTTTGATTTTGTTTGTATGTGCTTCCAAGGACTAGTGGTTATTATTTTGGTGATCTTCTCTATTGGGACACATTTAAGTGTGGTGTGTAAATATTTAAAGGTGCTGAGATGAAGGAGGAGGTTTTAGAATAATCTGTTTTGAAGAAACTATTGTTAGGTTTGCAGTTGTTTCTAGGAACATTTCAAAATAATGTAATTTCAAAGTAATGTATTTCAAAACCATTTATTCAGCTATAGGATAGCTTTCTGAATGGTATATCAAACATGTTTGATAAATGCGATGGTTAGAAAGTCTTAACTGTACTCTTGAATCTAGTCAGAGTAATTCCATGAATACTATTATTTACCTGAGAATCAAGCCTTCATAGTCAGGTATAGTCGTCCTGTGACTCTGTGCAATTCAGGTGTGGCTTCTTTGTGTGACACAGAATGAGATTGCCATGGTGTGGGGATGCAAGGTAAATTCAGCCTCAGCAGTAGGAGGGAGAAAGAAGCAAGCTGGGAAGGACTGCTGGTCATGTCTGGATGTCCTGTTCTGCAGAGCTAAAGCAGTGACACCCCAACGTAGGAGCTGTTGCTGTTCAACTGTTCTGAAAATCACTGTTCTGTTGTCTTCTGAGGTGGGCAGTTAGTATTTTGTGGCATTCAGCTTGGTATGTAGCCTGTAGGTCAGGAGGATTTGCTATTCTAATGTAATACATCACCACACCTATTTCAGAAAATGTGCCTGCATAGCTGTAACAATGGTACTGAAACTGAATGTAACTTATCAGACCGTGAGTTTCACATTTGATGAATGATGAAATATGTAAGCATTATTTGCTCTTGGAAGGGAAGAAGAGGATGGAAGAAAAGATGGAGGAAAATCTATTAGCAGGTTCTGCCTTCTGAATAGGAAATACATACTTTACTAGAAAATAACAGTATTTAACTCAATAAATGCAACAGATCTTTTATGTATATATGTGCACTTTATTAGTTGCTGCACACTGGTGTTTGCACATTGCCCTCTGAGGAGCAGTAACTGAATGGTAAAAATAACGTCCATGTAAACCCATTTCAAACATAGGTAGAGTAAAATGTGGAGAAGAGACTTGAAAGTCCAGTATAGAAGGTGGGAGTTCACGTTGCAGTGTATGGAGATGGAGTTGGTGGACTTTGTAGCAGATGCCTGTGGAGAGGCTGAAATGGCCTTTAAGTTGCAATTTTCTCTGTCTTCTCAGGAGATAATTTTAAAAGGAGTTTGTGGCTATAGCTGAGATAGTTGCCTCATGCAGATTGTTGTATCAATACCTCATTTTTCAGGGATAATGTTCCTTCACCCTCATTACAAAACACTGATGGATTTTGACATATTAGGAAAGAAATTTCTTAAATTCTAGATCATTTTCAAATGCAAGACTGTTCTTTCCTCTCTTAGCTGAATTACCTTATGTCTATGATCCCTCTGTACTAATTATGACTTGCAGATATCCTCTCCCCTTTGCTTTCGCTCAGCTTTGTCCCCTGCCCCATGGCCTTGTTCAGCCCAATGGCGTTGCAGCAATTTGAGTAAAAGTGATTGTGGAAGTGCTCTTCTGCACAAAGTCCCGTATGGCTCCCTGTGTTGCAATTGCCATGACATGTAGATTTGCTCCTAATATCAGTAAGATGACACGTCCATTAAAATGTTGGCAGAATAACTATCATAGTATTTCTGTTACAATGTGGAGATAAGGGATAGTGATAGCACCTGTGGAAAACTTTCAGAGAAGGGTACTCTATAGAATTAAGCTTGCCTGTCAGTCTGTGTTTTATAGGAACAATTTTGAGACTGCTTTTTGTAGCTATCATCACATACTGATGATTAACTCCTAATGATATTAACTGTGAAAAGTGGGGCTTTGTGTTTTATGGATGTTGTTAATCTGTTTTCTTAAAAGTCAGGATTAGAATAAAACCATTAAGTTAAACTATATTTTAAAAGAACTTGAAAAGTTTTTAATTGTCATAGAAACTAAAGGTGCAATGCCATTATAATTTTTAGTAAAGAGAGCTAGGTCTTTATAAATGGAGAGTTTCACAGGAGTCTCCTTTAGCATATGTAATTGCAGGACTAAGAAGTTCAGTGTGCTTGTGAGAATTCCTGATTTAAATCCCAGTCCAGGAGGATTCCAGTGTTTCTAAAAGCTGTTCATTAATTTAGTACAGCCTAAATTGAGACATAGGAGTATTTTCCCAGACTACCTCTTAGGTTGTTCACTTTGACTTGTAGAGTAAATTCTTATTTATTAGGCAATGGGAGTTCAGGTATCCTAGTTGCTGGAAAACCTGTACTCTATGTATTGTAAAATGTACTGGGAAGCATGCAGCAGGCATTCAGGAACAGTGTGTATATTACTGAGGGGTTTGGGGTTGGGGGAGGGACCATGCTTCTTGCTGGCTTTCCCAGATGTTCACAGGTACCTGTTGAGCTTTTCGGATGTGTCTGTGTTCCCCAGTGCTACAGCTTCAGAGTAACTGCAGCTGAAAATTTTGAAAGCCTTGGGTTGGTACCCCAAATGGTAAATTTGACTTCAGACAATGTTGAAAGGTGCATCTTCATAGATAATGTAGTGGAATATGACACTTGTATTTCTTACAAAGTTTCCTAGCATTGCTGTAGAGATATACTCTTGTGGAATATTGTGGTGTTAATCCTTTGTATTTGCATGTAGGCTGCATCATGAGTTACTGAAAATAGGGTTAGAAAACTCTTACAAAATTTGATACAGTGGAAGACTTTAAACAAGTACACTTAGGAGAAATACTTTTTGCTACTTGATTTGTAAAAGAAGTTAGAGTATTAAGCAGTTTGCAAGAATGAATGATTCTTGAATAACGAACAGAATTAATAACTAAATGCATTAGTGAAAGTCCTTAAAGCAGCATGTATATTTTTTTGTAAGCAAGCCTTTTTATAGTATTAGTGTGCTGCGTATTTTCTACTCTGACCTACCCTAGATTTATTGCTTTAGTTGTAACATTCCTTGCCTGAGTTTGTTGCTTTAAGTCAGGAAGTGATCAGAAAATGGACTGTTTTAACACTACATATTTAACTTGCAACATATCAAATATTTGTTATTTTGAAGAGGTTGCTGCATGCTAGGAGACTTAATTTCTTTTCGTTTCACCTTGGAATTCTGCACATTGCCTTTAGGATTTAAGAAGCGCGTCTCAGTATTGATTGATTGTAACTCAGTTACAGTATTTGAATGTGTGACTGTCATTATTTGCATTCCGTATTTGGTGGATAACAATGTTTGCATTCCAATACTATGCTAATGGTTATCTTTTTATTTTAGTGATAAACAGAGAAGCTGACCATGACAACCTTCCTGGAATTTATCCAGCAGAATGAGGACAGAGATGGAGTTAGATTCAGCTGGAATGTTTGGCCTTCAAGTCGTCTTGAAGCCACAAGAATGGTAGTCCCTGTGGCTGCCCTCTTCACACCACTGAAGGAACGGCCAGACTTGCCTCCTATTCAGTATGAGCCAGTTTTGTGCAGTAGGACCACGTGTCGAGCTGTTCTGAATCCCTTATGGTAAACCTAATACGTACATTATGCCAATATTTTACCTTACAAACAATCTTTGGAATAGTGCCACTTAAAGTGTGCAAAAGATCTGGTGTGTGGAAGTTCAAGTACTCCTCACATGAGTATACAGCTCAAACTTCTAGATCTTAAAAGTTTCTGCACGTAGATTTGCATATGTAACATATATACTTAAAGCATAGCTTTCATTTAACCAATCTTTCCAGCGTACTTAATTAATGATTATGTATGTTACTTTTCTGGAACTACATATCTTGTGAGTTAGTATGCACCTGCATTTTGTCTCTAGAAGATTATTTGGGTAAAAAGTTACTTTGCTGTATCTTTTTAAACTATTGGGCCCTGGTGTAGTTTAATTTCCAAATGAATTAAACTATGCTTATTACTGACCTTAGTTCATTTGTAGACCAAAGTAGGTTAGCTGGTTTAGCTTACTGAAACAGTAGTTGAAAGATGTGATAAAGATAGATAATACATCAGAAGGAGGCATGAGAGGGGGTGAAAAGCTGTTTAAGCTGAAGGGTGATACTGGCACAAGCACAAATTGTGGACTTGTCATGGATTAGTTTAGGCTGAAAGCAGAGGAAGTGTTTCATATGTCATTCCAATCACAGAAGTATGGAAAGGAAATGGAACAAAATCTTAGGTGGACTTTGATAGGCATGAGAAAGGTACTGAGTGATAGTGAGAGGTGAGACATGGTGTAAAAGATTCTGTAGAAGGAACTGTTTTTTGAATGACTTGTCCCTGCTTGGGAGAAAAGACTGTTTCAAAGCAGGAGTAAAACTGTGTTTAAGTATTAAATAGACACAGTGTCTGATTATACTCTAAGTCAGACTTAGTAGAAGCTAACTTTTTTGGAAGCGTTATCTTTTATTGAGGACTGGAAGAAAAATAATGGAAAGACAGAGCTGTAAAGGGTAAGTCGGATCCCTGACATTAAAGTGAACTGTGTACACTTTTTCTGTATCATGTATGCAATTCATGACCGTTTTGGTTTTTTTGGTTTTTTTTTTTTTTTTTTTTTTTTTTACAAGGTGTGATTAGAGACTCAATTTGGGGGGACCATTTGAAGCCTGTGTGGCACAGCATATCGAGCTAGATAACCTGCAGCCCCTGAAATTGTTATAGATCATTTGACCTCAATAGAGCTGTGTTGTGTTTACAGCATGGTGGGACTTATCCAAAGATTTAATCATGTTTTAAAAAGACTTATTGCCCTCGTAGACAGGAGAAGATGTGATAGCAGGAAGTGCATATTGAAAACGTGTAAAGTTTACTTTACCTTAAGTTGTGAGTAGGTCTTTGTATGACAACTGTATGGCATGAAGATACAAGTTGCATTTTTTTGTTTTAAATATCTGGATACTAATGAAAATGTAGATAAAAGGAAGTAGGCTCATCAACTGAAAAAAATGTTACTTTCACTAGAGACAGAGCTGCTGAGTTGGAACTTGGTTTTTTAGGGCATAAGGTATACTCAGGATAGTTCCAGACTGACAACTAATAGACATAGGCTGAGAAAGGAGAAGAACGCAAAGGTAGGGAGGGTTAAAATGATTTGCCTAAAACCGTATAGAAAATCTCTAATAAAGGTGCTGAGTGTATTCTTACATTTCTTATTTGCTCCTTTTCCTTGAAGGCCATTCTTCCTCTCTAAAGACAATAATTTGCCTGATATATCTGTGTAAGATTACACTTATTTTGAATTTGTAATATGGCTATTTAGGAGAAAGTATGTTAGGAGGAAGCTTTTTTAAAGTCAATCTGTTTTTGGAAAAAAAAAATTACGCATTTTGTTGCAAATTCCTCAGTGGAGGAAGGTGAATTGTTCATGCTATATAAACTTTTCTTATTGTACTTTTTCAGCCAAGTGGATTATCGAGCAAAACTCTGGGCTTGCAACTTTTGTTACCAGAGAAATCAGGTAAGAATATGAAACATTCAGGATATAGAAAATCTTTCTTATAAAGTAAAAGTGAAAATCCTCATTTTTGAAATTATAGTTGAGAAATACACAGCAAGAGCATGAGTGTACAGCTATATCTTCAGGGATTGCATTGAGATTTTTTTCATGACAGGAGTAGTGAACATCTGTTGCAGAGGAAGGTAGTGTATATGTATGTTTTTGTTTTTGTAGAAGTTGTAGTCTTTTATTTATACTTAATTTATTTGTGTTTATTTGCAGTTTCCTCCTACCTATGCTGGCATATCTGAAATGAATCAGCCAGCTGAACTTTTGCCTCAGTTCTCCAGCATTGAATATGTAGTACAGGTAAAATCATTAAATAAAATCTTTTAACTTCTGTAGCCTTGCAATATACAAAAGAATTAATTTCAATTTTATTTCTTCACTGCATTTTAATGACTGTGAGTCTATATGTGCTTATTAGTAGCTTGAACATTTGTGTCGTCAATTGGAAATGGAAGACAATTTTTTATAAAAACACAAGGATGGCTAATAAGACCGATTTGGGGAAAAAAAAAAAAAAAGAAATCTCTTCTAAAGACAATATTTCTTTTAGGTCTGTTTCTTTACCAGGAGTTTAATTTGTGTTTGTGCAGGTGGTCTGCTCACTGCTGTTATTGCTGAAATGATTTCAGTTCAAATTTGGCTGAATGTTGATTAATCTCTCATTAATCATTTGAATTTAAGTTTGTATTTGAATGATTATGAGTTAGTTTTAGGGCTAGCTGGTTTAGAGAAAAAAGCTAATATGTATTCAATTCAGATGTTTGAATTTTAATATTAATTTTTTTTTAGGGTAGAAGTTACTTGAATAGAAGTAAAAAAAGGACCTAAAACCCCAAATTGCGAACACTTGCAGTTGCAAATTTGTAATCTCTAAATTCCATTTTGGGGGATTAAAATTCGTAAGACTTCAGTGAGGCATTCAGATTACAAAGAACAAAGACTGAACAGAATCTCTACTTTTTGCCAGCTCTTGTGATACAAAGTAAAGGTGATGTTTGCTCATAGTACAGCAAGATTAGTTTAGAAAGAATAAAAAGAACTGATGATCTCTAGAGTAAAATTATGAGGTGTCATGCCACAGAATGTCATTGGGTTGGAATATTTTATAATTGTGAATAGCTTTATGACTGTTATGTTCACTTAGAGCAATAAAAGCTCATTATATGTTAAAAGATTTATAGAATTGGCATGTGCTTCAAAATGATCATGACATCCTGAAAGGATTTTTTTCCTTTTCTTCTGTAGTAAGGATTTCATTTTTGTGCAGACATCATTGTGGTAGGGGTTTTGTTTCCCTTTAACCCCAGATACTGGTTATTACTTGAGAGGGAGCCAAGTTAGGTGGAACATTGACATTATTGGTGTGATTAAAATTAAAACTTTTCCAAAATGTACTTTATTTTTTCATTTTTGATCCTGTAAATACTGCAAAATTTGTTTTCATGTGATTATATTTGTGTTTCTTAAAGCGTGGTCCTCAGATGCCTTTGATATTTCTTTATGTTGTGGACACTTGCATGGAAGATGAAGACTTGCAAGCTCTGAAGGAATCCATGCAAATGTCACTTAGTCTTCTGCCACCAACTGCGTTAGTAGGTCTCATTACCTTTGGCCGAATGGTGCAAGTTCATGAGCTTGGCTGTGAAGGAATTTCCAAAAGTTATGTCTTCAGAGGAACAAAGGACCTGTCTGCAAAACAGCTTCAGGTAATGCACAAAACCAAGCAAAAAGAAATAATCAAGGTGATGATGATGAACTTCAAATAGTCTGTAAACAAATTTTGTAATAAAATCTTACGTATTTAACTACAGGAAATGCTAGGGCTTACAAAAGTAGCTGTTTCACAAGTTGGTCGGGGTCCTCAAGTGCAGCAGCCACCACCTTCTAACAGGTAATGTGCTTAAAACATCTAAAAACATACCTTGACTACACTGATTTACTGGAAAACTTACGTTTTATGACAATGAAAACAATCAACTGACTGTTGAACCTTTTGATCAGGCACAAATTTACTAGGAGACTGTTATAGTCTGTTTCTTTCCTACAGTTTGTACTAGGAAGAAAAAGACTTAGTGAGTGATAGTAAAATCATCTGGATGATGCTTTGGAAATGTTCTGAGAACATTATATAGGCATATTATGGATATGTAAACAGTGATGCTTCTGTTGGCTGGTATGCTGGAAAGTGTTAATAGCTGCTTTAGTGCCCCTTATGTGGATATATGGTTTTGCCATCCCTTTTTCTCCCTCTTCTGTTCCTCTCCCCTCCTCTTCTGTCTCTCATTTGGAACTTGTGGTTGGTGTTTGATCCTCCTGTGCATTCTACTGTGACATAGAAGAAATTGATGAAATGATGAAAGAGAGACATTTTTGCAGTCTCTGCCTTCCAATAAATAGCTGCATTTGTAGACAGCCTGTAGCAGAGAGCATGAAATATTCTGTATACGTTAATGTTTCTTCTGATCTTTGATTTTTCACTGAAGTAGTGAAACTTGAGTTTCTTTTTGAGATTCATAGGTCATCTGCTGTGTTCTTTTGACTATATAGGGTTCTTTCTGGATAGTGGTGATATCTCTAAAGTCAGCAAGTTTTTGTTTTACAAGCTCTTTGCAGAACTTAAGCTGAGTGTGCTGTGTGTGTAGTAATACCAAACTGCATTATCTTGGTGAGGCAGAGACGTGGCTCTGAATCCAAACTAGAATATAGAATTAGACATTGCTAATATATGTCTAATATATTGCTAGTGAGCAAGGGCTAAAATTTTTTTTTAACGATTTGAATCTAAACTAATTCCATGTATTTGTTTACAGATTTTTGCAACCAGTGCAGAAAATTGATATGAATCTTACTGATCTTTTGGGTGAACTGCAACGGGATCCTTGGCCTGTTCCACAAGGAAAACGGCCCTTACGTTCTTCTGGAGTGGCTCTTTCTATAGCTGTAGGGCTCCTTGAGGTAATCGCTTTAACTACAGTTGCACTGATATGTAAATAGATTATTTTGTTGCAGAAAAGCTGCTGCAATCAATATGTAAAAACCTTAGTAATTGATGCATATTGGATTTGTATGGTGATTCTGATGTGTATCATCCCTTATATGCATATAATAATTGTAGGTGTTTATGCATTTTAATGAGGCAAAATTGAGACTGCATTAATGGCAGTTTTAAAGTTTAGGGAGGGAAAAAGCACAGTTATTGTTAGAGTCCTATCAACATGATAAATACCTGCATAGCTATTTCTTTTGTTCAATTTGTAGCAAAACCTGATGGTTTTATTTGTCTTTTATTTCCTGCAGTGCACTTTTCCTAATACCGGTGCACGTATAATGATGTTCATTGGAGGACCAGCTACGCAAGGACCTGGCATGGTTGTAGGGGATGAATTGAAGTTACCTATAAGATCATGGCATGACATTGAAAAAGACAATGCTAAATATGTTAAAAAGGGTACTAAGGTAAGAGGTGATCATGGGTGATATTTTAGGCATCTTACCAGTAAGTGAACACTTAGATTGCCTGGCACTGTTAAATGCTGTTAGTAGTAGCAAATGTGTAAAGAGGTGGGAATTGTGTGGTTTTGTTTGCCTGTCTCTGATTAGTGGTGTGTCTTCAGGAATTTCTTCAGAACTTTCAGTATATTAAGTTAGGACTTTGTCTAGCTCACATTAAAGTTCTTTCGAGCGTTTCTCTGGTTTAAGTGAGAAAAGATTTATGTGACTAAATGTTATATCTAGAGAAAGGCTGTCTGCTTCTAAGAGAGCTGCTCAAAACTGTCTCTGTAGTTGTGAGAGGGTTAGGCAGTAGAGTTTAGGCATAGTTCATCTAATCTTAAATGTATGTTTGGGCAGGTGAACTGCATCCAAACCCTGTTGAATTCATCTTAACTGATTATAATGGGGGAGCTTTAACAATTAGCTCAGTCGCAGGTGCTTGTCATTATAGACACTTGAGATTAGAAAGGTAAATTCAATTCTGTGTGTTGGATCTAGTACTTAATGCAAAGTATAAAAAGAAAAAAATCAAGGTAATTTGCTAGTTTAAATAGCAACCACTGGTCTCTCTAGTGTGAGTCAGGTTCTCAACTGGTCAGAAAAAAACTCTCAAGTGTTAAAAATTTCAGTCTTAATTTTAACTTAAGAAAAAAAATATTCTCTCAGTTTGTATTAGAATATGGTGTGAATGAAGTCTGATAATGTTTTAGAAAAATTTTGTGAGTTTAGGATTTAATAAGAAGATGAGGAGAGTTCACGTTGTAAAATGCTATGAATTGTATTTTCATCTTGGATTTAGCATTTTGAAGCCCTGGCTAATCGGGCTGCAACAAATGGTCATGTTATTGACATATATGCATGTGCATTGGATCAGACTGGTCTTCTGGAGATGAAGTGTTGTCCCAACTACACTGGGTATGTGCTTATCAATTTTTAAGTAGTATATGAAGATGCAGTTTTAATTTTTTAAAATTGTTTGAAAGGAAGCACTTATCAAAAAAATGTTCTGCTACTTTTTAAAAAGAATGCACAAACCCACTCTGATATTCTGTGATGGTTACATTTGTACTGGAATTCTGGAATTTCTCAATTTTCTGGCAAATTAGTCACTGCAATTGTGGGTTTAATCAGAACGGGGTTTGCTGTTTTTATTTTAACATGATCTGTTTGAGGTTTAAATAACATGGATATCCTTTAAACAGGCAATTTATCCTAGGCACTGTCCTTCTTTTTCTTGCTGTTCGAGTGGTACAAAACCTTGTGTTGTTCTGTCTTGTTCATGCCCTTCTGTATACTGTTTTTCATAGGTTCAACTACTGTCTTAGGTGATTATCAGGTACATCTGTTGCTCCTGATTTTTGCTCCCTCTGTGCAGTTCTACATTTCAGACATGGTCCTGTATTGCCTCCAGCTTGTCTTGCCATCAGTTAAGCAAGTTCTTGTCTTTCTCATGAAACCATTCTCCTATTTTCTGTCGGTGTGGATGACACCCTCACCATTCCTGATGTGCAGATTTACAGTCTGGGATAGCTTTGATTGCGTGTTAAGTACCTCATTCATTTTGTAAATCCTGCCAATTCTTCTTCTGTTTTTTCTCCAAAGACTGTCTTTTCTTTCTCTTTCTGAAAGTCTTTTCTACACTCATAATATTTCGTCTTTACTAGTACAGCCACCTGCTTTACATACTATTTGATTTTTAGGTTAGACTTCTGTATTGAGTCTGGATTCTTTTGCCAAGCTCAGTTTTCTTGCTTGTTACTGTTAGCTTTGTCAGTACCAACTGCAGGTAAAATTAAATGAAGCACCTTTGCTTATCAGTTTAATAACAGGTATATCTGTGGGTAGCGGGCCACCTTAGTTCGCTGTCAGTATCTTCATATGACAGAGCTTTCTAAGCACATGCTTACATAACTAGGCATACCAAGAATGAGAGATGCAGCTGCAGGTTGTGATGAACATATGCCACTGAGTTTCAGGCAAGCTTGGCTGTGCTAATAATAACTGCTGGCTTGTTTCTTCTGAGAGCTGTGTGTATAGCCTTAGCTTGGGAGTTTCCACTGCTCAGGATCTTCAAGTTTATGACTTTACCTGCACATATGACTCCTATTCCTTCTCTGCATCAAACAAGCTGTATTTGTCTGTATACTACAGTATAATTTAGCTCTTTCTGTCTGCACTTATGACTCACCGTACCCTGTTTCTGCTTTTCCAGCAGAACTAGCCTTAATGTATGGTTTGTCTGTTTCTCCTACAGGTGTTCCTATTTTCTGTTTGGTTACATCCTGCATACAGGGAGGAATTTCTGATTCTGCCCATGTCTATTTTCTTATGTCTTTGAATATCCACTTGAAAACTTACATAACTTTATTCAGGTGTAATGTTTGACCAATTAACATATTTTACTAGTATGATTTAATTAGTATTTTTGGATGAATAAAAATAATATCTCCCATTACTATTTCCTAAATGCAGTGTATGATATTTCATAAGTGGCAACTGTTGCAGTTACATCAACAGAATATTGCTAAGCATAAAAATAAATAATGCTTCTTAAGCAAAGATTTAAGCCTGAAATAAGTTTGGAATATTGAATATTAGAAGTAGACTGACATTGTATGACAAGGCTACAAGACATTCTTAGTGTTGAAGTCCAGTATAGTATTTTCCTAGTGGAAGATTTTGTTATATATTATAATCACAATGACCTTAAAATGCTGATTGGGCAGGAAGCTCACTTAAAAATTTCCTCCCTAACATTGTAGCAAAATACTACTTTAATGATAGTCCATTTTAAGAAGGCAAAAATAGAAAATAAGAAATAAGCTATATAAACCCATGTGCTAAATTACTGCATAGTGAGTAATCTATTTTAACTAGAGGGTTTTGTTTGTTTTATTGTCGTCTAGAGGCTACATGGTAATGGGAGACTCTTTCAATACATCTTTATTCAAACAAACCTTTCAGAGAGTATTCACAAAAGATATGCAAGGACAATTTAAAATGGGATTTGGTGGCACATTAGAAATAAAGGTAAGAATACGAAAATGCAGTGTGTTAGTGAAATGCTGGAATAGGATGGTTACGAGCTGTGGAATCTTTGCCGTTGATGGAATTTTTAGGAACATGCTAAACAGTGTTTTAGGGTTTGCTTGGACATAGCTGTTACTGCCTAGCTATCTTTTTGCAGTTCCCCGATTCTGTAAACGTGAGTTAGGTATAATGTGATTTCCTGTTTACTCTGCATTCAGTGACAGCTAAAAGGGTGACTAAACTAAAATCAGTGTCTTGTGTTAGAAACTCATAATGCTGTGTGCATAGTTTTTGGTATCAGTAGTGAGTGTTTCTTGGTTTTACGTCCAGGTTCTCGATGTAGTCCAGGACAGCTTTCCTTTCATTTTCTGTCCTTATCAGAATCCACTCTGGGACTTTAACAGTGTTCATTTTCACCTCTGCTCTTGTGAGAATCTTAGAGCTGAATGTGCTAGGTTCAGGTGCTGTCTTCCATGATGTTTCTTGCAAAATATTACAATCCTGCCTTGTAGAAGAGTGTGGGGCTATTTTCTTCGTCAGTAAAATTCTGTTAAAGTTTTTACTAGCAGGACAAATAATCAAACCCTCTTTTTTTCATGTATGTGTTCTTGTGAATTTTGTTGGAACATCCTGGAAAACACAGAAAGGGAGCTCCAGTTTTAGAGGGATGTACGCAGGAAAATGACATTGGAAGAATGTAAATAACTGGATTTTGCTTTTAGCTAAATAAGTTTAGGAGATAGAGTATAAATTAATTGTGGGGTATGTACAGGCTTGTATTGCCACTCTTCAGTTTCAGTCTCATCTTGTGAATATTTTAATTACTTTGCTAGAAAATAGACATTATGCACTATACTTTCTAGCCCTCAGGTTTATATATAACAGCAGATTTTCTCCATGTTTTAATTTATGTTCACGCTACTGTTTCAGATGTGCTAATTGATAGACCAAACTTACATAATTAAGTGTAGAAAGGGAGCACATGAAAAGTTTCTCTAAATGTATCAAGCATTATTATATGTATAACCTTTCCTAAAGGTATCAAGACTGATATTCTTTGAGGTTTTCATTAACTAATGATAAAATAAGACTGAAATCTTAGTGTGGCATATTAATGTATGTTTTTCTTCTAAATATGAAGACTTCAAGAGAAGTAAAGATTTCTGGAGCAATTGGACCCTGTGTCTCTCTCAACTCTAAAGGACCTTGTGTCTCAGAAAATGTAAGTAAACTTTGCTGAAAATGAAGGTAATATCGATGGAAAAATATGATGTAGGATTTCTGGATCTGAAGAGAGGCTGAAACTTTTCCATAAAAGGAACAAATAGTGTTCACTTTTTACCAATTTTAAATTAAATACATGCAAAGGCTGTTTTTTTTGGATAAGGTACTGTTCACTGCTAGATTAGATTCAAGCTGTATTAGACCTTGCAGATCCCTCGTTACTTGTTTAGATCTGTCCACTGAGTGGTTGCTTTGAAGTTACTACTGAGAAGTTATATACAGGTGTAGCAGAAACCAAGTAGGAAGTGAGTTAGCATGCTTTATTCTTAAAATCAGAGCTATGTTCTTTTATCCAAAGAGAACCATAAAAATACTTTGTTTAGAAAGACTGAGAGAACAGGAGGACACAAGACCATGGAAACATCCCCTTTATCTTGATCCTGTCTTCTCATTTTTGTAGCTGTTTCACCAAATGCATATTTAATTAATTGATTAGAATATGTAACTATGGCAGGCTCCTGAAGTAACTCCTTTAAATTTATGTCAGACTTAAATAATCACTTATTTTCTTATCGAATAATATTATTAAAGCTTAATTTTGCATTTGATTGCTAATCAAAAACAGCTCCTGCAAGTGCAAGTAACCAAAATGTTTGCGTTTGAGAAGTCTTGCTTTTGTTCCTAACAATTTGCATAATAGAGCACTTTCCAGTATGAAAATGCTTACAAATGGCCTGCTTTAATAAAGCATTTTTTCATGCCTAAATTTTCCTTGTATTTATAATTGCATCTTTGTGAACTAAAAATCTCAATATAATAAGCACTGTTTTTTTTTTTTTTTTTTTTTAGTGGTCTGCTATATACAGACTGTGTGTATTACAATAAAAGTTAAAAACCCAAACAACAATTAAATGTACATCTCCTTATTTAAGCTACATATCTAAATCATAGGAGGTAATAGAAAATTTAATTGTGAATTCATGTCTGTTGCCTTGCAATTATATCATGATTAATTTCCATTCCAAAAACCTTTTTGTTGAAATAATCTGAATTTAAATTTTTGAGGTAAAACATGAATAAAATGTAGATGCATGCAGCTCATTTAAAGTGGTAACTGGACAATTATTCTATCCATAATGTTTTTAACAGTGAATACAAGCACAGTGACAGCATTGCCACTATAATTTTCCTTGAATGTTTTCTTTTGTTTCACTGGTCCATTATGGATGACTGATTATTTTAATTGTTTTTGCTGGGTGTTTATGTTGTTTGGATGACAAAAAGGAATTATCACTTGAAATACATCTCTATGTATATGGTTACTTTGTTAGTTACTAGGGCCTGTGTAACTGCGTACTAGAGATTATGTAAGCTATCTGCTTTAAGTTTTACTGGTGTGCCTTAGAAGAGTCATTCCACTTAAATATGCTTCTTACCTCTTCTCTTGGGACTGTTTAAGCAAAGTTTAGTACTTTCTCCTGTTTCTGACTTGCTTTTTCCATTTTTCTGATGCCATTGCGTTGTCTTTCTAATGTTTTAATCTTTTGCAACTATCTCATTTTTTTATTATTCCTGCATCAAATGCTACAGTTGTTTTGCAAGAGTGTTTGAGAAGCTGACAGTGAGTGAGGAGAAAACTTGTGACAGAGTAGTCGTAAACGATTACCTATAAAGGGCAGATGTTGTACCTCGCAACCAAGTTAATACTTCTGGTTTATAAAAACATTATAAAAATCTTTCTGCAGGAGATTGGAACAGGAGGTACTTGTCAGTGGAAGATTTGTGGCCTTAATCCTACTACAACACTTGCACTGTACTTTGAGGTTGTCAACCAGGTAATAAATATTTTCTACACAGTAATTTTATTTTATGTGACTGCTGAAGCCTATATTTTTGTGTGGTTCCCTCAAGCACAGTGGCAGGGGTACAAATGATGTTACCATTTTGTGTTGTCAGACTTTAGAGATGGATACTTACAGCTTAATGATGAACTAATCTTCTTGAATACGATAATGAGAATGAAAGAGCTCTACAAATTTTTGATAGAGTTCATAAACTAAGTCAAATTTTTCTTTTCAGAGTGTTACTTATTAAAATGCATTTCAGTTGCAGTATATGAAAATACTGTAATTAATCTGTGTATTTAAAAGTGCTTTTCAGTATTTCTCTGATTTTTTAGTTACAAGGTAATTACTCCATAATGTTACATTTTAATTTATATTTTAATTGCTCAGTATTTGCAAGTAAAGATTGGCTTCACTGAAATGTGTCAGGGATATATACCCTGGTTTCCTGTCTCCTTGAGGGGGTACTAGGAAAGAGGATAAAAACATGACAAGCAAATGCAGTACTTCCTTCTAGTACTTTCCCTTCTTCCAAATAGTTGGAGCTCAGGAACTATGTGAGCTGACTGTACTTTCTATATGTTTAGTATACTATATTGCATACTTTATAACTGATGCAAAGGTTTGAAAACTTGAACTTACCTTAGCCATTTTTCATTTTACTTTTTGCATGTTTATTTTGGTCTCATTTTGTTAGTGGCTCTAAAACTGGTGTGGTCATGGTGTGTAATAGTTGATTTCAGCTGTCCTTCTCTTTTGGAATTACTTACCTTCTTAGCAGCATATCAACCTGTATTTCTACTGACCAGAGTTTTGAAATTTCATTTTACACCTGGGTTCCAATCTTTATGTTTCGATGGCACTCTGGGATTCATTAATTAACATTTTAGAGTAGTTTTGTTGCCCTGTTGAACGCATGGTGTTCAAACAGAATCTAATGAAATCAACAATTGTAACACAGCCCCTTTGAAAGTATTGTCTCTGTAAGGGTATGTGGAAGGAGAGAGCATTGCTTGCTTTAAGGGTATCTGGTGGAGGCAGCAACTGCTCCTCATGTCCCTTAACAGTCTCCCAAGTTTACTAGCCATGTTTAGTAAAGGTACTCAATGTAATAAAAGCACCAGACAATGCATTTATGTAACTTGAGCTGCCTATTGTGAAATTTTTTTATCATTTTCTAGTAATTTGTTTATACATTTTTGAATTAATACTGTAAAATCTTGAGATTCCCCTCCATTTAATTTTTTTTCCTCTTAGCACAATGCTCCTATTCCTCAAGGAGGACGTGGTGCAATCCAGTTTGTGACTCAGTACCAGCATTCCAGTGGACAGAGACGTATCAGAGTGACCACAGTTGCCAGAAAGTATGTTTTACTTATGAGGAATAATTTTTGAAAAAGCAGGATATATATTTGCCTTTTAATCTATAGATTAACCAGTCTATTGTTCTGGAATGTGTAGTGCCACAGGTGGTGAAGACACGATTGTACCTTTGAGACAGTTGCCTCTGTTGTCCTGTGGGCTTTCTTCTCTGAAAGGTTGCAGTGGCTGTGTAATAATGTTATGGCAGTGCTCTGAAGTAACCCAAGTGATTTTAGATGAAGAAGCAGCTTTGAGTGAAATTCTGTGGCCTAAACTGAGGAGATGGTTGGACTTAGGGAATGGCAAAGATCACTTCATAACTTTAGAGTGCTAGCTGCAGGGGGTGTAAATACATGTTCTTCCACGTATAACCTTTACCTGCAGCTTCCTTGATTCAATTTACTTCACAGTATTAGAAAGTGATGTTTAATATTATGCAGGCATTTTTCAATGTCCAATGACATTTCCTTTCAGCTGAAGGTGATATTGATTGGTGAATTCAATGGAAAATTTAGTTTATCAAAAAAAACATTGCCCTTACTTTTGATATGGATACCTTGTTAACTCACATTAGTTATAATAGTAAAATCTTCTTGGTGACTGATAAAAGGACGGATTAATAGTTCACTTTATAAATTGAAAAGAGCAAGCAACATGCACAAGAAAACTGCTAGTGTGTGAATATGTGATTAGCTTCATGGACAGTGCTTTCTGTACCTTACCTTTCATAATTAATACTTTTTAAAATATAATAACTGTTTTATAAGTAGCATTATATTTTATTTCACTGGTTGCATGGCCATCTTTCCTTTTACTGTGATGCA
Organism: Elanus axillaris; assembly: GCA_026212715.1. Taxonomy (NCBI): domain Eukaryota; kingdom Metazoa; phylum Chordata; class Aves; order Accipitriformes; family Accipitridae; genus Elanus; species Elanus axillaris. The sequence continues at coordinate 3,986,604 of JANZLQ010000032.1, forward strand.
AATACTTGCATTTTTCTTTTGCAGCTGGGCAGATGCACAGACACAGATTCAAAACATTGCTGCATCTTTTGACCAGGAAGCTGCTGCAATTCTCATGGCTAGATTGGCAGTGTATAGGGCAGAGACAGAAGAGGGGCCTGATGTTCTTAGGTGGCTGGACAGACAACTTATACGACTGGTAAAAAGGACTATATTAAAAGAGTCAGATTGGTTTCTTGTCTCCAGATATATCACTCTTAAATGACTAGTGTTCAGTGATTGTTGTTTTAAAAAAAAACAAAACACCAAATAAACTGAATGTTTCATTTTGACAAGTGGGTATGCAGAATTAACTAAGATTTTCTTTTAAATGGAAAGAAGAGCAGATACATTTTTAGTTCATTTATTGTTTCCTCAGTCCTCAGCAGTTGGTAATTGCCAGAAATTGAGAGAACTTCCAGCATAAGATCAGCCATAATTAAAGCTTTCTCTGCTTTCTGCTGCCTATAATGATATTGCAGATGAAATATTTTTAGAAAAAAAAAAGTTGAAGTATCTAGAAAACCATATGGAATTTCTTTAGTTTCAAAAGTTCAATTTTCTTTTTTTTTTCCTTTTTATTTCTTACTTGTAAGTAAGTAGTTATTAATAATTAAATTCTAAACATGTTTTCCAGGGCTGTTAAATCATCTAACTCTGTTTAGTGATTTTAGAGAAAAAAAACCAAAAAGCCATTAAGGCCTCATGTGCAAGGAAATCACTGCTTGTTAAGAAAAGAAATTAGGTCAGTGTTTTTGCTAGGTTTCTGTTTGCTTGCAAAGCTGTAAGCACCTCAAATCACATGTTTTTAATAAACACATGAACTTAGAGTAATGGCATGACCAAGCCAGTATGTTTCTTAATTTAGATAAATTTCTCTTTTACTCCAGTGTCAGAAATTTGGAGAATATCACAAGGATGATCCCAGCTCTTTCAGATTTTCAGAAACCTTTTCACTTTACCCACAGGTGAGTAGAAGGAAGGTGTGTCTATAAGGGATAAAGAGAGAATGCTTAGTGAAGGGAGAGGCACTGTAGCACAGAGTAAAATAAGGCTTTACACTGGATACCAGAATGAAAAGATGCCCTGCCCCCCAGCTGCTGTCTAGCATGTGACATTAGGCAAATCAATTCTGTTGTCTGTGCTGCAGTGTCCCCTTTTGCCCTCTGTCCTTACAGCTAAACTCTCTCTAACTGTGTGTATTTTTTGTTTCTCCTATAATGGAATCCTCATCTTAACTGAGTTTGTAATTGAGATAATGACACTGTGTTTTTTAAGAGCACTTTTAATGAAAAATTCAGAAAACATGAGAAAAGATACGGTTTTTCTTTGTTTCTTTCCTATATGATTTATAATACTGACCTGAAGAGAAATGCTTATCTGGGAAGTGAACTTGACCTTGACTATATTAAACTTTGAATAGTTTCTTTGCTAATAATCCATTCTGATAAATTCCTCCATTCTAATAGCCTCAGATGTGTTGCTTTTGGACTCTGATAGACTTCCATGATATTTCTCTTGGAGTTATCTGCCAGTCAGTCTCAGGGTGTTAGGTGTTGTGGAGAGATTGAGTCAGTGTGTGGAGAGATTGATATAGCAATGTAAGGATTTGCTTTTTTCATTCTACTAATGAAGTTCAACTTTGCTTTGGTTTATGTTCTTTTTTCTGTTCACATGCTATAACTTAGCTTGTATGTTCAAGCACAGGAGCCTCCCTCAGAGGAACAGTAGAACTTACAGTAAATGAGGGGTTTGCAATATTCAGTCATACTATTTATCAGTTAGTGTTGGAGAAGAAGAAATACTAAACTTTTCTCTTAATTGAAAGCTGCTTTGTAGGTTTATCCATTCTGATCTCTCACGAGAGTATATAAAAACAGGCAAGGTGCATATACAAGTTAGAAATGTTAAAGGACTTGGAATTCAGTTTTGTTGTGGCATTGGTCTTGTGTAGTTTGTAGACAACATTTCTCTCCTTGTACAACTCTCCTTTTTATCTGTGAAAGTTCAAACACATGGTTTTTGTTTTGCAGTTTATGTTTCACTTGAGAAGATCTCCTTTCTTACAAGTTTTTAACAACAGTCCAGATGAGAGCTCATATTATCGTCATCATTTTATGCGTCAAGATCTAACCCAGTCGCTTATCATGGTTCAGCCGATTCTTTATGCTTACTCTTTCAATGGACCTCCAGAGGTATCATTGTATATAACATAATAGTAGGTTAAAAGGTCCTGTTTTGAGAGAGGTGATTGGTGTCCTCACTATTACACGTTATAAACTGTGTTGTTTTAAAATTGATTGCATGAGAAAGAATACCCATTTAATATAGAACATAATATGAACAAGGAGTATCTCAGAATTCTGACGTAGTGTAGTCTTGAGAACGAAAGTCACTTTGTGAAGAGATGATGTTTTAAACTAAGGAATGGTATCTTTTTTGTTAGTTTCTGAGAGTTACAGGAGTTTTGCTTTTGGTTTTTTGGTGCCAGAATGTATATGTCAACAAAGATGTTTTTATTTCAAAATGTACTTTCTCTGTAGAGTTTGAAAGAAAAAACTGGTTTTTTTTTTTGAGATGTACATAATTCCCTCTATCATAACACCCTCATCCAAAGCTTCTAAGTTTGATGTGGTTGCCACTATGTATGGATTTGGTACGGAACCTTCCAGCTGACCTTATCATGGCACATTCTGTATAAACATAAAATAAAAATATGATCTTCCAAGAAGCTTGTGAAGGCAGTGCAAGATAGGAGACAACAAAAGTAGTCTGATAGATAAGAGAGAGTGAGGAAATGGTAAGACAGTGAAAATAAACATAGGAGGCAAGGATCTTGGCAGGTCAGAATTCTAACTTTTGTTAGGATTTTTTTCCTTTTTGACTGTGTTGTGGGGATAAAAAAGACTTTAAAAAGTGGAATTTAAAGTAATGAGGTGGTTTGTGAAGAGCTACTCACAGGTGTAAGACCACTCTGCAAAGTATGAATAACAATTAATCATGTGAGTGATGCAAGAGAGAAGCATGATCAAGCAGGAGCTGACATGTCAATGTAGAATGAGTAATAATATTTTTTTTTTATATCCCTAATAAGATTGGTCCAATTAAATCATATGGTAGTGATTCAATTAAATCACATAGTGCCAATATAGTGTCACTGCCCTTAAAAAGGTGAATTAAAACCTTAAATTTTACATTAGATTTCATAAATCATGAGTATTTACTATATACAGTATTGGTGTATATATATGCACAGCAATAATAGCTGCAAGGACAAGACTAAAAAAAACCCAAACAACCCCCAACCTCCAAATACTATACTCGAATAATTACTGAATCTCTACACATGGAAATATTATTCAAATTAATGGCATTGTATAGGTAAATATGGAGATACTTGAAACTAGAAAAGTGCATAATAATGATAGAGGTTTCAGCTCTTGAATACATTTTTTATTACTTTCATGAAGTTATATATTCAGAATCAGGCTGGATAACCTTAGAATGAGATTGTATGGGTTGCAGATGTATAACATGAAAACGAGCAAATACAGAGCTTTAGTATGTGATTGAAAAAGTTCCTAATATGCAGTGATGGATTCAAAAAGCTGGCAGTGCCATCTGATTGCTCAGTTCTGCATCAGCTGGTAATTTTTTATTTATTTTTAAATCTTAGCCTGTTCTTCTGGATAGCAGCAGCATTTTACCAGATCGCATTCTCCTTATGGACACATTTTTCCAGATCCTTATTTATCATGGAGAGGTAAGATTTGGCATTTCCTATGTAAATATTCTTTTTCTGTAGTGCTACATTATGGAAGTCAAGCCCCAGTTGTAACGCACTCCAGTGCTTGACCTCTCATCTGCATGGCTAATACCAGACTCCTAATTCACGTTTGTAGTTTGGTAACCTAACACGCCTGTATAAAGATACCTGACATTACTTGATGTTTTGGTCCTGTTTGTTATGATGGGTTTAAGATGAATTAGATTCAATATGCAGATTATTTGTTTTACTTCAATATTCTTCCAACTTTTGAGAGTGTTATTCCCCACATCCCCTGCTTTTCACTCATTTATTTTAGACCTCTAAATTAGTTCTTTAGGAGTAGGGAGTCAGAACACCAAGTTTTATAGTCACCCTTCGTCTGCACTGTCCTGGAGGAATTAAAGTGCTTCTGACAGTTAGGTAGATAGACATTCCCTGGTAATATAAATATAAATGCCTGTGACTTGCTAGGGCTCTGCATCCCTGGAGGAATTGAGCTACTGCTTTTTACTTTGCAACTGTAAACAGTTCACAGCTGACAGTTTGAGCAATACTGTTCTGGATCATGTCCTCATAGCTGCCCTTTTCAAAATAGTTACTAAACTTTTAACACTTAAGTAGAAAAATGTTCTCTATATTTTTGTAAGATGCTGTCAGGAAGCAGCAGGGGCAGGCTGCTCCCTGAGGGAAGGGGAACAGGGAGCTTAGCATGATTGCAAGGCAGGCAGAGGCCTCACCAATGATGACCTGCCCCCACTGTACCTGAGCAAGGCAAGCAGAGCAGTTTGTGGGCCGTAGCCATGCTCGGCCTCCAGTCCAGACCACCAGACAAGTCAATGGGGATGAGGCAGATCCGATTGCAAGCTGGGAAGTCAAGTTGCCAGATGCGGGTTCAGATGAGTGGGGTACATGGCCAGGTACAGGCATGGCTGCAGCGTAGCTCAGGCAGGAGCCAGGAATGAGAGCCTCGGCTTAAAACAGTTGCCAAGCAAAAGAGGGGTGACCCCCTACTGAGGGTCCCTCCAGGTCTTTCCTAACAGCCCGTATCAGTGAGCTGACCTTGAGCAGCCAGCTTAACTCCTAGAAGATTGGGAGGCTGTGCTACAGGCCCTGAAAGATAAATACCATTATAAATATTTATTTCTTATGTGTCATAGACATGCATATTAGAGAAGTGTAAACAGTATTCTTGACCTCATGAACTAAATACTTAGCATACAGAGGATGACAAAAAAGGAAATACAGATAGACCACAAACTGTAAGAAGGAAATACAGATAGACCACAAACTGTAAGAGTTAAAAAAAAAAAAAATCTAATGGCATGTTACTTGCACATCTTGGCTTTTAAAAATTAACTTGCATACTATATGGCAGAAAAGGGTGAGTGATAGAAGCCAGCAATGGCACGTTCTCCTCTGAAAAGCCATGTGTATCGTCTTAAGAAAGATTGGTGAATCAGTTCTAAACTTCTTTCTTCCCCCTATCCCCAGACCATAGCTCAGTGGCGTAAATCAGGTTACCAAGATATGCCAGAATATGAAAATTTTCACCACTTGCTACAAGCTCCAATAGACGATGCCCAAGAAATTCTCCATTCCAGATTTCCAATGCCCAGATACATTGATACAGAGCATGGAGGAAGCCAGGTATGCTGAAGGATATATTATATAATCTAGGAAGTGGTGTGTTAGCAATGTTAGATTTTTTTGGCAGTAAATGTCCATTTCTGTGCTAAATTATATGTAAATGGGAAGTGAACATTTTGAATTTTAAAGCTTTTATAGAGCCAGATATTTAATAGTAGCTTTTTGCCTGATTTGTGAATCCTGTTATTTATTACTATTTTTACCATACTGACCTGAACTCCTGGATTTCTTGTGTGGGGTGTGTAGGACAAAAAAGATAGTGCTTGTCAGGATCTTTGGACCAATACCAGAATTACTCTTCGTGTTACTTTTTTGAAACTCATTAATTTATATCTTATTGATAGTCACATTTGCTTTGCTAGTGCTTAGAAAAAGACAAAACTTACTTTCTGTTGCATTGAAAAGTTGCTAGCAGTTCTGCGTTACAGCTATAGAAACCAGCGGCTTGCTTTATAAAGGTGCTACTTGCTCTTCTGAATAGGTGTCTGCGCGTTTTTATCTCCAAATAATAGAAATGACTTATTTCATACACATGTAATTTTTTCTGAGTACAAGAAACTTCTGTTTGAGAAGATAATTTATTGCCTGTGTTTTGTTTTTTAAAGGCTCGTTTCCTGCTTTCAAAAGTAAATCCCTCTCAGACTCATAACAATATGTATGCATGGGGACAGGTAAGTCTGAATCTGCTGTTGAAGCTTGTATGCATGATTTTCTTTTTCCCTGTTTCAGAAATGAAGTGACACATTATGTACATATAAGTAATAATGCCAAATTTTGAAACTGAGAAAGAAATACAGTTTTGGCCTGATGCCACCAAAATTGCAAAAGTTAAGAAAAACGAATTTCATTTCAGACAAAAATGATCTGGCTTGCTATTATAAGCTCCTGTTAGGCTGCTTTCATGTCTAGCAATCTTTCTTAGACAGATACCTTCAAATTCCTTAGAATGACAGCACTTACCACACATAAAGACTAAGGGACCTTTTTGCAATAGGGGAAATAATTTTTGAAGTTAGTTATAAGCAAGAACCGACAGGTACACCAGAACCAGTGTACTGATGTTTTCCAGAATTTTTGTGGCCCAGGTGACCAGGAATGAGTTTTTCAAATCTTGTTGTTAGGAAGTTATGTAAGAGTTCAAAAGTTAAACTTTCTGGAGCAGCTTGTATTCTTGAACATTGCATCCCAGTTCCATGGTCTCCCACATTCAGCTTTTAGGGTGGGAAGAGAAACACTGCTGTGGGTGAATGCTAATGCAGTGTCATTTTCTCATGAAAATGTAATGGCATCAGACAGTTGAAACTACATATTAACTGTACTTTTAGAGTATTTTGGTAAAGGGCTTACAGTGTTCAAGTCATGAGTGAGAGAGCTCTGTAGCAATTTTACGGCAGTGATTTTTGTCAGATAAGTTTTACCAGGGTATATTTTCATAGGGATGTATTGTTCTAATGAAGCTTCTGGCAGTGAAGAGCACTGAGATCTAGAGTGAAAATACTTAAAAAGTTTTTACTGAGTCAGGGACAGCACAATTTGAACCCAGCTCTCTTGCCTCCGACATCGATAACCTAACCAGCAGTCTGTTTAGTGTCTCTCTTCATCATGTTTCCTCCACAACATACATCCTGTAGTTTAAAAGTTTTTATTTTTATCTAAACATTACCTGGAAATTTTTGAAGTTTTGACATTTCCAACAGTAAAGGACAGTGTTTTGTGCTCATTTAAATTAGTGAGCAAATGAAATGGTATTCCAAATGTAAATGCAAATACAAAACAATTCTTGAACTGATCTCTAAAAAAATTGTTTGTGCTGGACAAGTGAGACTCTTTGATACATCTTAGAAAAGACAGCTTTCCCTTTTAATGTTGGAAAGAATTTAGTTGTAGGGTAATGTAAGAAATGGTGTGTTAATCACCTCAGTGGCATTGCAGTGTGTGTGCTCAACACAACCTCCTGTGTTTGCAGGTTTTTTTGTGAACAAAGTTGAACCAAGTACAAATTATGAAATGAGAAATGTAACTGTTGGGAGAAAATTTCAAACTGAATTGGTTTTGCTCTTGTTTTTCTCATGAGCTTCCTGGATTGTTTCATGTAATTTTATTTTGTGCATAACTCTAAGTCTACAGAAAAATTTGTTAGTCCACATTGACCTGAAGAGGGCACCCACACACCACTGAAACCATGTTTCAGGAGGTGATGAATTGACTAGTTTGGATTTTTATACTGAAAATAAAGATTTTTTTTTTTTTTTAACTTTAGCAGGTAGCTTCCTTATATAGTATAGAAAACGTTTTCAGAAAATAATAGTAAACTTTTCATACAGCTCTATTACGTTGGTTAGTCTTTGAAGATGTAGTTGAAATTTTTCAGAATATATTGGATATGACGTTTATTTGAGAATGCCTTTATTTTCAGCTCTCTCCTTTTTTTTTTTTTTTTTCCAGTCATCTTTTTTGTCTTGGCAACTATGGGGAATTTGTAATTTGAAATGAAAGAAGAGGTCAATGGCACAAATCTTGCCAAATGCCATTTAGCTGTCACTAAATCACTGTTAATTAATTTTAAATTCTCATTGTATGCCTTAGATGAAAATTTTGAATGAACAGAAAACAAAACTTAACGTGGTCTTTGAAAAATCAAAGCTAATTCTCATCTACTTTTCAGACTTGTACATTGTGACCTTGCTGGTCTTCACTTATTCCCAGCAAATAAAATACTCTGCTACCTTACTTCCTAGAATGAAGGGTTCCCTGTCTTTAGAGCAAAGCTACTGCTGTTGGTGGTAGCACTCGTGACAGCAGCTGCCTGTGTGCACGTGTTGGATGAGGCATTCAGCTTCAGGAACAGAGTCTGTGCGTTGGTGTTAATTCCCCTGGATTACCACAGGCAGTCATTGGGAGGGATCTCTTTTCTTAGGTGTCTATCAGCTCCTTCGGTGGTTTATTTACTAGAGGATGATGTACTGTCCTTCCATGCATAAGACACAAGGTGGCAAATCATATCCTGCCCTAGAATTAAACTACATGTAATTCCATTGTGGCCTCTTAAATAAGACAGCTCAGGCTTAGCATCTGGCAGGCTTGGAGGTAGAACATCCTTTATTCTCATCTTGCCACCATCAGCTGATAGATAATTTAGTGAGCCTTCCCTGAGAGAGCAGCTGTGTATTGTGTCAAGTGTATTGTAGTGGTCTTAAGTGATCTCTTACTGCTCCTGGATTTTGTCCCTTGATCATAAACTGTGAACTGGTTTTGGCCAGTTCTCAAAAAGGGGTACCAGTTCTAAGCACCCACGTTAAGACTTTCAGGTCAGTGTTTTGGAAGATTTTGTAGGAGTTTAGGCAGTTCTGATTTCATTTGGAAATATGGGTGCTTAGTACCTTTGAAAAAGGTTGAATTGTTAGATTTATAGGAATTCTTCCTACATCTGTAAATGGAAGTAGTGGCAGATTGGTTTCAAAGGACTTGAGAGTTACTATGTAACATTTGTAGAGTTGCTGCAGTTTTATTTAGACTGTAAAGTGTTTAAAAATAGTAACTGAAAGATGGCCATTTTGAACTTCCTGGATTTCTGAAAATTACTTCCGAGGTCAATAAGTAAATTGCAAAAATCCACCCAAAAGGGTTTTTTAAAAATCTTTTGTGATCTGATTTTGCAGTGGCATGACCTTCAGATGTTTTTTTTGGTGTTCCTCTGAGGTGGCACAGAGCTGTAGAAGAGAATTGGCCCAACTTTCCTTGAGAAAGCTAGTTGACCTTCACTCAGTGTCAAATCAGACCCTTAGTGAATTTTTTTCCTCCTTTCACCATTTTGAGATATCTGAGCTCCACTTGAGTTACTGATTTGTTAGTTGTGTCCCTTGCATGTTTCTGTTTCTCTCACCTTTGTCTGGTCCACTGATGTAGGAGTGATACAGGAACTGTGGCATGGAAGTTTTATTTACTTTTAAAAAATCTTTAAGTTAGTATTGGGCAACTGTCAAAAACTCTGAGTTTTGTATGGTTGATGTAAATATCTTGCTATACTGCAGCTCATTGCTGTGTGCATTAATATGGAAGAGAGTGTAGTTGTGGTTTATGCCTGGATTTATGTAAATGTATGAAAATCTATGTAAATGTATGAAAATCTATGTAAATATATAGTCTGCTGGTTTTTGTCAGGATTTCAGCAATGGTACGCTTCTAAGGTCTTTCTAAATTTATAAAGTGTGTATTTAATGGAATGTATTGTGCCTTGATGTGCTTTTTCTTCACCACAGGTATGATCAATTCTCCTTGTTTCCTTTTATTTTATAGGAGTCTGGAGCACCCATTCTTACTGATGATGTCAGCTTGCAAGTGTTTATGGATCATCTGAAGAAACTTGCTGTCTCTAGTGCTGCCTGAGATTCTGCGGTGCATTAAAGGCACAGATAAGCTGTAGCCACATTTCAGCATTTTCTCCTTTACCCTTGTCCACGTCTCTCTTGACAGAATGCTCTGATATGCACAAGCTGCCTGACTAGATGTAAAGCAGCGTTGTTTTCAAAGAAAAGCTTTTATTATCAGCAAATGTTTTAATGTGAACTGCAGTTAATAAAAATGACAGGTAGTAGATTAAATTAAGTAATAATTAGAGGAAAAAGAACAGTCATTTTGATTACTGTGATACTATAATTACTTTGAGATCATTTGTAACTACTTTGAGATGTGTTTTCAGTTTCTTTTTAAATGGTGGAGGTTGATTCTGCTCTGCACTACAAAGGCACAGTGAACAATAAAGGAAATCCTTGGTGATGTCAGGCTTTCCAGACTGCCATATGACTAGTTTTGCTTACTCAATTTGAGCACGAAGTGAACAAAGCAGCAGCTAAAAGCATATAAAAATAGTATTAACTCAGTCTTTTGACTTAGGCTCCCGAACTTTTCTTTCCTGCAGAGATACTATTGTTTATGTATTGTTCATTTTGGGAGTATATAATTTCAAATATTTCTTCCCACTTACCCTACTTGATTCTTTGGGAACAGAGTTTTTCTTTATTTCCACATAAAAAATTTGAACTGAAAAAGTAAAAAGTCCGTTATTGCACAGAATTAAATCCACGTGTTGTATTTTTGACAAAAGTATCTATTATCAAACACAGTAGCAGATGGATATGCTCAAAAGTTAACACTTTTAGCTTGAGCTAAGAAGAAATTCTACACTACCAAAATGAACTAAGAGTACAGCCTTGATTTTTGTCTTGGTGAGCATACTTTAAAAAAAAAAAAATTACCTTTTTTATTATTGCCTTATAATGTTACTACACTAATGCATGACACTGCACATCTGCTTTTTGTTTCTGCATCCTTTTTGTTACGAATTCAACAGGCTATAGTTCTTGTTGAAACAGTATTATATAGAATATGATGTAATTAATTTGATATTTAGTTCATGCTTGATTTTTTGGGGGGTGGATAAATTAGTCTTTCCCATCTACTTGTTGAAGTTTACATGTAAAACAGATGTTTACATAGGTAATACGACACTTTGACAAATAAAGATGTGAAATGTGGTAGTGGGCAATAAAAAGTTGTGCCAAGTCTAAAGGAAGAGAGAGAGTTTTGACTTAGGAAATTCAATCATATACTGGTGTGGTAAGCATGAGTTGGGTTTTTTTTTGTTTTCTGTAAATTCTCAAAACTTGATTAAATCAATTGCTCTCCATTCCTTTGATCTAAATGAGATGAGCTCTTTTTGCCTCAATACAAATAAAATACATGTTTTCCTCTCATTTTCTGTATTTATTGTGTTGTTTTCTGTTGATGCTTGAAATGAAATGTGGAAATAAAGGTAATAATGATAAAATGTAGAGTAACATCACCACTTTTATTCATGTAATAATTGGTATCAACCTTGTTTAACTTCCAGAGATGCTGAACTGTTCACACTAGTGGCAGTTTAGGAGTTAAATTCATTAGCCCTCTTAACTTTGTTTTGTTTTAGCTAATAAATAGCTTAAAATTTTTTTCTCGTAATACTAAATATGTCCAGTTTATTTGGCAGTTAAATATCGTTTTACTAATAAATCAATTAATCACCAAGTCGTGATAATGCATGGGGTTTTTTTTGCTTTCCTTTCTACCCTTTAACCAGCTTTCACCTTGTAACAGGTTCTTTTATCCAATCTCTTGGCAACATTAGCTTCTTTTGTAACTTGAAGTATTTAACATTGTCAAAGACTTTTTGAAAATTCAAGCATGTCTGATGTATACCTTTATCCTCCTACTTAGTCACATCTTCCAAAGACTCTGTGTGGTTAGTGAGACAGGGTTTTCCTTCACAGGAAGCACACTGACTCTTTTCCAAAAGCCCATGTCTATCCACAGGCTCGTAAGTCTTGCTCTTCATTGCAGGCTCTATCATCTTACCAGGGATAGAGATCAGACTTGTCAGTCTGTAACTTGCAGGATTCCTCAACAGCCCTTTTTGTGGATGAGAGTGACATGGGCAGCAGTCTGCCAGTCATCTGGCACCATGACTGTCTGTAATGATAGTTACACATGTTCACTGGCACTTCTGCCCTTCAATGTCTCACTGCTTTCAGAACTCCTGGGTGAAGGCCATCCAGTCCTGGTAACTTGTTACATGTCATTCATCTACTTGATCTAATACGTCTTGCACATTTACATCAGTCAGATGAGCTATACCAGGGGAAGAAAGCTGTTTGTTACGACTGAGAATTGATCAACCTTTAAAATCAAAATAATATGTTGTAGCATTGTGCTACAGGAGAAAGTGGTTTAAAAAAGATAAATTGCTGCTATTTGCTGTCCTTGCTAGCATCTGTATTACTAGGTTTCTTGGTGAAGAGATGCTACCAATCTGTGCAATATTCATGAGAGACAGCCGTCTTATCACAAGGGTTGACCTATTTGTAGCAGGCTTTGCAATGATTTCTTTAAATATTGGTCTTGCCTGAACATGGATTGGAAATTGGAGGAAGAGTTGGTCAGATCTCCTTGTGAAAAACACAAGGCCTTAGATTCGGAAGAAGTAGCCTCCTGCAGGACAAGGGATGAAACCTTGTTCTGTTAAGGACTGGGAAGTTGAAGACTGAAAATTATCCATGGACAGTCAGAGGTAGGGGAGCAAGCAGTCAGGTGCTACTTTCTCTGCTTTGTTAGGCAGGCTATAAGTTTTAGAGTAGCACAAAATCTGTTCTTGATATAAATTTCCTCAGTAGACACATATATGCCTGAAGCATTGCCATCTGGGAAGTACATTTGTCTTGGAGAGCAATGTAGGTGACTCTGAAGTTAATGTTTTGCCAGGATCATGAAATCAGATGGAGGCTCATGGCAATGTAACAGCTGTTCATGTTCTTGTTGCTGGTGTTTGGACATCGTATAGAAAAGCACATTGTGATTCCCAGTCCCTGCATAGTGCTTGGTCTATAAGGTGCTTATTTCTAGCCTGCTGCCTTTTTCTCTGGACAGCTTTTCAGCCTTTATGTGCTACACAAGCATCTAAATTCTTCTTACCTTTTCATTGCCTGAGGTGCTGTACTTACAGTCCTGTCTATTTATTATGTGCACATGTCATCTATGTGTTTAGACCAGCCCACAACACAAAGCTCTTACTGCTAGCATATTAAAGATTAGGTAAAAGTTTGCTGGACCTTGTAAGCTGCCCTTCATTCAGGAAAAGAAATGGTGTTTAAGCTCTTATTTTGGAATGAACCATTTAGAGCAATAGAAGGCCATCATCCAAAATGTGGATGATGGTTCCATATTTATACATATAAAAACCTCAAAGCTCTAAGTGTTTCTGACTGCATCTCAAAACCAGACTCCTTGCCATCCACACAGAGATGTAAGTATGCTGGAAAGAAGGTCAGAGTGTCCTGACAGTGCTCTGCTCTTTCATTGATGAGACAGCAAGCCTTTGCTGTTTGGTTTCTTGCTGAGTGTGAGCTGCTGTGGTAAATGCCTCAGGTAAAAATTACAGTTTATGAACAGTGAACAGGAGTCTATCCTGTTCTTCTACCAAATCTGAGGCAAACAACTACATTATCCCTGTCAGATTGTGAAGCACAAAAGAATTGAGCTCAGTTTAGCTTTTGCATTTTGGGTTCATACAAAAGTTAAATGTTACATGAAAGCCAACAAGCCTGAACAGAACAGATGGAAAAATTAATGAAGCTGTTGCTCTGCTCTGAATTTAATGTAAAATCTTGTTTAAAATAGCAGACTGTGCCTAATAGCATAAGGTTTTGTCCAAAGAAAGGACTGCAACACTAAAAGATAAACAACTAAATCAGTGCTCATAAATTGATTTTTGGCAAAAATGAAGCAAAATAATCACTGTGTACTTTAACAATGGAGGCTTTCCAACACCTGCAGATTGTCCATTGTGTGTTCCATCCTCTTCCATGACTGCCTGGAGGTATCCAGCTGTGTGGTACACTTGCCATGAAGTGGGGTAAGAGTTTGCTTGGAAGCTACTGTGTGTGCACCAAGCAATAGGGTGTCCTTTGCCTTTCTCAGGGAGAAGTATGTCTTCTGTCATGGTCTGCAGTCAGCTTAATGCATTGGAACTGTGCACGTTCAGGGGGTATTTCTGTGGCTAGAGAATGGCCAAAGACCAATATATACATTATTAGAAAAAGAGCCTGTGTCTCACAAAGCCCAGGTGTGTCAGCCCTGTAATTTTCTCCTCTTCTCCCTAATACTAGAAGCAGACAACCATTCAAGGGATTAGCCACTTTCAAAGCTAAATTATGCTATCAGAGTAACTTGGAACCATAATGCTTGTTGAAGTGGGGTCAAAATAATGTGCGACGGCCTCTGGGGTCCCTGAACATGCACTTCCTTCTAGGTTAGAATGCACCTCTGTGCGGTTGCCAACCTTTCAACCTTGGGAGAGGTGCCAGTGACTCATGGGACACAGTTTGTAGTCTACAGCTAGCATGTGAAACTGTATGGCTTTTATAGGGTATTTATAAAAGTTTAGAAGGGAGCATAGCTATGTGTGAAAAATTGAAGCTAGGTGGAGACCCTGAAAAGTTTAGGTGACACTGGATTGTTATGAAGTAGCCCATGTAATTAATGAAGTACGAAAGAAGGGGAGGTTACATTTCTAGGATTCAACTATGAGCTCATTTTCAGCTGGATACAGGGGGCTGGTACCTATTTCACTTTTTCTGTAGCAGCACAGACATGGCTGAGCCTTGGCTCTGAATTAACGTGAACCTTTAAAGACCCTATCCTGTATAATCTGAAGAGAGTGCTACCACAGGCAAGGGAATTTTTTTCCCTCTTTTTTTTCCTGCTAGGTATGTCAGCATTACAGGATGGCTCAAGTTACTAATTGAAACATGGACAGTTTAAATTGAGCTATCCTAATCTGCAGACATGTCACACCTGGCTAATGAAGTAGAGTTATAAGTGGTTTGTGGCTGATCTTTATTTATCCTGGAGCGAATTTATTTTTGTTAGCACTGCTTTTTAGAAGGACTTGTATTGAATTTTTCCAGAAAACACACAAGAACTTTATAGGTGGGCAAAATACTACTTGCTGTATTTTTCTGGTGTGCCATGAAACAGCTGAAAGAGCCATGAATGACCCTCAGATCTCTTCTTGTTGCCACAGTTGCTGTTTGCATGGAAGCCCAGCTGCTGAGCCCCCCTCCTGTTTGTCCAAGAACTAGACGTGAAAGACAGGCTGTTTGGAGAGGCACTGACAGCCAGCCAGGCCAGCAGTCAAAGGGCGAAG
Source organism: Elanus axillaris (assembly GCA_026212715.1). Lineage (NCBI taxonomy): Eukaryota > Metazoa > Chordata > Aves > Accipitriformes > Accipitridae > Elanus > Elanus axillaris. The sequence continues at coordinate 4,001,774 of JANZLQ010000032.1, forward strand.
CTGGGACTATTAGATGCTGAGGAGCTTGTGGTTTCAAGCAATACTGCCAGTCTAGTTAGGATCAAAATGTGACCCTCCCATGCAAGTTGCTGTAGTATATCCTCCCACGCTAGGTATTTACACACTGCACTGAGGGGAAAAATAGCCCGCTTGGCTCTAGCACTGTGACGTGAGCAGTCCTACAGCGTGAGAGGATATAACTTCTCCTTTCAGACTTGCTCCCACTCCCCTGCAGGAGGAGCAGGTAAATGGAGATGACACCCTTTAAATGATGGCACTGAACCAAACAATGGAACTGTACTCCATTTTGACCCCTGTAAAAGCAGAAAATGAGAGAGCTAACTTGTTACAGAACTTAACAGAATATATGTTTTGTCCTTTAGAAAATAAGGATTTTATCACAGGCTCTTTGAAGCTAAAACTGTTTGCAGAAGATACAATGTTTTTTTTCACTGGAGTAAAGACAGGTCTGGAAAAGAGAGATTGCAGACAGAGCTAATCCCCCACAACTGTATTTGTGTAACAGACACTTTGCTCAGGTGGGTCTACTTTGTGCCATTTCCTCTGTGAATGAGCTGTCAGGCACGGAAGGTATTTTAACATCTGTTGCAGAACTAATACTTTTCTCATGAAAATGCAAGATGAAATTTGCATGCAATGCCATGGTGTGCTAGTTTTGGCTGGGATAGAGTTAATTTTCTTCACAGTAGCTAGTACTGGGCTATGTTTTGGATTTGTGCTGACAGCAATGTTGATAATTCAGGGATGTTCTAGTTATTGCTGAGCAGTGCTTACCCAGAGCCAAGGCCTTTTCTGCTCCTCTCCCCACCCCACTAGCGCGTAGCTGGGGGTGCACAAGGAGTTGGGAGGGGACACAGCTGGGACAGCTGACCCCATCTGACCACAAGGATATTCCAGACCATAGGATGTCATGCTCAGCATATAAAGCTGGGGGAAGAAGAAGGAAGGGGGGCTGACATTCCTAGTTACGGTGTTTTGTCTTCCCAAGTAACCTTTATACATGATGGACCCCTGGAGATGGCTGAACATGTTTTGCTTTGCTTGCACATGTGGCTTTTGCTTTACCTATTAAACTGTCTTTATCTCAACGCATGAGTTTTCTCACTTTTACCCTTCCAATTCTCTTACCCAACCCACCAGGGGGAAGTGAGCGAGCGGCTGTGTGGTGCTTAGTTGCAGCTGAAGTTAAACCACGACACCAGGTGATGGGAGGAAATTGGCCTGGTGATATGCAGTACATTGGTAGGCCCTGCCAGTCTAATCGGAGCAGAAAAATCATTGCCAGCTTCCAAACAGGAAGCTAACTTAAGCCCAAATACTAGCAAGACACCCTGGAGCTTACATTTGATTTTGAGCACCAGTTTGGCATCCTAGAGCAAGCGGTGGTTGGTGGCTGTTTCCAAGGAAGGCAAAAGTGCCCCAGAAGCAAAGACGTGCAATGGATGGGTGGAGGAGCAGACTACTGCAGCCTTTGCGGAATAGGTTATCCAGTATGTTCAAGGCAAACAGATCTTTACTCAATAAGGTAAATTGAGCCAAGTACACTGTGATTGCTATTTTTATATTTTGGCTTACTAAAATGAAAAAGATGGTTGTGCTAAAATTTTAGCTCATAAACGTTCTGTTAATACTTCCTTTCCTTTGGCAATAACTGCAATGGCTTTACTTTGTACTTGTCAGATGTGTTAGTCAAATGTTGACAGGATGATTTTGAGCACAGATGCACAAACTGATGGCTGCACCTTCTGAACTGAAGTGATTGTTTGACTTAATAACCTAGTATCTCTTTCTGGCTAAGGGATATAAATGAATTTTCCTTGAGACAGCAAGAATACAACCCTGATAGATAACTGTAGAAAATGAGATGGATTTCATAAATGCATGTGATCTACCATGAGTGCAGGATCGAAAGTCCCATTACTGTATATGTTACTTTTCACAGAATCACAGAAAGGTTGAGGTTGGAAGGGACCTCTGGAGGTTATCTTGTCCAATGCATCTGTTCAAGCAGGACTACCTAGAGCTGTGTATTGGGTTTCTGTGGCAAGGTTTTGGTAGCAAGGGGGGTTACAGGGGTGGCTTCTGTGAGAAGCTGCTGGAAGTTTCCCCGTGTCTGACAGAGCCAGTGCCAGCCGGCTCTAAATGGACCCGCCGCCAGCCAAGGCTGAGCCCATCAGTGATAGTGGTAATGCCTCTGTGATAACATTTTTAAGAAGGAAAAAAAAAAGAAGCTGTGGGACAGAGAGGAATAGCAGCCGGGGAGTGAGAACATGTAAGAGAAACAGGCCTGCAGACACCAGGGTCAGTGCAGAAGGAGGGGGAGGAGATGCTCCAGGTGCCAGAGCAGAGATTCCCCTGCAGCCCGTGGGGAAGCCCATGGTGAGG
>JANZLQ010000032.1:4004279-4031958 GCA_026212715.1 Elanus axillaris
ACCCTACTCTGTTTTGATTTGTAATAAATTGAGTTAATTTTCCCCAAGCTGAGTCTGTTTTGCCTGTGATGGTGATTGGGGAATGTTCTCTCCTGTCCTTATCTTGACCGATGAGCCCTTTGTTATATTTTTCTCTCCCCTGTCCAGTGAAGGAGAATGATAGAATGGCTTTGGTGGGCACCTGGCATGCAGCCAGGGTCAACCCATCACAAGCTGGTTGCCCAGGACCTTGTCCAGATAGGTTTTTTTGACTTAAAAAGGAGTTGAAAATTCACAAATTTAAAGACAGCTACTTGCACAGGCTACTTGATGTGCAGCAGAATTGTAGCCCAAATGGAAATAGTCCCATAAACTGCAGGAGATGAACCAAGATCTCTCTGCTCCTCGTGTCAGTCTGTCTTTGTGGCACTGTGCAAAACTACCTGTATAAACATGCAGATGATATTTCCTGAGAGATTATTTTAACTGAAAAGATAACATGTGGGCAGGACACTTTCAAGGGCTAAATCCATCTTAATCAGTAGACTGAATGCAGATTAAACAAAAATCAAATTTTTCCCTGTGTGTAAGTATATGCAATCATGAAGTGACAGGTCCTCATAGTAGGTCAGTTGCATCTGAATGAAAAACATCCTTCATCCTAGTTAAGCGATGTGTATAAGTAAGTCTAGATTTATTTTTTGAGATGATATATTTGGTAATGTATGACATAATGCCACTCTAAGCAGGACCTGAAATAACTTAGAATTAAGTTGAACAGAATAAATAGGACATCTGTTTTAGTCAGATTTCTGCAATGTGTTAATCTTGGACACAACTGTCTTATTTGCTGATGGAAATATGTATTAATAATATGTATTATTTGAAAAACTGTGTTGCATGTTGCAATTGATATTTCCCATGTCCTTACAAGAAGCAAAGAATACTTTTACAGTTTCTTCCTCCAATCTCACAAAGAAGTGGAATAATTTGCTTTTGCAAATTTGGTCCCGATGGAGTAAGCGGTTACTTTGCTGTGTGTGGATCAAATGTGCATTCTAATGCCCTGCAGGATCAGAACTTTGGTTAAAGGAAGATGTTATCTTCTGAGGCGAATATCAGGACTTAATGTTAACAGGTAAGCTCTGCCACGCTTTGGCTGCAATTCCGTGTTTTTGTAGGATTGCAGGAGCAGGCCAGCTACAGAGAAAATAGTAGTATGGATTCGCAGCTTCCCAGCAAGGGGGCATATTTTAATCGCTGGCATTACCTCTGGCAAACCTCGAGAGGGCAGTAGATGCATGAGGCTTCTGGCCTGATTCTGGTTTCAATTATGGTGGTTACTGGTGTAATCAGGTGTCTTTGATTATCCCTCTTCTACACCCGTAAAAGCCCAATCACTGTAGAATTTGACTTAAATTCACCTTCAGATAGAAAAACACAGCAATATTTCCTTCTTTCCTTCCTTCCTTTCTCCTCTAAAGTCAACATCATAAGCATTTTTGATGTTTTAAGAAATAATCTAGAAAGAAGAGCTACAAAGAACTGATTTAAAATATTTTAAGGGAATAAGCTGAAACTCCCCCATGTGTAACAAAGCATCTTCTTTTAAAAAGGTGAACTTGTAAGATAAAATGTGCACAAATAAACACAAAAGAGGGAATTCAGCAGAATTATAATCTTTTGATCCTCATTTTATAAAAAGAATACAAAATAAGCAGGAACTAAATACACGGGCACTGGTTTGCATGTTGGGTTTTTTTTTTTTCATATGTAAAAAAGAGCAAAGCAGGATGTGATTGACGAAAGGAAATGAGATGTGTTGTATCTATGTGGCTGGACAAAGACTTGTCCAAAACATTCACCCAGCTGGAACTAATGTAAGAAGACAATTATCCTAGAGGTGTAAAATGTCCAGAAGAAAATTTGTAAAGTTAGGATTTTTAGTGTTGAACGAATGCTTCTGATAACTCCAGATTCATTTACTAACTGGGAAAAAACACCATGGAATATGCAAGAAATTAGTTCAGAGAACAAGAGGATCATCACACCTAATCACTGTCTTAAGTGGTGTAAAAATGAGTTAAGCAGTTCTGCAGAATACTCAGCTGGGAGCTGTTCCATGACATGAAACAGGTAAAACAGGCAAACCTGAGCAAGGAGGTTCTCCAAAATGTCAGGAAAGAGAAGCAAATAAATAATCTTGGAAGGCTGGAGCAGCCGCAGGTGTCTCTGCAGCTGAGGAAAGGTACTTGTGATTTGTAGGTATTGTGGGAGAAGTTTTTACAATGATTTTACAAAAAAATTGGTGGCTTTGGTGTGTAGAGTCATTGAGGGCTGTATATCATATTCATTGCTCCCCCCATGTCCACATAGCAAGTCATTCCATTAAAGAAAGCAATCAGATAGGTCAGGGCTGATCTGCCCTTTGCAAACCCACACTTTTCCTCACTACCTTCTATTCCTTTTTTTTTGAAATGGATCCTAAGGAGATGTGCTGCATGGACTTTCAAGGGACCAAGTTGAAGCTGTCCAGCATTTAGTTCCTCAGGTCTTCCTCTGCACCCTTCTTAAATATGACTAACATTTAGCCCCTTTCCATGGATCTCCCTGGATCATCACATGTACTGTGGATGATGTGGCTTCACAATCACATCACCCAGCTTTTTCACCATCCTTCCATGGGTCCCATCTATCCCTGTAGACATGAATATAACCAGTTTCTCTAAATACTCCTTAACCCTCCTACTTTTGCATGTCCTCCTTTCTCAAACTGTGCAGGTGTGTATGGAGGTCTGGGAACTTTTTGAAGACTGAGGCAAAAAAATCACTGAGTATTTCAGCCTTCACTATATTGTCTGCCACCAGGTTGTCTCCCCCATTCAACAACAGCTTCACATTTCCTTTGAACTTCATTGTGCTACTAGCAAGCTTACATAATTCTTTTTCTTTTACCCCTTATGCCCCTCAGCAGCTTGAGCTCCAACTGGGCTCTTTCTTTCCTGATGCCATCCCTAACTGCCTAAGCAATGTTTTTATACTACTCCTTTGTTGCCTGTCCTTGTTTCTGCTTCTTGTATGTTTTCTTTTTTTGCCTTTTAATTCATTAACAGCTCCTTACTTTGCCAGTTGGGCCTTCTGCTGAAATTTCTGGCTGTATACAAAATCAACCCAGCCTTTAATTAGAATTAGAGGGTGTTTTGTTAGTACATCTATCTTTTTATAATTTTTAGACTAAGTTCTGCTGTTGGCCAACTTGTAGAACTTGCGACCCAGTTTTTATGACAATCCTGCCCTTCAGGAACCACTTTAAGTCTGAGTGATTCCCCTCTGTTTCTTCTTTTAGTAATTTGGAGTTTTGCCTTAATGCAATGCAGATGTAGTTAAGGTGATATTCACCTGTAACCTTTGCAAGAAGCACATGTAGCTCAGATCCAGCTGACCTATCTTTATTCAGATCACTAATGTAACTTGTAATATTTCTAAGTCTGTAATATCATACACCATGGAATGTGTTTCTTGTACATGTATATTGCATAAGGACATGACTTTTGGGGGACTCAGCTTTTGATAAAACATCACTTTGAACACAGTTCTCGAGTTACACTGATTAGGAAGTCTTTGTTCCACAAATCTCAGAGTCCCTGTTGTCAGCTTGGAAGGCTCAGGTCACAAGAACTTCATTTTGGTAGGAAGTTTTATATATGTGAGGACTTTAGAGACCTTGTGAAGTTCTTATGTCAAAGTGGAAGATTTTTTTTGGGGGAAAAGGAGTCACTGAAGGTCAGCATGCTGGAGTAGTATGAAGGCAGGACTCGTTCCTTACCATAAGAGGAATGGGCAGAGTGGTCTCAGCAGTGAAAAAAAAATGTGGTTTGTACTGAAGGAAAAATGGATATGAACAAGGTGATAGTGGTAACTTGTGATCAGTGAATGCATTTTCAGATTCATTACTAATAGTAAGAATATGTTGTCTCTGTTCTGGGGTGATGGGAAATAGATTGGAAAGTTGCTTGCTTGGTTTTTTTTGTGGTTTTTTTTTTAAGGGATCATTTGAAACAGAGAAAATGATGTAATAAAAGTAAAAAAAAAACCCAAACCAGACAATGTAAAAGTACCTTCTACTGCAGCATCATCCAATGATGACTCTGGTGAAGGCAGGATTCGATTTAATTTCCCAAGCAGCTATTGCACACAGAGGTTAGACTGCAGAAGCTGCTGCAGCCATGAAGCAGCAGATCTCACCGTGTGATTGAATTAGCTGATTTCATGAACTGTGGCTGCAGATGTAAAGGCTCAGGCTTGACTTGCAGCATGAAACATCTGTTAGAGGGAGTGAGCTGTGAACAACCCACAGAGCTACGGGAACAGGCAGTAAGACAGTTGCTTTGCATAATAGCTCATTTCTGTTTATTTTATTTTATCAAGAGCTCTCTCTGAAATCAAGCTGTTTATGTTGTTGTTCCCTAGTAAAGCTTCATTTGCTAGAGAGGGCAAGCCTTCTGCAAGCTTATGGTGAATGGAAATTTCAAGACAATTGCAAGAATTTTTCTGCATCAAGTGAGGGTGACTTCAGTGACAGAAAATGGGAGATTTAACGTGTTTTTGATTTAAAAAAAAAAAAAAAGGGTTGTGAATTTTAGAAACCATGCCATTTGCTACTGACCTGCCTGCTAGCTGGAGTGAGTAGTGGAACTGTCCGAGGATTTTGTTCACCAGCATCTGGCCGTGGTCCCTGCCACCAGCTTGCTGTGCTCACGGCTGCTGTGTTTGGTCTCCCAGCCCAGGCCTTTGTGCACCAATGTCCCTGGGTGCAGCTCCCTCCTGAGACACCACTCCTGCAGCTGCCGCCCTCCTGCCTTCGCCCCCCTCACTCGTGCCCCAGCCCCGTCCCCCGTGTTCCTCCTCGGGCCGGCTGGTGTTACCTGCCCCGCCATGGTCTGGCCCGTGTACCCGCTGCCCGCCCTCCTCCCTCACATGAGGGAGGCACAGGCCTGGCTGCTCTAGCTTCAATTTCAAGTGGGAGAAGCATTTGTTGGGGTGTCGTGGCAGAAACAGAGAGATTTGCCTTATTCAGTCCCTCACAAAACGCAGGAAATCCCAGTGCTGCAGCACACCCTGTGGTGGATATGTCCGACGCCCACCGGCTCCCGACCCTGCTCTGAGGCCAAGTCCTCGGCTCCACTGTGGATTTTTTATTTTTGTGTGCAAACACAAAAATGCCCTCCCTGTTGGAAAGCTGTTGTGGTGCCACGCCAGGGCTCCTCGCTGGTAAGGTGCTGGTGCAGCCATTTTCTCCCTGAAGTGCGGTTACCAAGGAGTCTGCCCAGGGCTTCAAGTGCCACATGCGTGGTGACACAATGAATGTCAAATATGTGAGGAAATGCAGGATGGCTGTAAATTTCTGGTGAATCCAGACTCCCCTTAATGTGCCAGCAGGACCTGAGAGAAGGTTTTATTTAAAGCTGCCCTGTGGCTTTACAGCGAGTGGGAGGTTAGAAAGCACTTCTGAAGGTCTGCATATGGTGCTGCTCTCACGCTGATGCCGCCGTTACCCACCTGAGCACTAGGCAGAACCTGGCTCTGCTCTTCATGGTGATGTTTTTATTACAGACCTCAGAAAAGAGCACTTGACTTGTTATTTGCTGGAAGCAAGGGCAGTGTTGGACATTATCCTATAACCCGAGAAGGAAGTAAGAAATTTGGAGATAATTTCATGCTTTCTAAAGTAACAATAGTTTAACTTCTTTGTAGTTTTTGTACTACTGTAAAATACCTCAAAACCATGGCCTGAAGCAGTACAGAAGATTTCCATGCAACATTGCTCTTCCTCAAGTGTGACTGCATCCTCAAATGGGATTAGGTGACAGCATGTTTGAAGTACAATGTTGATTAAAATCAAAACCTTCTGTTTCCTTGTATATTGAGTATATGGCTTTGGGAACATAGCCTGACCTGACTTTTCTTTAAATTCAATAAAAATCAGAGTCATCCAATGGAGGTCTGAATTACCATTATCTAGGTTTTGCACCAGTCATAAATTTCAGGAATTAAGATGCTTTTGAAATAAATGGTACAACACTTACAAAAAAAAAAAAAAGCATCTAGGATTACAGAGCTGTTGCCTGCCTAGAGCTACTGCTCTAAGCAGGCTATGACCTGGAAATAGAGATGGTCAAAAAAAGCGATAGAGGTGAATGATATGTTGCCTCCACACTCTTACATAGTGGAAGATAGAAGTAACTGAAAACCCACAAGGTCTTGAATACAGATGGGTCAGGGCAAGTGGTAGGTTGCTCTCTGATTCCCTTTCTTCAAGCAGTTCTTCAAGTAATTGGGGCCACATGGCCCATGCGGTGAAGTGTTATTTCCTTTGTCTTTCCAGGTGTGTGAGCATCAGAGGCAGCTGTAGCTGGAAAGCCTTTAGAGACATTGCTGGCTTTGCTGGGTAGTACTGTGCAGGTAAATTTTCAGCAGAATTCTGCAAATTTGTGTTGGGCAAAGCTGGCAGTAGACTTGGTGTTGTGATCTGACAGGATGTGAAACTGTTTTTTTCCAGGAAGAGCTGGAAAAAATGTATATGAGTTTGAGTTCTTATTTCCGAACAGGTCAAAGCCTGTTATATTGAGAACTCTGGGTTGTAGATACTGAATATTTTAGTAGATTAGTATTGTAGTCTCTGGGCCTAATCTAGATATTTATTTGTTGTGGTGGTATAGTGCTTTACTGAAATGGTTAAAGGCCTACAGCCCTGCAGTATAGGACTGGTTTGTTGGTTGTGTAGTCACAAGTTGGTCAGAAATATTTTGGGAGAAAGTGTTAGTGAATGTTCTTTGTTGAAGGAGAAACTTTGAATAGAGTATCTGATTTAGGGAGTCACACCAACCCTTTAATTAAGACTAGCTAAATAACCAAGGGTACTACATTGTCATTGGGGATCTGTTAATGCTCTAATGACACAGTTTTTACTTTACTGAGGAGTAAATGCTAACTTCAAAAGTGTTTTGTACTGGTTTTCTTTTTTTAATGAAATGGGTTTTTCTGTCCAGATTCAAGTTGTAGAATGTTGTAAAGCACTTTCACACTGGAATAACTGCTCAAGGGATGGATTTTTTTGTTTGTTTGTTTTCTTTATTTTTACCACTATGAGTTGAAACAGTCTAAATTTTTAAAACGTGTATGACATATTTATTAAATCAATTACTTTACTTGCTTGTAGGTAGAAGTATTTTACATGCTTAACAAGAGAACACTAGGGCTTACAATGTTGCCCTCTGTGTTGCATCAGTCTTCTCTGTTTTTTTTTCTTTCCAGTAAATAAATGTGCTAAAACCTATCACAAACCTTTGTTAATGAGTTGCTGTTATTGCACTGTTATTTTATGTAATAAAAGCTGTTGCAGAAGAAAAAAAAAACCCAACCCTGAATTTGGTTAGAACAAAAGTTGATTATATAAAGGCTTAATTTACATTTAATTTTTCCCAATAGTTTGTACAAAATGACAGTAGCCTAGTCATTTTTGTAATGCAGTAATCCTGTGCTTGGACAGCAAAAGCCATAAGTTTAGGTGAAACTAAATAAAATCATGAAAGGGTAGAGATATTAGGAAAAACTATAGTTGTTTTCTGAGTAGTATCTACTGCTTTCTGCCTAGCTGAGTGCTCATGGAAACAACTTTTTTGCAAGAGACCAACTGCTAGATTTTTTGCACTGTCACCATTTTCACTTAAGGAATCCTTTTGAGTTAAATGAAGTTACAGGACAGTAGGATTAGCAAGAGGACTGGGAGAATAGATACCTAAAATAGGAGATCAGGTGCAGTTATGGCTCAGTACTTTTGTATTTGCTGGTGTGTTTTCACTTGCAAATGCTACTTAGTTAATAGTGCTTTGAGAATTTCTGTCTTAGTCACCAAATGATGCTAGAAAGACAGAGGAGACTTCTGAGCTGTCTCACTGGTTCAACACCCAGCTGAAAGAAGTAGTAAGATTACAGCTTCCAGTTATGATCTAGGTGTACAGTGAACAGAAAATAAAGAAAATGTCAATATCTGAAGACATTACAATTAGTGATTAATGTGCTGCAGCTTCCTTCTGACTCTAGGAAGTGTTATCCTTCTTTTATAAATAGTGATCCTGAGAGGTTAACAGGCTTAACCAGCAGTCTCTGTCAAGTCACAGCATCACCAGACATGGTGTTCTCATCTCCTGAATGTTAGTCTGGCACCTTAAGAGAATTGTACCTTCTGTGTGCTCCTGTGACCCAGGTGAAAGGTTGTAAGCAATCCAATTCAACATATTGATATGGAAAGTCATTGTCCTGTAGTGTAAAAAGTTCAGTGCCTTAGCTTAATTATGGGTCACCACTGATTCTCTGGCTATGTTCAGTTTAAGTAGAACTAATCATAAATATATTTCTGCAGATATGTTGTTTCTGGGGAATATGGCTCTTGCTATGCCACCTTATTTTCAGGTTAGGACAGAGTTGTAATCTCATCTCTAAATAATGGTAAGGGAAGGAAAATATTTCAAAATCTTTCTTCAGACCAGTGAATGTCTGCTACTAGAAGCCTTCAGGATATTAGATTCTCAAGGGTTCTTTTGCAGTCAGTGGAAGGTGAGAGTAGATGCTACCTTTAGTGAGGCTTTTGGATTTCAGTAGTTTCAACATGCCCTAGGCAGGAGACTTTTAATGACTGCAGTCCACACACTGTAGTATCCTGAGGTGAGCAGTCTCATGGCACAAATGGATAAAAATTTAGGTGGATAACTGAGATTTTTAGTCTGAAACAATATAGATAGGTGTCTTCACATAAAGTTTTTTAAGAAAGATTACCTCATTTATAAACATAAGATAGTTGTATAAACCTATGATTTAATTGTCTTATTCACATTACACAAGTATTCTTCATGGTGACTTCTCGGACTGAATCTTTATTAACTATTTAATAGGCAACTTTTACAAACCACCTTGAATGTGTGTTCCTTTGATCTCCTCTATTAGCAATGATTTGTGCCTAATCTATCCAGAGACTATTGACTGTGTATACTAAGCTGAAAGAATCTGTCATAGACAGTTTTCCATTAAGTCATGAAATAAAAAAAAATTGTGAAAGCTACTGTAAAAGAAATGTGAAAAAGCAAGTTGGTAGCTATACACCTAGGTTGTCATTCATAGTGTTTTGTAAATGATAGTAAATTACTTACATTAATAGAAAAATAATATTCTCACCATTGTAATTTTCAATGGGTATGTTTTCATCAGACTCTTTTTCCCTAGGGTATTTCAAAAGATTGTAAAACAGACAGTGATACATTCCTATTTGATGACATAACTTAGTTATTGTATTAGTATTAGCAAATCCAATGATGTTCATACTAGAAGAGAGGAACAAGCTCAAATAAATGGCCTGTTCATATGAACTAGCTAAAAGGGTTTGTAATCTATTTACATAAAGAAGATTTTACAAAAGCTTTCTGGAAAAAGATATCCTTGGTAATAGGTGTGATGCTAAAAACAGACAACAAAAAGATAGTGACATAAAGGGCAAAATCTTGTGCCTGCTGACACTAGCAGATGTACTGACCCCAAATACTCTTACATTACTTGGAGATTGATGAGTGAAGTGGACTTCAGCTTTCTTGAGTAGCTGATCACTTCAGGAATAGAAGAAAACTAACAGTAGTGGCATCTCCTTACACCTTTGGACAAGGAGTCTGAAGAATATAGTAGCTACTTGTGGTATTAAGAGTATGTTTTTAAGTGCTGTAGTCAGCAGTCTTGCTGTATGTCTGCTCAGACCATCTCTGGTAGCTCAGGAGCATTTATCCTCTTTCAAAATCTGTGGTTTAGACTCTCCGAGGGCATCCTATCCTAACTAGCCCAGTAGTTACTAAGGGTAAGAGACAGCACCTCTTTCATCTTCTGTCATTTAAAATGCATGGAGGGGTCTTTAGCAAATAGCAAAATGTGATAAGAAGCTTCAGACAATCAGCTTGTGTGGAGGAACTGGGAAGAAGGTGTAGCCTTTCAACTAAAGAGACCTTTGAATAACAATAATAGAGTCATATATAGCGGGTTTCTTTTGGCTTTTCTTGGAAACATGGCAAGAGATCTATTTAGAGTAGTAGAGAAGGGCTATAAATCCTACTGGATTTGGGAAGTCGAGGGTTTGTCAACAGCCAAGTGCAACTTACTTGAGTGAAAAGCTATTGGTACATCAAGTGATGTATCTGAAGTCAGGAAGCTTGAAGACACAGAATCAGTAGATGTAGGATCTACTTTCTATTTTCAAATAATTGTTCCATTGTTTCTTCTTGGACTGTGGATGCTATTACTGCTGTTTGCCAGTTGATTTGTTGTCAGCTTCTCATACATTAAAAAAAAAAATCTTTAAGTGCATACTGCCTCTTTACGCTGACGCGATCTTATGTTGAATTTAAACATTTCATATATCACTAAATAACACAGCTAGCAAAATTAAAATGCATACCATTTAGCTTTGTGGTTGCTACATCATAGCTGTGCTTGAACCATCATTGCTCCTGAACAGGTTGATCTGTAATTACATCTGACCAAGTGTACCCTAAACTCCACCCCACTGTGGATGTTGGTGTTATGCCGTGTAGCACCATAGAAAGTCTTCTGTAAAACTGCAGCTCAGCTTACCATGTGCCTGGATCTCCTGTACTAACTTGCTGCTATATATCAAGCCCTTTCATTTTATTTCTTTTGCCACTAAGAATTCCAGTAGTCTATCAAACCAAGGAGAGCCAGTTCAGAATCATGTTGCTGCTGTTGCTGAAAAGGTGTCCCAGTACAGGTTTTTTTTTTAATCTTTACACAGTTAGTGGCCCATCTCAACAAAGTCTGAACCTCGACTATAGCTATGTGCCATAGCCTATCTAACAGCTAATGACAAGTACAGATACTGCTATAGCTGAGGAATGCCCTTTTTGAAATTCTGGTCTTTTGAAGTTGGACAGTGCTAAGCAGCAACTACTCCTTTCCTTGGTAAAATCAGGATATATTTTATTTTATCCCTGAGTTCTTAGTTGAAAACTTACCTGAGAGTCTGCGCAAGAATACTGTAATTTTGCCAAGGCTGCCACTTGGTAAAGTTGGCATTTAACATATGAAAAGAGGGTTTCAGTGAACCAGAAAAATCTGTAAAATGAGAGCGCTGGTAAGAAATTTAGTCAAGTGTAAATGTGTGTGCTGACAGAAGGCACTGTTCAAAGCAGTGTCAAACCTTTCTCTGACTGTAACATAGAGATGCAGCTTTGAAGAGTAGGTGGTCTTGGTATGTGTCTTGAACAACTTGATAATTATGAAAGATCTTTAATTTTTCAGTAGCTTTGTCAGCCTCAGCTTCTGCTGAGAACTAATTAACAGTATCCTCCAAGTCCTTGACCTGCATTATTCTGTCTTTCAGACAATGCTTGGTTTATCTGCATCTTAGGCCTAAGCTCCTAAAAAGCAGGAACACTGGCAGAACTGCAAGTGTTAGCTTGTCCTCAAGCAAGAATGTCTTTCTTCTGGATCCTCCTATGCATGCATTTGATTACTCCAAACATTATGCAATGAATCAAAAATTAAATAAGGAATATGGAAACCTGTTCTTAAATCTATGCTGGTACTTTCTGCTGGCTTCTCTAGGAGACTAATAAAGGTCCTGCAGGCTTAAAGACTATGAACAGTTACTCAGAATTCACCCAGTCCTGTGAGACCTGGCACTATTGATGAAAATGAGTATTGAGAGTGTCTCAGAACAACAAGTTCCAGGTCTGAGATTGGTGTGGCAAAGTCTGTGTAGCTCTAACTATGCATGCATGTGTGATCGAAGACTGTGTATAGTTCAATGTGGAAAAGGATTTGTTTTCTTTCTTCAGGCTTCCAGGACACACAGATAGCTGAAGACACATATATGCATGAGTTTGCAGTGGCAAGTCACATCCTGGGTGTTCCTACTATGTATGCCATAACACTTGGTATTCCTTTTATCCTCCATGTAGTAATTGGTCTTCATAACTCTTTTCCCAGCAGATGTGGAGACAGGAGTCCCAGTCTACAAAGACTTTTGATATCTGTTTTTCCCTTGAGCTGCAAGATCAAGCAATACTATCTTTTTTTTATCAGCGTGGGAAAACAAACTTGTTTTCTCATTATCTACTTTAGATGCTACCTGAAAGTTACAGAAATCCTATGACTATTGGTCCAATACACATGTTGTAGACATGCAAGAAGGTGGAAAAAAATTGTAAGGATCTGCAGAATTTGAGTATAATGATTTCCCCCCCCCTCCAACATCAAAGAGGACAATAAAAGCTATAGGTTCACAACTGAAGTACTGCAACAACAAGCAGTGTCGTCAAGGTAGCTACAGAACAAAAGGGTCTGTAGACTTGAGGAAATATGCATGAATATATGGGAAACGTGAGTCAAATTGTTTCATCTATCCAGGCAGGCTGGCCAGTTTAAACAGCCTCAGTGTTCAGAATCAGAAAACTGTCTATTTTAACATTAGCAAATAATTGTCTTAGATGTCTTTTTGTTTATTAACTTTATGATTGTAGGATACCTCAAAAGAAGCTGAGATGAAAAGCACTTCATTAGCTACAGAGTTTGAAAACAGAATAAGTGGGCAGAGAACAGGGGTTGGCTTAAAATGTCTGGAATTTTAGAATCTGTCTGACTTTTTAAAACTTCCAAACTTCTGCTACTCTCTACAGTATCGGGCTCCTTAATGACCAAAAGGGACATTAAAACAATGTGTTTTATACATCCGGAGTTACAAATGCTCTGCAACTCTTGAGTTTGCTGATATATGTGTGAATCCAGGAAATAGCCTAAATTAGGGGATAAACTCACTGTTTGGAGTGTATGAGGTAATTGTTCCCTCCCAGTGCAGCACTGACAGAGGCACAGAAGATCCTTTGGGCACAGAAACTCCTCAGGCTCGTGCTTCTTTGCTCATGCCAGTGTACAGTCCGCGGTTAGCATTAGTGAACTTTTTCAGTCTTGTTACACTTAGAGCAAACCTCCCAGAGAACAGGCTGAAATGTCATGTTAAGCCTTTGATGTTCCAACTGCAAATCTGGATTTTGGTAGTTAGGGAAATTCTTGTCTTTCCTGCACCACCACCCCCCTGCCCCCCCTTTTCTGTTTCAGAGTTTTTGGGGAGTTTTAACCTAGCTGAAATCTTCCTTGGAAAATTCCTATGAGTACAGTATGATGTGGTAGGCTGCAGGGAGGGTTTTATTTGTGCCACCAGAGTTATTCCCTGACTTGAGGGAAGGGTGCTGTGTGGGAGCAGGCCAGGAAAAAATTGCCAGCACTAAACTGGCAACTGCTCCCAAGTAATCTTCCTTGGGAAATCCTGGTATGACTGCATGGTCTTTATGCTTGAGATTACAAAAAGAGAGAAATCTTCCTCAGTCTCTTTGGCTGTCTTACTGGTTGCATCTGGTGGAAGTAAAACCAAAGCAAACTGTTAGGCAAGCATACTCTGGTTTTCCCAGCACTACAGTTTTAATGTCAAGAGGAAGATAATCTGATCCCAAATGGGTGCTCCCCAACATGTTGAGGGGAAAGGGTGGCACTTCAGTATTCTGGCCTAACATGTATGGCAATGTAGTAATCTTCAAATGCACAAAACCAAAGCTGAATGTCATTCTTTGCAGTGCTTCCTCTCCAAATACAATGATCTCATGGGATTATTACTGACATATTTTACACTACACTCCTCAGACCCACAGTAACTAAGGTTGCCTTCTGACTATTTTTTGGAGAATGGACTAAATCCCACCACTGCTTGAGATGGTATGGTCTAGAGTATGTCCACTGCAGTTAGGGATGTATCTCAAATGATGTCACTGTATTGATTAAAAACTGAGTAAAGGTATCCAGTTAGCTCCCCTGTTCTCAAAATGAAATGGGTCTGTAGCTTGCACCTAGACCATAAATAGCACTGTGGCCCAGCCAATTTAGTTTTGCTACATACTAGTAGTAGTTTTTGCGATAATAATTTAGCCATATCATGCCTCAAGCTTTAAACTTGTTTTAGGGTCTTTACTTTTTTTTTTTAAGCTTTATTAGCAAAATTGTTTTAAGACACTTTCGATCTGCCTGCAGTTTGGTTTATGATCAGGTGACCACTGTCCTGACTGCAGTAGCAAAATCACCCACTGTGTGTGTGTTGCCTACCCAGTGTTTTTGGGCTTGTTTCAGTGAACTATCTCACAAGTTTAGTTATGCAATGACTGTTTTGATTTAGTAGTACTTCTCCATGTATAAAACGATGTTTTAAATTGTCTCAAACTCCTCTTAGACCCTGAAAATATCATGTCATACCTGTATAGGCATTTCTGTTAAAGAAAAAAATATTATAATTCAAATAACTCAGTAGTTCTTGAGGGATTTTTTTTGTATGCTTGGAGAAGCATAAGGCCTTGAACAGAAAACAGATAAAATAAAAAAAGCTGGCTGCCGGAACACACCAATATAAAAACAATTTTGTTTCTTTAAAAACATTTATTACAAATACAGCTGTACAACAACAAACTCAGTGGATGTGAAACAGTTTTTCAAACATATGGGGTTTTAAGTTACCACTAACAGTAACAGATTTTCTATCCAAATATCTTTTGATCTTCAGCACACTAATTTCATCTTTTCAGATGAATTTTCCAGAGTGTGGTTGAGAGTCCAAGTTTGTTATTGTACTCTATGGGCAAGTATCCTGAACTGGAATGCCATTCTCTGGTAGTTAAAATAATCCTAAGACTACTTTAACTTGTGCTGGGATTCAGCCTGGACTCTCCCTTTCACTAGTTGTCAGAGATAAGACAAGGTGAGGTAAAATGTGTGTTGTAATTCACACCAACAAATCCTCCAGGACCACTCTGTGTTGCTGCCGTGTTCCTGAAGACCTGTTCTTGGTCTATTAATGCAGGAGTTTCACTAATGCTGATAAAATGAAGAACTGCAATTACTGTGTTCAAATATAGCCCACTTTTCTTAAGCTCACCAGCCTCAACTATTTTCCTACCTAGGCTTAGTTCATTTGCTATTTAACATTTTTATTACTGCTCAGTAACCACAAAGGGTTTTCAGTGACACGACATATGAATAGGTATCTGTGTGTGACTCCCAAATCTTACACCAAATGTCAGGATATGACTTAAAATATTGAAAAAAGTCCTCAAAGTGCTTGTAATAGTAACACTAACTGACTCATCACCACAGCTCTGTCATATAAACTGTTCTGTGAAGTTTTCAGTCTAAAGCTTTAGTGAGTGAAACAGGCCTGTTTATTAGCTAATCCTGTGCTAAACTGCAACAAAGATAGGAAATATTAATGACAGAGTAAAATCTTCATGTAAATGCAGTATTATGAAACTTGCATTATAAAAATGCATCTAGATCTAGGACAATCTTGTTACAACAAATAACAGTAGATTATTTCTGCCCTTGTAACTCTTTCAGCCTTCAGCCAAGTCACTGTAAAAGTTACTGGTTTTTTTCCTTCTAGTTGGCTTATGCAGGACAGATTTCTGACCATCTTGGTAGCCTGAACTGATCCCCTCACAGAGGGAATACGGGAAAATCTCTTTTTTCTTAGATGATGGCAGTAAACCAACATTACCAGACAAGACATTTCTTCTACAGTAGTTGCCCATGTGCAAATTCCCACAGGAAAAAAAGGCAGCAATCTTCCCTGTGTGCTGATCAGACTGAGATCTAATAGATTAGGTCTTAAGTTTACTATATTGACTGAACTGCTTTAATAATGTTCTTTTCACTCTTTTCCCTCTTCCTATCAGCTCTTCTTTGTATCCTTAGAAATGGGAGCATGCTTCTTGTCACAAAGTACATAGAGACAGACATTTCTAAAGTATGCCATTGAATGGGAGTTAGTACGTTTGCCTGGGAGCTAATTACAATGGTTGGGAGATGGCTCAGTGACTGGCCCAGCAGTAGAGAAGTTACTTTGTTAAGTAGATTGGTGTTGTAAGTGATGGTATATCTCTGTTAATGAATTTACAAATTACATATGTTAGAATGAATTGCATTATGGTGATAGGAAGGGTTTTAATTCTCCAGTTAATTTCCTTTTAGCTAACACAATGGTATGTTTTGTCTGGCACTGGTTAAGGATATATTTCCTAGGAATGAAAAAGAAACACTATTTTTTTATTCTTGGAAGTTTTCTGTGATGCTCATAAATATTCCATTGACTTTATTCTAATAAATTAATTTCAGAGGGGTATAACAAGTTAAATAATGGAAAAGATACACTGTTTTTCCATCAGTTTTCAATGAATAAATGAATATGCACACAAAGTATTACACAGCTTTCTAAAGAACAAGCCTTGCAGCTATGGTATCCTTGTTATAACTGGTATGTGTGTGTTTTGATGCTTGACTGCTCTTTAGGAGGTTTCTGGACAGACCTCTGTGGACTGCTTCAGAAGCTGGAAGACTTCCAGATGGTGAAGTCAGACTTGGCACCTCCAGCATCTTCAACTTATTTGTACATGTTTTGTTGTTCACCTTGGGTTTTTAATTAATACTTTCTCATCCAACTCATCCAAGGAGGCCAGTTGGTCCTGCTTATCTGCATGACTGGTTTCTCCTCCCCGTCCCCCCTGCCCCCCCTTTTAAGAAGGAAAATGACCTTTTTATTCTTACTCTCTCTTCTTCTATTGGAATTATCCCTCTCAACATCTTTGACATGTTGTTACAGTAAATATGTTTACAAAGCAATAAAGATAATTACAGTTTTCATGGTGACTTGGGATCAGTCACTTGAAAACATTTCTACCTCTGAGTATTTGTTTACCACTGTGCAGCTTCACTTAAGAGCAATGAAAACCAGGCAGCACTAATTCCATGCGTGTCTGTTTTGCCATTTTGAGACAGAAAATGGAATTCTGTGTTTATTTCACTCACATAACCATGCAAAGTGTAAATGGTTTATTTCTAGCTTAGTAACCTTTAGGACAGTTACAGATTCCCGTTTCCTGCCTGGATGGAAGATGTTTGCATTTAGCTATGCAAAGTGATATTTTTGGGAGCAGTGAGTAGTGAGAGTGAAGTGGAAAGAGAGTGGAAATAATCTCTGTGTGCAGGTTTAACTTCAAAATAGCTCCTAAGGTAGCTGGCACAAGAAGAGACAAACCTCTTGAACTGGATTGAACAAAAGGAAGATGGAAGTGTTTCTTTTTTCTGTCCATTCATATAAAACTTTTGAAACATTACCTATATTTTAATTTTAATGGATTTTTATTTGCTTTTTAGCATAACCTCTCTTTAAGGCTGATTTTTCAAGGTAGCTGCAAAGTGTCAATGCAAAATATGCATATTTTATTGTTTTTTGGGTGAGAGGGAAGTGCCAGTATGGGACTTGATAGCAGAAGAGTCTCCATGGGTGAAGAAATTTCCTCTAATAGACCGGTGACACCAGGCAAAATGGCAAGCAGAAGGACAAGAGGAAGGAGTGCTTAAACTTTGAGGAAGGAAGAAAATTTAATAGGAAACACTAAGAGAATTGATGCAGAAATGTGGGTTGTGTCATGTTTAATAAGCTACTTATCCCATCTTGATACAGATGGTGTTGGGATGGAAAAGCAATTGGAGAGTATTGTAAGGCTTACTTGTTGAATGGATGTATCTTCTTGCTGGCTAGCAGGTTCTTAATCAGATCTAAATGGGCACCCACTTATTACTGAGTTACTATATCCCCAACAGCAGAAAAGATCATTTGATAAAATTGCTTAAGCAAACTATTAAAAAATGTGCTAGAGGTTCTTGGTTCAGTGACATGTTTTTTTGCTTACATGCTCTATTTGTTATTTATTATAATTTACCATTTTTATCTGCATATGTTATCACCAGGATTCATGACTTCTAGTCTAAATATGAGAGTCCTGTGTTGATCTGCATTTTAGGCTTCACCATAAATAGTAAGAAATATCATGCTGAAAGCTGTAGCCTCCCAGATAACACATCCAATCTATCCCTCCATGAACTCCACTGGCTAGCTGGGAATTTCTAAATGAAGTACAGGGAGGAGCTGCAAAGAAATTTTGCTTCATTGACACTTTTGCTGAAGTATTTGCGTTTCTCTCTAGAAAACCTGAAATTATGCATTTAATTGAACCACCGACTTTAGGTAGATGCAATACAGTGTTTCCATGACCCAAAGTTCCACAGTTTATCCAGGGAGTTGTAACTTATGTCCCTAACCTCTTTACTAAAGCCTTGTGTACTGCTTTGGAGGGATGAGCTTTGTGCTTTGTCACCTGTGCAAAGCCATGTACTTTGGTGCATTACAGGAGACTGGGCCTGTTTGAAAGTTTTGACCCATAGAAGTGACTGAGGGTATGAAGTACATGACAGACAAGTCTTATGAGATGTTATGAACCTCACATGAGAGACGGACCTTTTGAGTGGTCTGCCATTCATTGTAATGATCTCTTGGTCAGACACACCTACCTTAATTCCTTGAGACTTTTTTACACTGGAGTCCAACTACTGATCAAAACAAGGCAATTGATGAAACTTGCTCATCCAAGCCTTTCTGATTAGAGCAGTTATGGCACTACTCTTCCTGGAGAGGGAAGAGGCAAATCACTGAAAGTTAATTCCTTGGGGCTGCCCAGGGTAGTGTAAAACCTTAGCATCAAGTTAGAGGGGGAAAAAAAAAACCCCTACCCAAACTCCCTTCCCTCTCACCAGCAGAAAAGCAGTTTTATTATAATTCAAAGATTTTGCTGTGTGGGGTGTCAACAGATAGGAAAGCCAGACGCTAATGTTCCAGCTCATGCCAGATTGGATTGCAATTTAACATTTAAATGGGTTAGTCTGTCTATAAATCTATTTGTGGCTATTTCTGATCCTCCCCCGAGAAAAGCAAGAAAAAGTAATCCATAAATCATGCTGTTACAAACGTCTTTTATTTTCCTGTGTGGTTTTAGGAAGAGAAAAGATACATTTGTTTCTTCATTTCCCTTCACTTATGCTTGAAAAACAGCTTTGGTTTTATCTTTATTATGCAGAAACGACCTTTCTGTTAGTAACTAGTCTGATAATGTTGTGTAAGCATTTGGCAATGACTGCACATTGTGCAGATTGTGTCAGAAGCAGGTAGGTCTATTCTTTCAAAGCACCGGTAGAAATGTAGTTACGCATTTGTGTGGCAGCACGCAAGAGCAGGCATGTAGGTTTACCCGCTCTGCCTGTTGCAGCAGCGATGAGTCTGTGCTGCTGCTGGGGAGCTCTGCGGGTGGAGTTTCTGGGGTGCTAGGCAGGATTGGCATTTGCCTCCCTTCCTAGCTGCCCTCCACGTGTTCCAGTAAAATGCATTGTTTTATGTTTTCTGTGCATCCTTATTCCTTTCCGTCTGGCATTTACTAGCACATTATTGCTTCTGCCCTTTACAGTGATCAGTGTTAAGAACCTGTATTATTACAGCATAGTGTTATAAAACTGTTTAATTTAGAAAGCAGAGCTGTGTACTTGGCAGGACCTATGGAAACAAGCCCTTGAGTGAAGCTGTGAAAAATGGAATAAAATCAATATTCATTTGTTTAAATTTACGCAGTGCCCTAGTAATGCCAAGATGTGGCAGGTTTAGTCAGATGTATTCACTCCACCTCTTCCAGCACATCTGCCCTACTTCCACTATGACCAGAGATAGCTGTCTGGAGCCAGGAAACCTTGCATCATTAGCTGGTGCTAGCTGGAGGAGACTTTGTCAGAGGCTTCTTTTCTAAGCTAACACTGAAGAGGTTTTCAGCTAAAAGTATGATCTCCAAACATTTTGTTTTAAGTTTCAAATTTTATTTATATTTTTTTTGAAGATGGATGGCAGGTTTTCTTTTCTATGAGTGTTTGGGTTTCCCCTCCCCCCTTTGTTTTAGGACAGAAAGTTTTCAGGGGGAAAAAGGAAACCATTTCTCTTTAAAACTCTTATTAAAAGGAGGAAGAACTCTAACGTTTTATGCACTTGCCATGCTGGCCCTTTTAAGTATTGGCTGGCCAGTGGCTGTGGTTAATCTCAGTAGAAGCCTGTAACTGGAGCTTGCTTTGTTTTTTCTTTGGTACAACTGATCCAATTTTTTTGGCAGCATTGACTGTTTTGTGGGTGGTGAGTCTGTTTTCTTACAGGCATATTTCTTAGGTATGCAGCGATTGTGCCTTAAGGCTTTTAGTGAATTAATTCAGTTTGTTATATGTGGTTATAGGAGTGCTTCAACAGCTAAAAACTCAATCGATGGAGAAAACAACAAAAGAAACACATGTTTGTTCCTTTAGGGCATGAATAGCTAATCTGATGACAATAGTAAAGGCAATAGCACTATTCAGTGCAAAACTGTAATGGTTCACCTGAGACCTGACAAAAAAGTTCATAACACAGATGATGCAGGAGGAAATGTGAGCAGCAACAGAATATACAGTCTGTTGTCCTTTATGTATCTGGAGGGTGTAGGTGAAAACTGGTGTGGGGAATGAGGGCAGCATCTCTGAAAGAGGAGCAAATCTTGCTGACTTGCTTGCCTCTCTGTTGCAAGGCCGAAGAAATCTAAGCCTATGCCTGTTCCAGGTGAAATGGAGCCAGGAACTGACCTAGGGAACTGAGGCCAAGTACCTCAGTGTAGAGGTATTTGAATGGTGTAGTACTTGCCATACATCTCTTGCAAGCCCCATGCAGAGCCTCTGTGCCACTAAAATGTAATCCAGGGCAGAAGCGCTGAGTTCAAAGCCTCTGAAATGACACATCTTTTTAGCATGAAAACCTGGGACTTGGCATGAGGATGTGGAGGTATGCTTTAGGGTGCAAAGCTGTCTGGGATAGCTTTAGAGGATGGGAGGAAGCCCAACCTAGTGAGTACAGCCTGTCCA
Organism: Elanus axillaris; assembly: GCA_026212715.1. Classification (NCBI taxonomy): domain Eukaryota; kingdom Metazoa; phylum Chordata; class Aves; order Accipitriformes; family Accipitridae; genus Elanus; species Elanus axillaris. Next base: position 4,025,166 of record JANZLQ010000032.1, read on the forward strand.
CACTGCCAGCTGGGAATGGATCTTGGCATAGGTATGCCAGCTCTGAGTTATGTCTGTGCACTGTGCTGGAGAGTGCTAGTTCCAGTATGCCAGAATTGTGCCAGGGTGACAGCAAAACACTAGGGGCAAGCTGCAGTCCTGTACAAGAGCTTGTCCTATGGACTTCTTTAGGACTCTATAACTCTGCTGCTGAAACAGATCTGCAGAACATCATCAGCAAGGTCAGGCCATCAGAAATGGTCCACAACTCCTGAGACTTTTATGTTATCTGTGAAGTAGCAAGCAGCTCTGCTATGGTGCAAAAGAAATGCTGTGTGGTTGTCAAAAAGGCCAGGTTGGATGGGTCTTTGAGCAACCTGGTCTAGAAGAAGGTGTCCCTGCCCATGGCAGGGGGGTTGGAACTAGATGATCATTAAGGTTCTTTGCAACCCAAACTATTCTATGATGCTATGAAAAAATAACCCTGTGTTGAGTAACATAGGCTTTGATTAGATTTTTAGGGAGTGTTTTCTGTATGTATTTCTTTTCCATAAAGAAACACTTGCCACACCTAGAAGTGATTTGGTAAAATATCAATAAATATCAAATGATAGAGACAGGGGAAACTGGTCTGTGCTGTCAACGGGAGGGTCGTGTTCTTGCACGTGTGATTTGGCTTTTGCTCTGTAGACATTCAGTCACAAATACTACAAGACATATAGCATGCTTCATAGCAGAAAGGTGTTATTTTGAGTCTTGTTGCACATCTTTTGTAGGATTTATGTGAAATTACAGTGTGTTTTTTCTAAATTATTCCCCCATGAAATATGGTGACTATTTATTTATTTATTTAATCAGTGTTCTGTATTGCTTGCTTTGCTTTTAGTTTGTATGAAATTTCTAGACTGTTGCAAGTTGAAAATACAGCCTCATATTATAAACAAAAGTGCAATGAAGCAGAAGAAACTCAATGAAGCACTGTGAGGGTTTTGGCTTACAACAGGTGTTAGAAGAACTTCCTGGTACAAGAATGTTTAGTAAGTTGATAAGTTCCTAGTAGTTCTCATATGACCTTCTTGGGAATAAGTGAGTTCTGATTTCACTGCCAATGTTTCCTAGGTAGAAGTTCAAATAGATAGTGAACATGATGTATTTGTTACCTAAGGCAGAAGCATTCTAAAAAAAAAAACATGGTAGGAAGCTGTCTGTTCTCTAGCCTGACTCCCAAAAAGCTGACTGTTTATGTTGACTTACAATTGGTCTCTACCCCACTTGGCTTTCCTATCATTTTCTTTCAGTTAGTACTGTTAGCTGTAGTTGTGTTTTTGTGTGAGTGGTGGTGAAAAACTACTGTAGCTGTGTGTGGCCAGGTTTTTTTTTTTCCAGTGTGATGAACAGGAGAGTAAGTAGTCTGTAAGATCATACCTTAAATTCATAGCATAATTCATAGCATAAGCTTCCACTGCCCAGGGGCCTGTGAAAATTTGAAAATCCTGCTGAATGAATCAGAAACTATGAAACTAGGGAATCATTATTTCTCTAGTCTAGATTCCCTACATTCTTTTTTTTGGGGTGTGTGTGTGCCTGTGTTTTAAATAAATTTTCTTTCACTTGGGGAAGAAATAGTTGTTTTTTTCAAAATAAAACCAAACTTCTATAGATGTGAAAGAGGGAACAAAGCTTGATGACCTCTAACTATGAGATCGCATATTTCCAAAGTTGTACGATGAGGCCCATGATGAAAAATATATGCTAAGCCAGAGAAGTTTACAATAAATGAAACTGCACAAAATTGGAATGGGAATTGAAGGCAACAGAACTTCTGAAACTATATCATACCTGTGATAGTATTTGGTATTTAAGGAACAAATATTCTAGGAGAGTTTTGATTTATTGCCTTACCTCCAGATTTTTCTTTCACAGTCTTCTTGCTTCTCTAACTCTGGAAAGATTAGTAAATGCTTGACTCGGACTACTTCATTCTTATGACATGATGACTCATCTGTCAAATAGTTAGCTGCATTATAGCAAGTCATGTCATTCTGATTTCCTTTCAGGGAAGAACTACTTTGCAAGGTTGAACAACTACAGGATATACTAATTAGTATCATTCTCTTCTCTGATTTCCCTGAAATTGATTTAGATTTTCTTCCAAAAGATTAATAATGGAAGGTCTGGGAGGAGAACTGAATGTAACGTTTTATCATTGAAACAGGACATTTTGACTGGATATTTGTTTGAACTGCTGTCTTCAGAACCCACTCAGATTGTGTGTGTACCGTTTTTTCTTAAATGGACTGTTGCTTTAAAAAAATATTAAATCTGCTTTTTTTTTTTTGGTGGAAAGAGTGCTTGCCAATAATCTAATCTCAAATAGCCCAAGGGTTAGTCTGTTGCCATATGTTTTCCCTAAACCCAAGGCCACACATTGAAGCACTTGATCTTATGTGTTCTCAGGACCTAACAGTCGAATAGAAGAGGATTAGGGAGTCCTGGATGGCATTGGTAAATGTCAAGGAGCTGTAGTTTAACAACTGGCAAATATTTGACTTGCAGTTTAATGAGTAAAACATCTGCTATTGCTCTAGAGCTGATGCATGGAAATTTATATCTGTTTTGCTAATGGTTGCAAAAATACAGGAAACCATAAACATTTTTCAAGTGACTTCAAGGTATTTTGCTAAAAGAAACTTTTACACAGACCTTTAATAGTTTACAACAGCAAGAAACTTGGTGGTACCAAACTCAGAATACACGGGGTTTTTTAAAAAAGTTGGGTTATGTCTCTAGAATATTGTATTTGGCTATCATACTTCTAAACATCAGTCTTGTAGTCCTTGAATCAAGAACATAAATGGTCCTTTTAGCCAACCTTGCAAAATATTTTTACAATTCTTTCAGTGAGTTAGTGTGGCAGTTATGTTTCCATTACTTCATGGTGGCAACAAGAGGTCCACTACAATGCAAGCAGTAAGACATATAAGCTTTCCTATGCTGATGGACTAATGATGGCTAAATCATGAGTTTGTTACTAGAGTAATTGGCAGTGGATGCAGCCAAATTTGTTTATCTTCCCATACTTCACTGTTTTGTGCCAAGTCTAAAAAGCTTTGTTGACCTCACTTGTAAATCTAATGTAGAAGTTCCAAATAATTTGGGTTTTTTTGTTTGTTTGTTTTGGGCAAAAGATGTTATAGTAAGCATGTGCAAATGCTGTCTTTTGCCTAGTATGGTGGGGAAAACCTATTTTTCATTAAACAGAAGCAAGTTCCAAATTAAATTATGTGTGCTACCACTCAGTTGTGTTATGGTAAGACCATTTGGAAAGCAGGACTGTATAGGTGGAGGCCCCTTGCTGCAGAGGTTTGAGAAAGTGTGGGTAAGAGTCAGATGGAATAACAAAGGAAAGGAGAAAATTCAGAATACATCTGCAGAATCCAGAACTTCTGAGAGAAATTTTGGCTTTCAGTGTTGAGGATTAGGTATTGATTAATGGAAAAAAGCTGAAGATGTGAGAAAAGACTTTTTTGTTTCCTTTTGATTCCTCCTGCACTCTGAAGAAATAAGATTTTTTTATGCTCCTTGTAAATAAAGATACCAGACTCCATTATGAATGTCTTACATAAAATCAACCCATATATCTTTGTTACTTTAGTCAGCTACTTGGATCAGATGGTTACAATAACTGTGGATATTTGCTCGGAAAAACTCCTTTGCTTGCAGATGTACTACTATTTCAAAGTCTCCTCTTGTTATTCTGGAAGGCATAAACAGAAACCATTAGTGACTTCTAACAGGTCTGTCACTTCATTCTCTAAACATGAAATGAACTGTGATACCCCCTGTGACAAAGCTAAACAAATAATCCCCAAATTTCAGGTCAACTACATAATGAAATATTGATGTAAATATATTATCTCAGAGGAAAATATGAATAATGGGCCAAATTTTCAGCTATACTAAAAGAAAAAATGGATTAGGACAAAGGAGGATCTGCTGCCATCAGCAGAAATGTAATTGGGAATCTGTTTTGTGGTGAGTTTCTTACATAAAATAGGAATATGCAGTTACTACCTGGAAAAAATTAAAATCAATAAATCACAGAAAAAAGTGGTTTTATGGCATAGTGAAAGAGGCAGCTATGTGAAGGAGGCCTTAGGATGACAGAGGAAGAATATATAAAGGAAGAGAAAAGCAAATGTCACAGAGAACAAGAAAGTCAACACATACAAATTACACTGCATCAACAGATTGAATGTCTAAATGTATTGACTGTGTTGAAAAATGAAGGTGATAAAAGGGGTTGGAAAGCTAGCTTGTAATGCAGGTACCAGGCTACATGATTTTGTCCTCGGGTATTGTCCTGTGCAGATACAACATTTTATCTCTGCTAAGAAACAAAAAAAATTGGGAATTATATGGTCATTTTGCAAGGGTTGTCAAAAGATTTTCTTCATGTTCAGATCTTTCAACAGTCTTTGAAAGAATGCGGTGATCCTTGGTCACTACTTTTACTCTGAGGAAGACTTCCATTTTGAAGAATGGTTTATGATAGAAGTGTTTAGAAAGAAAAAAATAATACAGCAGTATGATAGGGCCTCCTAAATAATCTTTTTTTTTTTAATATATTATTGCTAGCTTATAAATGGCATGCCATGTAGCAGGCTTTTTAAAGGGAACTGTAACTACTGAATAAACCTAGAGGTGAAAACAAATTTTTTAAAGTTTTTGTTTGCTGTTTTTTTGGCTTCTTTTTGGTTTGGGTTTTTTTTTTTTTTTTTTTTGCTATATCTGCACATCGTAAGATAATCAAAATATCAGCTCAGTGCATTTTTAGGTTTGTATTTAATATGTTTAGTTTTCTTACCACATATTTAATACACCTAGTTTTCTTAGTTACCACTTTGTAAAACTACCATTACTAGCAGTGTCACATTGCCATTTTCTCTTCCAGATGTCAACCAGGGGAGGTTTTGGCTGGATATTAGGAAAAAATTCTTCACTGAAAGTGTTACCAAGCTTTGGAACAGGCTGCCCAAGAATGTAGTTGAGTCACCATCCCTGGAGGTATTTAAAAGACATGAAGATGTGGCACTTAGGGACATGGTTTAGTGGTGAAATTGGCAGGGTTAGGTTTGCAGTTGGACTCAATGATCTTAAGGGTTTATTCCAACCTAAATAATTCTGTGATTCTGTTCTATGATTGTGAAAATTCTTGGCTGAGGAAACAAGTGGTGCTTGGTAAAACTGCAAGTGTCTGAAGTATTCTACTTGACTCAGACTGTGCTCATGATTGAAACCCCTCTTCCAGTACCCATCTAGGAATACACTGTTCTAGCAGAGGAAGCTCGGGGCTCAGGGTGGAAAGACCTAGTTTCTCTTTTGAACTTCACAAATAGCAGTGATCCTAGACCTGTGAGCCTGAGCCTCCTGTGACTCAGAACATACAACTGTAATAAATAAGGATTCTGCATGGGAAACTGTTGTCCTTGCTGCAACCTATATAACTGTTTTTGAAATATATGAGGGAAGCAATTGTTTTAGCTAGTAGAAGAAATGAGCTTAAGCTGCTCTCTCTATATATTAGCCACACTATTTCTTTCCTAGGGTGGTACAATGACAGTGCTGATACTGCAGTAGTTTGTACTACAAGATGTTCAAAGATAAGGGCTTTGTCTGCCGCATTTTTCATGAGCTGTTTCACATACCATTCTTGGAGCAGTTTGTACACATACCATTTTAGGCTTCCAGGATATTTCTTTACCCCTTTGCAAAATGTTTACCTGGATGGTCTGCATAATATCAGCAAGAAGAACTGAAATATCACATTCTAGCAACTTGCAGGAATTTTTTTTTTCAGCAGTTTTGTGTTGTTTTAGGGTTTTTGGTTTTGTTTTTTTCTTTTTTTGCCTTTTTTTTTCTTCCCTCCTTTGTCCTGGAAGGACAGTGGAATTCTAAGAATTTTGGCCCATCAGGAATGGTGAGTGTTGTCACTGAAATTACTGAGACTGAACATATGGCTGCAGAATTAATCTCTCTCTTAGTGTAAGTAGTTCAATATGGAACATGATGACTGGAAATGAACAGTGAAATTAGTAAACAGGAAAAGATGACATAAGAACATTCTCAGGGTCAGTAATTCCAAGCCAAGCACTTGTGTCTTGCAAACATGTGAAAACTTTGCTCAGCCCCCAGACAGTAAGATGCTTTGGGATTTATCCAGTAATTGTTTAGCCCTACTGAAAATACAAATGACTATGTAATCTCTGCGGTGAGATCTTAGTGCAAAGCAGAAAACTGAAATGAAAACAATAAAATAGCAGTACTACACTCAGGAAGCTGAAATTTGTTTTGGAAATATTCATAGGCTGAAGAAAAATGTTAGATGATAAAAGGTATTGTGAGCTATTAAAAGAAGCAAATTTAGTAAGCTTTTGTACTGTGAATCTTGGATATAGATTATTCCTTATTCCTGACTGTCATGGTTGAACCCCAGCCAGCAACTAAACACCACGCAGCCGCTCACCTGCCCCCCCCCCCCAACCAGTGAGAAGGGGTAGAAAATCGGGAAAAAGAAGTAAAACTTGTGGGTTGGGATAAGAACGGTTTAATGGAACAGAAAATAAGAAAGTAATAATGATAACAACACTACTAAAATGATAACAGTAAGAGTAGAAGGATTGGAATGTACGAATGGTGCACAGAGTAATTGCTCACCACCTGCCGATCGACACCCGGTTAGTACCCGAGCGGCGATCCCAACTCCCCCACCACCCAGTTATTTCCTGAATGTGACGTCCCATGGTATGGAATA
>JANZLQ010000032.1:4032988-4049233 GCA_026212715.1 Elanus axillaris
GGGGGCAGGTGAGCGGCTGCGTGGTGTTTAGTTGTTGGCTGGGGTTAAACCATGACAGAGAGTAGGGTACATTTTGATGATGTGCTTCTCGGGGAAGCTGTGGGACAAGGAAACAGGGTGCAATCCTGTGGACAAAGGCATTCTGGGAAGGTTACAGAAAATATTCCCTGTTCCAGGTGAAATCAGAGGCACTCATAAGTAATACAGAGCAAGTCTTTTCTATCCGCATGAGTCACTGGAAGAAGCTGCTGACACAATCCTGAACTCCTCTAATTTTCCTCTACTAATCCATGTCACGTTGTGTTTCTTTTTTGGTAGTTCTGGTCTGAAACTTTTGTTAACTGTGTTAAGTGCCTTCTGTGTTCTCAGTCTGTGCAGAGTTCTTTTTAATCACTTAGTAGAACTTACTGATTCTGTGGACCGAACTGTACAATTTTATTAAAGACAGTACCTTTGTGAAAGGGAATTACATTGTTTATCCGTTCATTCAGTTTGTAAAATGGACTGGAGAGGCAGGTATATTTTTAGATGAGTTATCCAGTAAAATTGAACTTGTGAATAACCCTTTCATATAACATAGGAAAAGAAGTATTTGGACTGAATAAATCAATCTGCAGTGAACAGCTGAACCAAGCTGTCATTTACAGATATTTAAAAGCTTAAAAAGCAACAAAGAAGTTAATCTAGTTTAAAAAAAACAAAATAACACCTACATAAATTCTATCAGGACAACTTGGCTTGCAGTCTTTAGACATCACAAGATTTCTTAGCATTCCTGATCTGTTGGGGTGTGTGAAGCATCATTTCCAGGATGTCTGTGTTTAGACAATATGTCTAAAGGCAGAGTCTAATATGCATTAGGATTCCATTTTTATGTAAGTAACTTCACTTTAACTGCATTCTTGGGTTGGACAGTAACTAATTACTATCTGAGTCATGTTTTAATACCATAGCATCTATGAAACCTTAAATACTACTTTAAAGTACTAAGTAACTGCTATCTTAAATGCTGTTTCATGCCCTGGCTCTCACAGATGCAGAGGCTGGAGCAGGCTACTGTCAAATACACAGCATTGGCACATGGGCATCAAACCTGTGTGGGAGAAAATGCCATCCTGTATCAACCTTTGAAAGATGCAATTCCCTGCTGTTCTGCTGCTAGCTGGAGCAATAATTGCATTTTTAGTATGGTCCTTTGCATATTTCTTCACTGCACTATTCATTATGCTTACAACCTTTCTGCAGAAGGCATGGATGGTGGTTTCCATTCTCATCCTGAACTCCACCACTCATGTACTGTTCAGCTACTTTAGGTCATATTCATTGTAGTGCTTAAGTTAGGTAACTGGCGACAGGGAAAGTCTTGGTTTTCCTGTGCTTCAGTGCTCTGTTGGCTCCCACTTACAGCTGAGATGGGCAAGATGGGAAAAGGATGAATGGTTTTGGGGGAAGAGAGAGTCTCATGTTGGAAGGGATATGTTGCATTGTTCACTTCTAGTAACTAAGACAGGTGTCAAGGCAGAGAAGGTGATGTAAATAACACTCGTGTCTGTCAGTGCCTAATTTGGAAGATCCTGACCTGCCCGAGTGCTCTGCTGTCTGTGCAAACTCTTATAGGTAAACAACAAACACTTCTACAAGCTATGAAATATTGTCTCTCAACAAATCATTTTTCACAATATAAAATGCATTTGTTTATGCGAGTAGTCACAGTAAATGTTATAAATGGGTCCAGGCAGCAATCCTCAAATCCTGATTTTAATTATCTGTTAGAAAACCTGGTTTGGCACCATCCCTTGAAAGCAGTGGTAATATTTGCATTTAAAAATGACTGTCTGGTCAATTAAGGCCAGTTGTGAAACTGCAGCCAGAATTCTCACAATGTTTTCACTCCTCCCACCAAAAGTAATCAGCCAGCTGACCAAGCCCCGAAGTCATTCTTGTCCTGTGCCCATGTAATGTTTTATATTGAGAAAAAGTTTTGTTTATAGTCATTGTTTACTTGGTATTCATTTTAAATCATTATAACAGCTTTTTCTTTTAACTTGCACGTTCTGATTATTTATTTTACTTCTCTGGTTATCAGGTACAAGAAAATGCGGTATCTCTTTTCTGCAGTGGGTAGCTGATAAGTCTTTCAATAGCTTTTAACAATAATAACAAACCCACAAATATTTCAGAAATTTCTGTTGAAAAAAATCAGTCATTACATGTCTACATCCTTCTTCTGAGATCAATAACTTCTCCTCAGTACTTTTTCATTCACACTGCCCACCATGATTTGCTATTCAGACAACCAAAGCGTACCTGCTGTAAGCGAAAGCAAATATTAACACTAGTCTGGTAGTTTTCTTTTAAAATAGCAAATGGAGACTCAAGCTCCCTTTTGTCCATGACCTTTTCCATAGCCTTAAATAGAATCCAACACTTCAGCGGAGTAATCAGCATGAAGAAATAATGAAGCATACATGAAAAAGTTAATATAATAAAGAAAAAGACTTTTTATCATAGCAACTGACAGTGATACTGTATTATATGAGACAGAAGTCTATTGGATGTGTGTTTGTTTAAATTGATTTATTTTTATGTGGTTACACATGGCACACTCCGTGCTAGTCAGATTAAGCAGTCAGCAATGTGTAACCTGAAGAGCATAGCATTAATGACAACTTAATTGTGTATCACTAGCTATCCTGTAATTTTTTTTTATTTTTTTTGCTTTTCCAAAAAGCTAGTTGTATATTGGAAAATCACAAGACTAAATCCAACACAACTTCTGCAATTTCCTTCAACAGTTATTGGACTGATGTCGTTGTGCCGCTGCTTCCTTCCCCAGAAACATAATTATTGTGATTCTTTCATGATCTTAGTGCATTACAAGGACACTTCTTCCTGTCTGGGCAAAACCAAAATAAATCCTTCAAATGAAGAAGAGAGGGTGAAACTAGTGCAGAAATGACAAAATTAAGAATGAAGTGCTCTGCTAAGAGAACATGTAGAAAATGGTCTCTTTTCTGTATGTGGGAAAATACACTCCTCTGTGTATCCAAGACTCTGTGCTTGGATGGATTCTTGGATAGGTAGAGTTCTCTGTCCTTGCAGATGGAGGTTTTTCAGAGCCCAAACCACTGTTCATTACTTATGCCTTCTTTTTCAAGGCCTATTTTCAGAGTCTTTTAGGCTGGTTGGGGTGGTTCCTGCCTTCTTGCATAGAAAGGATCAATTTTCACTTTTCTTACCAAAGTTGGTTTTATCTGCGTTCAGAGGACTTCCTGCTGATAAGCAAAGGAGTGTAATGTGTGAATTGGGGTTGAGTGAGATTGAAACACATCACACCACATTCAATCTAAGTGTAATGACTGTTAAGTTCCTGTTGCTATCTTTGTATGTCTTTTGTCAGAGTACTTTCAAAACTCCACAAAGCAAACATTATTCCAGATTTATTTCGATATATTTAAAAAAAACCAAAAAACCCTCATAGTTTATTCCAAAGAAATATAAAGGAAAGCTAATTACTTAATCTGAATGGATTTTTTTTGTTTTCTGAAAGGTTATACTTTTCCATATCTTGCAAATAAATTTTAACTTGTTTTGTCCCTTTCTGCTTTGTCATAGTAATATGAGATATAATATGTTCTATATGCCCAAAGTATTTATCCTAATTTTAAAAAAAGAAAAAAAAGAATAATTATAGTGATGTATTCAGCTACTTCTTTTTTATACTGTTGGTTTTTTTTCCTTTATGTACTTAGCTAGACATACTATTCTTCCTAAGTACCACAACTTTTAGACTTAACACATTTGCTTGTAGTCTAAATGTTGTCTTTCACCTTTGGTTGATTATATTGACTTGTTTTCCTTTTAGCTTGACTACTGTAGAGCTTATTTATTGTGTTTCCCCATCTCTCTCCTCTGCAAGGAGTTGTCTTGAAAGTTTTTTAGTGTAATGGGTGATTTTAATAATCTTTTCTTGCATTTTAATCTAGGTTAAATAGTGTAATACCCAGAAAAGGTTTTAAAGGTAAAGTTTTTAGCACCACAAAGAGAGTGATCTAATTTTTGTGAGACTGAGAACATCTGTTTATTACAGTAAATGGAATTATGAATTCATCAGTGAATTCTTAACCTTTCATTTGAAAGGCCTTCTGGAAAAAAATAAATCAAAAGAAGTTCTGTATATCCTTACCGTATTCAATGCATCTTGATAGCGTATTTCCATACATTCTGTATGGTAGGTCTAAATATTTTGATGGTTTTAATATTTTGTACCAGCTGTGGAAACTGGTTTGCTGCTAGATGACTGTAAAAATGAGATTTGGTAAATAATTATTAGAAATCTTGTACTAAGACTATGATTGAAACAACAAAGTATAGCCAAGCAATTAACTAGCAGAGGGAGTTACTTGTAAGTTTTGCAGTTCTTTACTCTTATGACTAGATGTTCCTGTACGCTAGATGAGAACAATGACCCCATGTGATTGAAACTGCATTAAGCTTCAAGATCAAAGAACAAGGTCGAGAACAAGGACTTCAAGGACAGCCAACAAGAACTTCAAATGAGTCGGTGGTCGTAAAAGCAGCCCTTTGACTCAAATGAATCATTCATTGCACATGATCAGATGTAGGTAGTACTATGATAATCAGTTATAATAATTTTTATGTATATGTATACTTATCTGATTAATATGTAATTAGTTACTCCATATAACCTGTTTGTGCTGAAGCTGTGGCGTGCACGCTAGGTGGAATTATCCTGCGTGCATCCAGCGCTGCAATATAGAATGTCTGCTTTCTAAAACCCCAAAATGAGTCTTGGAGAGTTTCTATAACTGGCTTTTAAGTATCATTCTGAACATTCTAGCCTATATACACTTATTCTGGTTCCCATCAAAGTCTATGGCAATTTTGTAGCGGGAGTCAATTTCCTGCAGTGCATGATAAGTGAGCCTGCACCAGGGACAGCAGTTGTTCACTCAAGAGCCCCAGTAGGATTGTGAAAACACCCAAGATAGAAGGTCCAAGGCAGCTGACAGTGATACAAAATGAACCAGAAATGAAACAAGACTTTTGTGTAAACCTGGAGTAAGATTTTTCATATCTGTTGACAATCAGCAATTTCAGGAAAATCTTCAGTATTGTGAATACTATAGGGTGGGTGGGTTGTTTTTTTTTTTTTTTTTAACTTATAGGAAATTTTGATCACAATCTAATATCTGTTAGCAGAGATACCCAGCATGAGATATGAAGGATTTATTTTGCCTTCAGCTTCCTAATGTGCATGTCACATGATAACACATATTCTATTAACTTCAGTTTGGAGCACACAGTTCTTCTGAAAATTTGTCTTAAATCAGGCACTTAGACAATGAGGAAGAATACTTTGACTTCAGCAGCTTAAGGTTTGCCTGGATTATCTGTGACAGAGGCAGGGACAGACACTTCAAAAGCTGAATTACTTTAAGTGTAAAACCAATTTGTCTCTTTGTGAGCACACTTACAGTATTCCATGTGTATTTTTCAGTTTCAGTTAAAAACAGGGCGAGAGAGAAGTTCTGCAGACAATCATAACCATTTATCGTGATTCATCATTTGTAGTGAACTCAGATTGAAAAGGGCTATGTGTGGATGGAGGAGGCAATGAACTTCTGTTGCATTGAAAGTATGAATCCTAGCATTTTTCTGAGACCTGTTTATTTGATGTTACAGTCTTAGTGTTCTTCTGACAGAATGGCCTTGTGCTTTCCTAGATTATGATTAAAAGAAAATTTGTCATGCACTACCATACTGGAGACTTTCAGATGCATCCATAATCTTGGACACATGTCTAGAACTGAAAACTTGATGGAGTAGTTGTTATTCTTCATGTGGATCTGGAGGGTTTCAAGGACACATTGTTTTCTAAGGAGATATGAGACAAATTATTGGAAGAGGTATAGAGTTACAATATGCATAGAAACCATCTCTGGTGTAGAAAATCCCTGATCTACCAGTTGTTGGGTCTGGGACAGTAGGTGTATAATTAAGCAAAGACAGTACCTTTGTTTCATCATCCCTCCATATTTTTCTCAACTCCACTTCTCTTATTCATATAATTAATATTTCTTAATTTAATCCAGATTTAATCAAACTGATCATATATACCCTTACTACAACCTGGCTATCAGCCATAAGAAGCCTTACTTTCTCTTATTTTTCATGCTAGACACCACAGCAACCCGTATTAGTTGGAATACAAGCTGCTGGAAGAGTATAATCCTCCCATTTCCAAGAGGCTTACTTCCTTCAAAGGGATGGCATTTTGCTCTGTGCAGATGGCACACGCTGATGCACAAGAGTTGTGTACTTAACAGATTTTTATGGCAAAACGTTCAACTGTAAAACAGGGGAACATCTTCTGGAGAGATTTCTTTCTTCAAGGCAAGGCAAGGGCTAGCATTTTTTTCAGCAAAATGGAGAAAAGCATTTGAGTTAAATGGGGCACTACTTTTTCTCTAATAGTTCCTTCTCAGAATGAAGGAATGGTTTTAATTTAAAATTTCCATATGCTATTCCAAGGCACGCACTTGGTACAGGAAATTTTAGTTCAGACTCTTAGAGCTCAGGAAGCTTATCAGCATTGAAAACAGGACCTTCACTTGGAAACCCTGAGGCGATAGGAACAAACACACTAGAATAGAAGTGTGTGGTGTCAGTCAAGGTGTTTAGTGTCTCATGAATTGCAAATCTGAAAGGAATATTCCAAGTAAAATGCAGTTATTCTATTCCAAACTCTGAAAATTGTATTAGTAATGAGCTGCTTCAGGGCTTCCCGAGATCTTTATAGCTGTCTTGATATGTTCTGGTTGAATATTATTGACTGCTACAAATTATCCTTTCTGTTATATTCCTCTTTGCTGTGAAGCAAAAATTTGATGTTAGTGTGCCATAGAAAACAACTTTCTTTCAATGTCTGTTTTAGGATTTTCAGTTATGAGTTGAACAGATACTCCAGATTACTTATTATTATACTCCAGTGATTCCAAAAAAGATCAATGACAGAGCATGACATAATAGGGTTAGGTAGAAGTAAGCAAACAATTTTTTAAACATAAAAATAAAAGGAAACTGCACTCCTATGAATGTTGCTGTTACTATATAGCTGTTGCTATGAAAATTGCTGTACTGTGAATATGCTTCCTTTGAATAACAATGGTTCAAGTGTGTACTCATCAGGCAGGGCAATAGAAATAATTTAGTCTTGATTATTATTCCATTGTGATTGGTAATGGAAATGCAAAGGAAATGACTGCTCTGCGTTTCAGGAGGGGAGGAAAAAGACAAAAAGGGTAGAAAAATATCAGCAGCTAGGGGGAAAAGAATGAGAGGAAATTAACAGAAGAGGCACTTAAAGAGGGCTCACAGAAAGAATAAGGAAGGAAGCACCACAGAAGGTTTGGGTGGGTTGAAGTGTTTGGGCATACTTTTGAGGGAAGGGTTAGAACTAAGAAAGTGAACTGCTGAAAGCCCAGTACTTGGAAGACATCCAGATACTTGCAGCAGAAGGCTCCAGCCCTTTATTCCAGTCCTTCTTAGCCTGTTTCTTAGCCAGCTCTTAATCCATGACAAAACTTTCCCTTTTGTTTTATGGTATCTTCAGATTATTTAAGAGTCTTAAAGGAATAAATCAGTAAAGAGGAAGGAAAAGGGAGAAATTAAGAGACATGTTTAACAATGTAGAGGAGAATACAAGTAGAGCCTAGGAAAGATCAGTGCATGGACATAATCATTTCATTGTGCTCATGTAATCCTGGGAGCTGAGCAGTGATATGACAAAATTTACCAATGACACAAAATTTTCAAAGCAGTCAGATGAAAGGTATCTGTCAAAAGTCTCAGGTGTTGTGTTATCACCACTTTCTGTGCATGGGTCAGGAACTTTCAGCTGTCTATTGCTACCCAGGAAAGATCTTGGCATCACTGTTCTTTGCCCTATGAAGAAACAGTTCAGGGCTTCATGATAATGAAAGAAAACCAACAACAATTAAGGTACTAGGGAAAAAACGAAACAACCACCAAACCAAATCTGTCCTAGTTCATAGATCTAGTGATAGAAGGGAATTATGTCTTTCTAAATATTGCTGTCACAGATGCCACTGCATCTTCCAGGTTAAGGTGAGCAGAATGGGAGGATGCTATAGCCAGGTAGTCTATATTCTAATGATCTACATTCTTGTGCACTTTATTCTGTAAGGAAACAGCAGAAATATCTTAGAAAATATGCAAAGCTGGTCTGCATGCACCTTTGTGTGCTTCCTGAAAAGTTGAGCTGTATGCTAGGAAGCTTGTACCTTTTGTGCTTACAAACCTAAATTTGCATTATGTCCCTATTCTTGGAGCCCAGTCCATGGGGAAATTTACATTTCAGGAAAGCATGTGGGTGGGAGAGAAGAAAGTTGAGCCTCCTTCAGCTTGGAACTGTTACACCTGGAACTGTTACACCCAGACCTGCAACACAGATGGGTTGGGAAGGACATACATCTGGTGTCTCTCCTTTCTTTACAGAACAGATGGGGAAACACCTCTTGCAAGAGCAAAGGGTGCCCAAACCACTGAATTACCTTGCTTGCTCTTTTTACAGATCTAGGCTGTTGGGAAGGGGTGGAAAACAGTCTATGAGATCAGGAGGGAGGAAAGAATAGGCTACCTGCTCTCTAATACTTCTGACAACTTCAGCAGGCTGAGTTTTTGCATCAGGTCTTAGCAGATATTGGCAGGTACATTTGCTTCTCACTGAGGCAAGGAATAGTTGCTGCGAAGACTGGACAATGTAGCTTACTTGCTTGGTTCCCCCAAATCCTGGACATAGCCAGATACTGCTGCTGAGGTCAGACCGTCCTGATATGACAGAGTGAGAGGGAGGCTATGACACAAGCATCAAATTAATTTCCTGAATGTGGAGGGAGGGTATTTTCTCACTTATAAAACACACAATAAAAAATCAGGTTACTGATAAGGTAAGTGTTCTGCTGTGCCAAAGTCAGGGCAGGGGGGTGGAAGATGGGGGAGACAGGGTATAAGGAAGCAAACTGCATAAAGGGTAGCAAGAGGGAGGGACATGTTTGAAGCAAGCAAGTACATGTCACCAGGTAGAACTAATGTGCGTTTTGGCTGTTTCAGTAGCAGGTCCTCTCTGCATGAGCTTCCTACAGCTGAGGAATAGCAGCCTAGTGCCCCAGGCTCGGCATCTGCTGAGCAGCTATAAAAGCAGGAGATAAGCAATGATTTTGCATATCTCCATGCAGAGAACTCCTTTCTGATGTTTTCTTGATAATCTGTGTCTTTCTGCACAGCCACTGAGATTTGTTTATGGAGGGAGAGTTTTGATATTTGCAAGATTGTAGCAACATGTTTTTTTACAAAAGTAAACTGTCTGTGCTGGTTCTATGCACATACTCTCAATTAGTGCTGTAAAGACAAGTAAGCGCCTACAAGAACATACTTAGGATTTCTTTTGTTTAATGAAATTTGCAGTGCAAAGTAGAAATAACCTCTTAAAAAGAGTATCTGGTAGTAAAAGCTGTTGTCAAGTTGAAAAAGGAATGGAATTCGAAGCAGTAAAATTCTTCACTAGCTTTCTCATCTGTGAAAGTGACATGAAAAATAATCAAGGAAAACATCTAAAGCTTGTTAAGAGTTTTGTTTTTCCTCATAAAAACCAAATTGTGGCTCACCTAATGTGTGAAGATGCTCAGTCTCTCATTCTCTTGCTTGTCTACTGTGTATATCATCTAAAACATCCAACAGAAACAATCTGATGGCACATTAGGTAGTGTGGAGCAGTTTCTCTTGTGTCAACACATGCAGTACTTCATAATGTCTGTTCATGTGCTTTCTCTAGTCCTGTTTCTGCTTTCCCAGCTGTGATTAACTTGAGGAACTTGAGTTAAATCCCTGACTTTGAGGACTGCTGAAAGAGGACAGCAGAAGAGCCGTTGTAGCCATCTACATAGTTGCAGAGGGCTTTGTTTCCTTCCTCTCTTCTATTTCCAGTCTGCTGAGGTAGGCAGAAAGCTGTCTGCTCCTTTGTGATGAGAGCTGCGTTTCTGAGCTATCAATTAACTTTGTGCTGTGCTGGCCTGTGGCCTTCTCCCCTTCCTATGAGAGCTTTCTGGCAGTCACCCAGGCTCTGCTGCAGCCTTGTCAGTGGCATTTCTGTTCATCTTACCTACAGGACATTTCAGATGAGTTTAAGGGAGAAATATGAACGGAGAAATGAATACTGAGCTGGTTAATGAAACTATGGGAGCTTAAGTGAATGTGAGGCCTCTGGAGCAGAAAATTTCCATTGGCCTCGTATTAAGAAGAGTAGACTTTGGCATTTTGCATATGTGGATGCTAGGGAAAACTGGTTGTGATTGTCTCTGTTGAAAAACAGCTCATATTTGGTCCAGAGCATGTGAACATACTGTCTCTCAGCAATTAAATCAGTGCTCATATGCTCTTTTTATGACAAGCAAATTTGTAAATATTGGTAGTCTACTATGAAACAGTTTCAGGGAAGAAAGACAGGCTGGCGTAAGTTTCTTGCTGTTTCACTGGCAGAAATAATTAAACATTAATTTTAATTTAAATTATTCATAATTATATTTTCTACAGAATTGCTTGGGGCAGTATTTAACCTTTTAAAATGTTTAATGTTTTCTGCTTTAGTTGACATAAGATTCACATATTGCTGTATAACAATGAGTAATTAGTTTTGCTTATGTGATGTCCCTTAAACAGTATATTTGAAACTAATGTTGACTAGTGTTACAGCAATGGTTATAGACGTACGTTCAAACTGCAGAGCACCCTAGCTAAACTTGGCAAAATTATCCGATATAAAGATCTGATAATCTTCAATGGTGTTTAAAAACCAACATAGTTGTAAGTGACTTAATGCTGATGCCAGTAATACTAAATAAGATGAAGTTTAATAAACCCCCAACAACTGAGCCTGTTGTTACCCTCAAGCATGGTTACTTAACCATGCAAAACTGGCATGAAAAATCTCCAGACTGGAATGACAATGGTGTGCAGTTATTCTGATCCAGGTTAATATATTTGTCTGGGTGCTATGCAAGGTAGTGAGGCAGTGGATTGCTGGTGGTAATCTGCAGGTGAAACATACTGACTTAACATCTGCTATCTAAATGCCTTTCAACACTTTGTGTGATGGAGGAAGTGAAATTTCCTTCTTTTGATTCTACAGATTTGAAAATTGAACAGCGGGCTAAAGTGAGTTGTACACCAGGCACTGGAAAAAGAAAACAATCTCATAGTCCTAAAGAAGCAATTTCATCCAAGAACAAATTCTCCACTTGTGGAGAAAAATATTAATTACATTAGTAATTAGTTATAATTAAAAATATATTTTTTTTTCTTCCTTTCCAAGTAGTTCATACTTCTTTTGCTGCTCCTACATCATGCTGTCTCAACTCTGTCCTGAGCTGTTGGGTACCCTGAAAATTTCATCTAATATCATTCCTTACTTTATTCCTATCCTCCATTTTATGTCTTGTTCTTCTTCTGGGCCACAACCTAATACTCTTCTCTGGGATCAGTTTGGAGACTTTGCAGCACTGCGTCTTGCAATACTTGATCTCCTTGAAGACGAAAACAAACAAAACTCATAAAGGTCAAACAAACCAGAAAGGAATTAGAAGAATATTCAGAGAGCATCTAAAAATTAGTCACAATCCATTATGTGTCCTTCTTGTGGAAACTGCTTATTTACTGTATTTTAGCTGTACTTTGGGCATAGATCTCTAGATGCCCTCTTCACGTGTGCAATTCCTACTTAGGAAAGTGTTGTGGTTTAACCCCAGCCTGCAACTAAGCACCATGCAGCCGCTCACTCACTTACCCCTGGTGGGATGGGTAAGAAAATCAGAAGGGTAAAAGTGAGAAACCTCATGGGCTGAGATAAAGACAGTTTAATAGGTAAAGCAAAGGCCACGTGCACAAGCAAAGCAAACCAAGAAATTTATTCACCACTTCCCATTGGCAGGCAGGCGTTCAGCCGTCTCCAGGAAAGCAGGGCTCTATCATGCATAACGATTATTTGGGAAGACAAATGTCATCACTCTGAACATCCCCCCTTCCTTCTTTTTCCCCCAGCTTTATATGCTGAGCATGACATTGTATGGTTCAGAATATCCCTTGGGTCAGTTGGGGTCAGCCTGTCCCAGCTGTGTCCCCTCCCAACTCCTTGTGCACCCCCAGCTATTTGCTGGTGGGGTGGGGTGAGGAGCAGAAAAGGCCTTGTCTCTGGGTAAGCACTGCTCAGCAATAACTAGAACATCCCTGAATTATCAACATTGCTGTCAGCACAAATCCAAAACATAGCCCAGTACTAGCTACTGTGAAGAAAATTAACTCTATCCCAGCCAAAACTAGCACAGAAAGAAAACTTGTTCAATTGATTCCCCTCTGTGATGTTCTGGAGGCTTGTACTGCCACCACTAGTACTGCGTGCTTACACCACAGGCATTTTCTGCTCTATTATGCTTGACTTGACAGGTGTTATTTAGAGTCTGCTAAATGTTTGAGGCATGAGCTAAACTTTCTAAAGTAGAGCTTATAAATATTTCAAAACTCCTTGATCTTCCAGAATTATTGTTAGCATCCTGTGGCAAGATGAGAAACCCTTAGAGACTACTCCAGAGGAATATTTCGTTACAAATTGACTGCAGTTTCTTCCCCATCCTCCCCCTTCAAATCAACAAAACAACGTTTTTAGAAGAAAGTTCTTCATTGATCTCCTTTGCTATTGAGTCATACGACGTAGCAGCTAGTAGCAATTTTTAAACTAACACATCAGACAGACTATAATTCTGTGATAATTTCCAGCCTTCGGTTTTCCCAGGAATAATCTCACTCATGTCCAAATGAGCGTGTCCTATGTTATTGAAATCTTTGATATGCCAAGACACAGTAACTCACAGGGTTCGAACTAAGAATATTAAATAGGGTACCAAATATGAAAAGAAACTGAGCTGTTCTATAAATGAATTTCAATGGGAGGAAAAAAAAAAATCAATATCCCCTTCATCCATATGTTTTGTAGGAGCAGTGATAGATAATAAAATATTTAAGAACACAGCATATGTTGCAGTCTTCTAAGTATTTTAACCTGTTATTATCTTTTTCCCCTCTATTTTTAGATGTTCCATGTTTTTACTGATAGTTGAGCCATTACCAGGCTCCTTTGAATCTTATTCTATCTCATCAATTGGAAGCTTAGTACTTAAGCAGATCTTACAACCTCTCATGCCATTTTTCTTTTGATGGGTGAAATCAGAGGCAACTCTCCCCATTATTTATGTGGATTTGGATTCTGAAAGATGATGATTTGCATTCAGATGTTATCCTGAGTGGAATAATAACAATAACAATAATAACGTAACACACAAAACAATAATAAGTAAAAACAACCTTGCCAGTGATGTACCTCTGTCTAAGTAATCTTCCTGAACTGCTTCAAGTACTGTACTCCTCTTCTTTTTTTCCTAATCTTGCAAAAGCTTCGTTCACATATAATGAAGCTTGTCTATATGAGCACCCTTTATTTGTATCCTCAGCTATTTACTGATCATACTTTTCTTCCTCTTCAAAGCCTCATTTCAAAGAATTCCTTCATAAAATATACCATGAAGCTGCTTAAACTGTTAATAACTCTTGGGTATGTTTGTTCTCTGCATTTTGGGATCAAGGTATATTGAGCTTTGTTCTCTTTTTCACTCTTAAGTCTTAATTTTGGGGAGCTGCTCTTCTTTTTCAGTTGATAGCATTTCACTATTAACTGTTTAGCATATACAAGGGCCAATGAATAATCAGAAACTGGGAAAAGGAGTTGGGCAGTAGGAATAACTGGGTCAGTGGAAGGCTTTATAGCACTATATCAAAACCGAATTGTCTTACATGAAAGCTGAAGCCTGATCTAACCCTAACTCTTGCTGTGGGAAAAGGAGCAAGGATATGAGCCACACAGAGCTTATTTTGTTTCTACTACTGTGAATGGGGGGAGGAAGGGAAGATGGTTACTTTTCCTAGGAGTAGCTAGCTTGTTTCTGGCAATGGCTGCTCTTCTACATGCCCAAACTACTCCAAAATGAAGACCTGCACATGCAGGCAAATGTCTTCATTTTAGAAGTGCAGTGAACCTAGCAACTGCCTCTAGAACAAAATGACTGGTGGGCAACATAAAGTTTTAAGGTAGCTCTGCAGCATAATACATGATCTTGCTGATTTGATTTTAATATCAAATGCTTTTATTTCTTGTTATTGCTGATATTTAAATGAGAAAGACGGTAATCTATACTTGATCTTTTTAACATTGACATGTTTTGGTAATGTCAAATGCTCACGGAAAAAAATTTAAATGCACAGCTAAAGCTTTTAACATTATGATCCTGACTGTTCAACCTTATAAACATCTGACCCAATTATTTTTTGTAGAAAACAAGTGCAAACAACTAAGACAGTGGAAAATGCAGACTAATTTGCAGAACTGGGTCTTGCTTCACAAAGATGGTTTTTAAGAAGTACTGGTTAAATGGAAGCAGATTTCACTTAAATAATTTTCTGCTCTGGTGAGAACAGAAACATTTCTATTGGCAACTTAATTTGCAGCTTTTAAACTACATTTTATGTACTCTTCTCCCACATAATTACTGCTTAAATTTTAAAAAGTGATGTACAGAAAACCATCTAACTCAATAATAAGAATTTAGTTTTGTATAAACTGTAAATAGAATATGAGTGCTACTTCAAACTTGTTCACTAGTGTAGATTCAGATAAAATTGGCTTTCTTGCTATCTCTATCTTCAAATTCTCAAAACTAAATCTGCTGTAAAATACAGAGGTGTTAAAAGGCAGTAGGACAGATAGATGCTGTGAGGTTCTTCTGCTCAAATATTTGGATAGACCTATCTTGGAAAAGGGAGATGAAACCGAACCTTCTTTGATTTCAGTGGTCATTTGCTGTTGTCCTTTATTTCTCAAGCGTTGCTGTGAGGGGAACTACTTTAAATCTTGAATGTATCATGTTTTTTAGGGGCGTTCTAGGCAATTTATTGCATTATTATTATGATGCATGCTGTTACACAACCAGCAACAGTGATACTGTATAGGCACAGGGAGTCTTCTGGGTCACTAGACCACGTGGAATAGCAA
The DNA here is from genome assembly GCA_026212715.1 of Elanus axillaris. Lineage (NCBI taxonomy): Eukaryota > Metazoa > Chordata > Aves > Accipitriformes > Accipitridae > Elanus > Elanus axillaris. The sequence continues at coordinate 4,048,185 of JANZLQ010000032.1, forward strand.
AAATAACTGGTACCGGCAGTGTGTAGTCCTTGAACAGTCTAAGGGCAATTGCTGCAGTGTGTGGGAAGGCAGATAATGCTTCCTCCAATTGCCACGGCAGCGTGCTTCAGCTCTCCAGGGCTTTCCTGTTACTGTCACGCTTCCACCCTTTTCCAAGGCAGAATTAGCCTACTTTAATCTCCTCCTGGAGGAGAGTTCTTGTTCTGGGCACACAGCTATGGAAAAACATTAACAAAAAATCTCTAAGGAATTGCAGTCTGTGAATGCCTGGAAAAATTCAGTGTGAGACATAGCTAGTGATTAGAAATGTCACATCTGGCACAGAGTATGGGATTTCTCCATCTCTCAGCTTCCCTCTTTGTGAGTGTGGGCAGGTTCACATCAGCATTCACATAATTGTCTTACCTGTTGCTGCTTCTTAATATAAAGAGTTCAGAAGGTGTTTTCCTTACCAGCCTTCTCAGCAGATGCTCCTGTGGCACTAGGATCTGGGAGTCTTGACATTATGAATATCTTTATAAACTGAAGATACCAACTCAGTATGAAGAATTTCACTAGCTTCTTTCCCCTAGTGCATTCTCTCTTTCTCTAATGTTTTTAGTCTTCAGCCTTAGGAAAAGGTTGCATAAGTTTTGCCAATATTTGTAAATATGTTGATTGCTAGTAAAAGAAAAATTGGCCACAAAACCTTGTCATCTCCATAGAAAAGACTAATATGGAAAGTTCAACCAGGTTTAAGCAAGATTCTGCTAAACTTCCCCCTGTAACCTAGCAAAGATATTAAATATATCCCAGTTAGCACACACTTTTCTAATATTGCCATAATTTGAAAGTAAGATGTAGCAATATAAGGGATGGCAGGTAGTTGCAGGAACCTCTACAGAGAGAAACTGAGTCAGGTCAGTCCCTGCTGCTCTCTTCCTTTTGGCCCCTGTACTCCTTTGTCAGGGGTGAGTAAAAATGAATGTTTCTGTTACATCTATTGACTTTGGTCAGAAATATACATTATTGTACTCTCTGATGCTGTGTGTTTCTAGTGAAGATGTATG
>JANZLQ010000032.1:4049285-4080647 GCA_026212715.1 Elanus axillaris
CCCCCCGCCCTTTTTTCTCCTGTTTGAGGTATGTAGACTTGTAGCAGCAGTATTTGAAGCAAACTAGATATTTTAGAGAACTATAAACTATGATATAAGGTGAAATGAAGATTACAGTAATTGTAGAACATAACTAAATATTGTGCATACTTATCTAGGAGGTGTAGCTCTGAGTAATATCAGTTAGTATTGTGATGTGGGTAATATAATCAATATCTTGGTCCTTTTCACAGTTCATTATTTCAGTACTTCTTGGCAGTATTCCTCAATTTATGAACATTTACTCTTCCTCCACTCACCCCCAAATTTACTTATTTACTTGTACTTGAATGAATTAGTGAGATTTTCAGTGGAACACATTATGGATGTAGAAACTTTTTTGTAAATAGGATCAAATATGAACATATCTTCCTTATTTTCTTTCCTGTAGTTAACTAGATGAACTTATTGGGAACTAGAGCAGGTCAATGACTGAATGTTATATCTCTGTTTATTCTCAGAAGGCACAATCACAAAATATGTAACTCTTACCTCTATAAAATTCCTGTGAACCATAATGAATACTGAGAATTTGCAGTGCAGTGGACTCAGTCGGCAGCTACTTGCATCAGGTAATAAAATGTTAATTTATTAGTTTTTTGCAATCACACATAATCAGATATCTTTGCTACAAATAAAAGCTTCTTAATTAAGCATATGTCAAAATCAGTGTTTTGGAAATTGAGTAGTCTAGTGCAGCTGCTTAGAAGTGTCATAAGAAAAAACCAAGATTTTAACTTCATACTTTCAAATAACAGGGTGTTTTTATCACCAGAGGGCACTATCTTTCCAGGCTAAGATTAAACTGCTGTTAGATGGTTTTATATCTTGGCAGCTTTTTTAATTTAAAAAAAAGGATTTCAGGCAATAGTTTTTTATTTTTTTTTCTTACTTCTTTAAATAAACACATTCTGATCATCTTCTTCTTTCCTTTAAGTTTTCTATATTTGTATAGGAATAATGTCTAGACTGATGTTAGACTAATTTTTAGAAACCTCAAACAATTTGTGGAAAATGCAAAGGGTAAATGTTATTGTACATTGGCAGATACCTCTTCATCACAGTCCAGCTGTTGTTATAGGAACAGACCTGCTTTTGAAAAACTGCAGATTATTCCTTCCTGTCTCCCTCCAGAGGGATTCTTTAGGCTGCTGGTCTGTTTTCCTTCACTCCCACCAACCAGTGCTTCAGTAGCAGATAGTGGAGGTGGCTTGCAGGCCATGCTGACCACATCACAGCATGAAGCTTTCCTCTTTGCTGGTGGGTCCTGCTGGGATTTGTCCCTTGCTAACTGCTTTGTTCCAGTGACCAGTTCTGGCACTGCAAGGACTCCAGTTGCTATTTGCCCTCCTCTTAGGGAAGACTCCTAGAGACAGTGTGGGAAAGAGTAAATCACATTTGATACAGTGGCGGCCACACAGCAACATTAAGTTCCAGCAGCATGAATCCAAGTTTTTGTTTCCTTATAGCACAAAATGGTATATTGGCTTTTTGTATGTAGTATTATGTACTAGAAGCAATCATTCATGCTATGAATATATAGAACATATCTTTAAATGCTATATTTGTACATTTCCTGATCTTCATGTCATTCTCTTATTAACCAGAGAAGACTTTAATTAGTCCTTTGGACTACGGACGTCTTCCTTGTTTGTGTCTTTACTAGCTGTGTGTCAGTCCCTCTCAAGTTCTGTTAATTCAGTTGCATGGGCATGGCAATAAGACATCACATCTCTTGGATTTGCCTGCCTTGCATTAGCTGTGTTACACACTGGACTGAATTCCCTTTCCAAATATTTGAAAGGTGATGATCTTGAACTGAAGACATTAAAACTTGCCTCATTCCTAGCAATGATGAACACCCACAGCTCTTGCTTGTAACAAGATACTTGGAACTGTCAAGTTATCAATCCAGACTTGTGATTGACAGAAAGGGAGACAAGAGTGCAAATGGTTCAATGTTCTTTGTTACCTTCCACTTCTCTGCTGTGTGAAATTTCAGGTAGTGACGATAAACACTTCAAATGACTAAGAGACCCCAGATCTCCAACACTATTATTTTGTGTTTCACCCCTAGCAGCAGGCTACATATCTGGAAGGAGGGCTTGGTATAGGGTGATGGGAACTTCCACCAGTGAGGTGTCACTTGCTTTGAGCAAGTGGTTGCTTTGGTTTCCAGTACTGCTGTGTTTATTCTTGATCTGGGTGTTGTTGGCTTCAAAACAGGGACAAAGACCACTGCTGTTGGAGCTTTCTGTAACTGCAGGCCATTGCCTAGGTGAAGAACAGACAGTAAGGAAATCTGTTGTCTTGGTTGACTAGAAATATGGTCCTTCATTTAAGGGCAAAAGAAGGATTTACTTTGTGAAGGGAACTCTCATAAGGAATCGTCTGAAAGGTAAAATCCTGCATTAAATGAAAGATTAGAAAAATGTTATATAATTAAATCCTGCTGCCCCATGGTGTTCATGAATGTGCCTTTCAGTAAAGCAGATCAGGTAAAACTACCTTTCCTCTCTTCTCTGAGTATGACCTGTTAGCATCAGGCCTAGGCATACCCTTTATTCCTGGTGGGTGTCTGTGACTGACCCCCTTTTTCCCTGACCTGCTTGATCTGCTTTTGACTGGTCAGAGCAGTAGCTCTGGTGCTGGAGCTGCCGCGAACCACCATGTACAGTCACAGGGAACCATTTGCACGGAGCATCATGTGATTGTTTTTCATAGGAGTTTTGCAGGCAAAAAGATTAAAATATCAAATCCTTAGACACACAGAGTCTTATCTAAGACTCTAAATTTGGCTACTATTTGCAGGCTTAGGCAGGTCCTTGCTGCCCAGTTACAATCTGCTTCTCTGCAGACTCTCTTTTTTCATGCTGTGGCTTTTCAGCTGTTTCCAAGTTCTGTTTTAGGTTTCTGCCTAAGATTTCCTGTTCAGGAGTTTGTCTCCATGCCTTTAATCTTGAAGAAGAAGCTGTAGGAAAGTATCAGAAAATAATTTGGAAATTATAATTACTAAAGGTAACTCAAGCTGATGCAATTCCTTGGTTAACTCTTACCGGATTATTGCAGTCACCAAACCAGTAGAGATGTGACATTTGTTGAAAAAAATTAAGCCTACATTTGTCTTACCCTACCAGAATAGCAAAAACAGGAGGCTGTTTTTCCTGAGTATTTCAAGCTATAATGTAATGAAATGACAGTAGGGATTCTTACAATCTACATTGCTAGCAACAAAGGTCAAAATTATGGCAAATTTTTTGTTCAAGAAAAGCTCTAAAGGGTTTTCAAAAGGCCTTAACTTCCATTTAGTTCTGCTATAAGTAAAGCTGGTGGTATAATTCATTTCATTTGGAGAGAGCTGAGTTGAGAAAACTATAATAACTTCTGAAAATCCCACTCAGTTTCTGAAGAGCTTCTAAACAATATCAAACGCAAGTATTACAGTACTGTGCATAATACCTTACAGTATTAATGTCCCCAAAACATAGCAGTTACTGGTATTTTCTTCAGTGAGGATGACACTATCTTCTTCTGAAAAATATCTTGTAGTTGGCAATGTGGTTGTTTAGTGTTTGAGAACATATCCTTTCTAATGCGTAGTAGAATTTGCAAGATCTTAGCAAACTGACAAAAGAACTTTGTGTCTTAAAAAAAACCAAAATGAAACACAAAACACCCTTGTACAAAGGTATTCTTGAATTCTGTCAACACGCAGCTGGTTGTACTGAAAAGCGAGCAGTTTTCTTCATGCCATTTGCAGCATTTGTCACTGACTTCTGCAGCAACTGGCCTTTATGGATGTGACTGCAGTCTCTTTCATTTTATAAATATATATGTGTGTGTATGTGATATATATATGCATGTGGATGTACATATTTACATAAAAATTACCTTCGTCAGTTACCGAATGTAGCACTGTAAGGCTACATTCTTGAAAAAAGTGTTTGGTGAAAGTCCTTTTACTCACATTGAGTAATGTCACATTGAGGTGGGAAGACTTTAGGAGAGATCAATCCTCAAAGACAAAGTAAATGCATTAAGTAGTATCATTACTTTTCTTCCCCAAGAGGACAGCAGTGTTGAAGCTTTCTTGTAGTTTTTGTGTTTAACAACTGTTTTGTGTTCAATGGCTTGACAGCAAAATTTCAGTTCATCACACGTGAGTTCTTGTTGTGACCTGGCTTGAGTATGCTACAGAATTGTTAAGGATTTGAATACTTAATGATGGAAGCTTTCTTCTGCCTTTGTGTTTTCCTATGGCAATTAGATATTGTTGATATGTAAACTGTCCAAGGAAAAAGCAGCTGAGTCTGAGACTGTGCAGCTTTCAGTATTGTTTATAGATGCCCCCCCCAGCTTTAAATGAGGTAACTTGGGTATTTGTAGAAATCTTGCTGCAGCAGCACAAGGCTTATGCTGGGTAATTTACTTCTCTTGGAAACAGGATAAATCATCCTCAGCTGAGCACCATGTGGCCACGTCTGCGCAGATCCTTACACAGGCTTTCTCATTTCAAGCTTGCTCAGATCCTTACACTACACTGTAGTCTGTGGGATAGCTATAGCCCTTTGAACTGAATTTTTAGTAGAACCAAAACTGAATGAATACTAGAAACAGAGTTTTGAGTGACAGTCAAAAAACTGAGGGGTTGTTGGCAATGAGTAGACACTGGAGGAAGCTCCTCTTTTTTTACAGGAGGCAGCTGTTCTCTTTCTTACGGGCTTCAACGTGGAATAGCTACTCTGTGTGTGAAAGGCATAATGTAAAACAAAACTCTAGATAATCTAGCTTTGTTAGGCAAATGTTTGGCTAAAATCTGACCATCCTTTTTTGCCTACCTGGCAGTTTACTTTATGCAACCTTAGGGGAGATGTCTTGGGTCAGAACTACAAACTGAAGTAAACAGTTAAGGTTATGGAAGCTGAAAAAGAGAAAAAAGCAGAGAAATACTGCATTCTGTTGCCAGTGCAGAACTCTAGCTTCAAACCTACTCAACTTCTGGATTAGCCTTTGAATCTAATGCTTAATATGTCTCAGAGGTATTCTCTCCTGTACATATTCTCAGTTATGTAATAATAAATATTAAATGTGATCAGTGCAGTGCATAATCAACAGCTGAACTGAATTTGTCCCACTACTGAAGAACAGGTTCATGTGCAAATGTGCATGCATACTATTCCTACATCTGTCCTGTGGTCTCAGCAGTTTCTGTGTTGTTTTTGTGTTCTGGGCAGCCTGCATTTAAAAGATAAACACTGCAAGGGGTAATTTAAGGTCTGAACTGAAAGTTCCGGTGTTCTTACAGGACATGCTTTTGTGATTTATGTGGGCCAACATGGTGTTAATTACTGCTTCTTAACAGATTAGGTGAAAGACTGATACCAACTCTTCAGAACATTATCATTCCTAAATTTCAGATGGCTGTAAAGCACCAATGATTACATTCAGATTTTCAACTCTCACGGAATGTATCTTGAAATGAAATAAAATCCAGCTGTGAAAATAAAAATAATTCTCAATGTGTTCTTTAACACAGGCATTCATGTGTACAGGGCCCTGATTTTTCCCTGCCTCCTGGCCATTTAGTTATTCATATCTGTATGGCAAGAGAGTATCCAGTAGTATTGGGTAGCGTTTAGTTGAATACCCATCTAAATGATTACAGTATGTGAGGCTGTGGAGGGTCAAGCTTGTGGTACTTAGATGGAAAACTAAAATTTTGGAATAATATTTCTATAACTCATCTTTCCACCTGCATAACTGTCAGGTTGCAACATATACAAGGTATTTCTTACTGCCTCTAAAATTAGAAAGGAAGATGTGCTGAATGTCAAAAGGTTGTAGAATAACTCCACTAAAAAGTTCAGTGTGTGATTCACAGTTCTTTGGCTTTGCCAGCTACATGTAGTCTAAGGGCTTGTCTACACAATGGAATTTATCCTTTACTGAATTGTTTTGAATAAAAAAGTCTTGTCTGCACTGGGCAATTCACTCATAACATAGTAACTGATGCTATACTGTTTTGCTTGGAAGCAGCAGTTAACTCCACATGTGATTTATTATTGCATGCTAATGTTTGCCTGCATTGCATGGTGCTTTGGCAGGCCTCCATTTGCTCTCCCATGTTGCTAGGCCACCTGGTCTGCTACCTGTGTGCCTGTAGCTGCTCTGCAATCACACAGATAGAGAATTTGTTTTCTGTTTTTAAATGCTGGGGAGCAATGATGTTTGGTTCCTTCACGTTTTCAGGCTCTAGCACTCTATGCAGTTACCATGGTTTTCTTTTCTAGCCTGCATCCGCCTGGTGCAACAAAAAAACAAATGATCCCCCAGAGGACAGAAACTTGGGAGGGGAAGCAGTTCCTGAAATCCAGACATCATAATGTGGTGAGGAGGCTAATGTTGCTAATGGGGATGGTGAAACAGTCATGACCTTAGTATGTATTTGGTACTGTGTCAGAAATCATGAATGTCTAGTTTAACTGCAACATGATTTCACATCTACTTTTTGGGGGAGCTGGAGCAGTGAAGGGTTCAAATTCTGCTCGTGAGGTATTAGTAGTTTTAGCACAAGGCTCTAGTAATTGACTATTTCACCTTTGGTACTGCTGGTGCTCAAAATAAAGACAAGGACTATGGGTGAGGTCATGATTTTAGATTAAGATTATCTGGTAGTCAGGAGGCATCCAGGACCCTAAGACCTTGTCCATGTCATAGCCCCACAAGGCTGCCAGCAGGTTGGTAGAGGGACAAGTAAGCAGCATGGCACTGGCTTCTGCTGTCAGTCAGTCCTACAAGGAACAACCACTCATTCTTCAGTTTTCTTCCTGAAGACAGAAGTACACCGGATTGCCCCATAGCATGCCAGGCACAGCACCCTTCATGCTGCCTTTCTCCCTTCTTCCTCCCAGCAAGTCCCTGTGGCAGTATGTCCGTCCGTCTGTCCATCCATCTGTTCCCCACCCCCCCCTCCCCATCCTGGTGGCAGGAAACAAAACTCTTCCAGGCAGGGAGAAGGGGAAGGAGAAAAAAAAGCCTAAACCCTGAAGGCCGCAGGTTAAAATTTGAACGGGCCAAATCGAGACGTGCCAGGTACACTGAGGTGACTGTCTTGGCCAATAGGGATCAATGACCACTGGTCAGATTCGGCAGGGGTATAAAATGGGGTCCCGCCGGAGGACACATGGGGATCAGTCCTCCTGGGAGCAGCGGGTCTGTGGTCGGGGACTCCCCCTCAGGTCGGGCACCCGCCGCCCGAGGTAACTCCTGAGGGAGAGAAGAGTCCTCAGCTTGTGGGTGAGTGATACGCGCATTTTGAGCCATCACTTTGAATCTCAAGGATTCTGAAGTTGCCCGTGCAGTACTAATTCCTCTTACACCATCGTGCCTGTGGTTTTATAAAATGTTACTGGACTTCTAACTAACTCTTACTGAAGAATAATTCTGAGCTTAAACTTCTGCTGGATTTGGTTATTTGTGCATCCATAACAGTCCTGTCTGGCTGTACTTTGCATTCAGAAGCTAGCTGTTCTGGTGCTAATTGAAGGAAATTTTATAATAGAAACGTGTTTGTTGAGGGCATGTCATTCTATAGTTCTGTAATAAAATATGTAGTACATAATGTATTTTAATTAAGCTGGAAATTAATTCAATTAATCAGCAGAAGTCCACCCGCCCTCTCCTCGCTAATATCCTATGCTCCAACAATAAGGAAACTCCAGACAGGAAAATTGCACATTGTTGTTAACAAAACATTAACACTATTAACCTTTAGTATGCTGGGCACTCACTGAAAAGCAGCATTTATTGAATAGGGGCCTCTGAGTGTGTTAAAGAATGAGATTCTTGGACACACAAAGTGCTTGAGTTGGCCCCAACTGTTCAAGACCAGGGTGCTTTCCCTTTCACATTAGGGAAGCTGGCTCTCCCCTCCAGAATGTCAGGGTGTTGTGGTTTAAGCCGAGTTAGCAACTAGGCACCATGCAGTCACTTGCTTACTCCCCTGCCCCATAGTGGGATGGGGAGGAGAATAAAAAAAATAACAATAAAATTTGTGGGTCGAGATAAGAACGATTTAACAACTAAAATAAAATAAAATGTAATACTAACAACAACAATAATAAAATATAATAATAATAGTAATGAAAAGGAATATAAAAAAGGAAAAATAAACCAAAACCCCAAGAAAACACAAGTGATGCACAACGCAATTGCTCAGCACCTACTGACCAATGCCTGAGCAGTGATCAGCCCCTCCCAGCCAACTCTGCCCAGTTTATATACTGAGCATGACATTCTATGGTATGGACTATCCCTTTGGCTAGTTTGGGTCAGCTGTCCTGGCCATGGTCCCTCCCAGCTTCTCGTGTACCTGCTTGCTGGCAGAGCACAGGAAACTGAAAAATTGTTAACTAAGGATAAGCGCTACTTAGCAACAACTGAAATATCAGTGTGTTATCAATATTATGCTCGCACTAAATCTAAAACACATTGAACCAGGTACTAAGAGGAAAATCAACTGTATCCCAGCCAAAACCAAGACACAGGAAAGGAACGTTTCAGTGACTAGTAGCAGCTGACCTCAGTCTTGCTCATTTACTTGGGGGACTAGTGTATTTTTTTTTCCTTGCTGTTCCTGGTCTTTTACCTGTCACAGATGACCAGTATGTTACATTCATTCACTTGGATTTTGTGGGTAGGTACTTTCTTCACTTTGCTGACTGAGATCACAGGCCAGGGGTATGTCCTTTAGTATTAATGGATCTGCATGTGATTAATTACTTGTTTGTCTGTCTTCAGCATCTATGTCACTCCTGAGAACACCGTCAGTAAATATCTTGGTCATGTACTCTTTAAAGCTGTGGCCACACACCCATTATTGTGAAATGGAGTTTAAAAGAGTAGCTATCCAATGTGCCCTGAGTTCAGCATGACAGCTACCCACCTGACTAAGAGTGTGCAAACTAGAAAGCAGTTCTTATTGTAGAGGTTGGCAAGCACAAGTGTTCAAAGAAACTGCCCAATTCAGTTGGTTAAAATACAATATTCTGAGAATCAAGAAGAGAAAGTACTCAGTGAACCTCTCAAGTGCCACATAGCTCAAGGTACAGGATGGTTTCTCAAGGCTGAGAGACAGGAAGCAAGACCAGAGACACCACAGGCCTGTCTGAGACAGATGAAGTGGTAGGGAAGATTTTTTTCTGTGAACAGAGAGAGGAGAAATAACCCTCAGTGACAGGGAAACCACTAGACACAGTAGGGAGCACCAAGACAGATGCTGGGGATGAACATGCAGATCTTATTGCTAGAAGAAATATTCTGTGAAAGCTGCTCTTCCAGTGAATGAAAGTGAACTTTTGTTGGGACATGGCCTCAGGAAAATGTCCCATTCTGAACCCCAGTGCCCCATAGCCAGACCCTTGAATTTTTTATACATTTTTTCTTAAGATGAATCACCATACAACCTCTTATGTAGCTCTCTTGTACAAAGTTTCATAAGGGAGTTTATTACCACCATCACCAGTTTACAGATAACTGTCCTTCTGCCTCAGTTTCCTTTCTGGTAAAACTTTTAGCGGCATCCTTTAATAAAGGCTTTTTGGCACCCATAGTTGTGGATGAATGACAAAGGCCATATGGGGTGTCTGGGATTTGGCACAGCAAACACCAGGTCTCCCAGGTCTTGTGTCCCTCTGTTACTGGCTGCTCTTTGTGACAACTAAAGGAGTGCTGTGAGGCTAAGGGATGTCTGTCTGACGTTCTGTGTGGTCTTGGTGCTGAAGGGATACTTGGACAGCACAGAAACACTGTAACTCTTCCTGCAGCTGACTTTTGCAGCATAATTATTTTTCATGACTTCTAATGTTCCTATACATCTGTGACTTCCTATCCAGCAAATAGCTTCCTTGGACCTGTGTGTCAAGAGATGCAGTAAGTCACAAGCTGCTGCAGGTTTGTATTGTAGGTGCCTAGATCAACAAAATCTGATTACACATTTGTCTCCCTGTGTGTAAACCAGATTCCAACTGACTGAAAGGTGGAGACGACTTTCTGTAGGGCATTTCCAACATCTTTGCTCTATTCCTTGTGTAGACGTGTCCGGCTTTTCCTGCGTGAGCAGAGGGAGCTCTGCCTTGGATGCTCTGAACTCAAGCCTGGTGTTTATGACTTCCTCATCTTTGGATTGAGTTAGAGTGGAGGATTTCTGTTTGAACTACACAGAATAAAACGTTGTACAACCTTTTCCATCTGATGTATCATTAACTTAATTCTGGCTAATCACAGCAATATGTAGTTTTTTTTTTCTGGGGAAAAGAGTCAATTTTCTGATAAAGAGGTCATTTAATAAATGGGTTAATGGTTAATGAGTTCTGACTTGCATTAGTTAAGCGATAAGGATTGCAAACAAAGCATAAACCTCCCCAATTTTATAGCTGTTAATAGAACTCCAAATCATTCAATAAGTTGTATTACAAGTCACAGACAAGCTTTTTTAGTTCTGTATGATTTTTACTGTCTCAGCAATTTATTTTGTTTTCATAAACATAGACAAACATCAAACAGCAATAAAACATTAATTCAGTGTTAAATTTAAACACAGCAGAATATATATGCAGCTTCAGTGATCAAAGAAGCTCATGGGAGTGACAGGTCAATTAGCCTGTTAGTATTTGCTGTTATGGTAGGGATCAAATTTTCAACATTGATGTATATCATACATAGTGTGCCCAAGGATTATACAAACAGCATTGAACAGCAAAGACAGAAGATGAGTAAGGAACAGGAACTGAAACTTGTTGAAAACTCTTCTTTCATATTTTTTTTCTGATTTTATCTAAAGATTTGTAAAAAACTAGGAAGCTGAAACAGGAAAACAGCTTTATAAAGGTATTGACTCAGGAAGTTGCAGTAACTGCAAATACTCAGATCTGGCTAATATACATATTCTGGGTACCACACTTTCACCTGCTACTTATAAAAGGAGGGAACAGTTAGAGAGAGCTATATTATTGTTTCTCTACTGGGATCATGGTTTTTTTGCCCTGAAATCTTTTTATGGATCTTCAACTTGCTCCCTGACACTCCTACTTATAAAACTTTGTGGATTTTTTTTTTTTTAAATAAAAATCTACCTACTGCAATTACTTCTTTCTGGTTGTCTAGTTTGAATAAAAAATATCAAGGATGTGTCAAAATGCATAGATTCATCATAGCTGTTAACCTCTGTGTAATAGTTTATCCTAACATACCTACTGTAACATAAATACTGAAATCTATCACATTACTGCATCTGACTTGGTGGTAGGGAAAAAGAAGACGTTTCTGAATTAAGTTTCCTTAAGGAACCTTGATATATGAATTTTTTACGCTGTTTTGAAACAATGTTATGGTGTCACTATTGGCTATCTGAGTTATAATTTGCTGTGATGCTGAAAATACAAACCAGGTTAAAACGGTTAGGAATGAGAGCGAGGACAAGAGGAAATGGCCTTAAGTTGTGCCAGGGGAGGAAAGCTTAGGCTGGATATATAGGAAAAATCTGTTCACTGAAAGGCTGTTGTACTTTAACTCCAGCCTTCAACTAAGCACCTTGCAGCCGCTCACTCACTTACCCCTGGTGGGATGGGTGAGAGAATCAGAAGGGTAAAAGTGAGAAACCTCATGGGCTGAGATAAAGACAGTTTAATAGGTAAAGCAAAAGCCACATGCACAAGGAAAGCAAAACAAGGAATTAATTTGCCACTTCCCATTGGCAGGCAGGTGTTCAGCCATCTCCAGGAAAGCAGGGCTCCATCATACATAACGATTATTTGGGAAGACAAATGCCATCACTCCAAACATCCCCCCTTCCTTCCCCCAGCTTTATATGCTGAGCATGACATTGTATGGTTCAGAATATCCCTTGGGTCAGTTGGGGTCAGCCTGTCCCAGCTGTGTCCCCTCCCAACTCCTTGTGTACCCCCAGCTATTTGCTGGTGGGGTGGGGTGAGGAGCAGAAAAGGCCTTGGCTCTGGATAAGCACTGCTCAGCAATAACTAGAACATCCCTGAATTATCAACATTGCTGTCAGCACAAATCCAAAACATAGCCCCGTACTAGCTACTGTGAAGAAAATTAACTCTATCCCAGCCAAAACTAGCACAAAGGGTTATCAAGCATTGGAAAAGGCTGCCCAGGGAAGTGCTTGAGTCGCCATCCCTAGAGTGATTTAAAAGATGTGAAGATGTGGCACTTAGGGACATGATTTATTGGTGGACTTGGTAGTGTTAGGTATATGGTTGGACTCAGTGATCTTAAGTGTCTTTTCCAACCTAAATGATTCTATGAAAATAAAATGATCTACCAGTGATATATCCAATAGCAGGAGGCTTTTTTCCCCCTGCCTCCTTCTTTCTTGTTTTTTTTTTTTTTCTTTAATATAATTGAGAATTCCTGTCAAGAAATTGTTGGTGGTTTTGGTGTGGGGTTTTTTAAACATGTTTTTATCCCTTTTGAATTTGACTCTGCAATCTGCAATAGCACAGCCCTGGTGCTCAATGAAGAGAGATAACAAACCAACACAGTCTTCCTAGTTTTCCCTTGTGTTGCCCAAGGGCAATTGCTTTAGCCTGTCCAAACAAAGATGATTGACTTTTACTGTTTTGTAAAGGACTTTCGACCTTTCCATTTTTCTTGTTGTCCATCTACTCTAGGGTTGTCCTGCCTCAGACATGTCTTTTGAGTTGCTCAGACTATACTGGAAGGCAATGATAATACAATGCTACTGGATCTTTTGTCATAGGAGGCAAAATGAGTATAATGCAACTGGGATACAAAAGGCACATCTGTGCAGTTATGTTACAAGCCCCATGAGTGTAGAATATCCTGCCTTGTTTCTCTGTAAAACTAAAAAGAGTCTAGTTATTGTGACGGATGTCCTGTCTTGAACTTTTTGGGTTTTTGGGGGATGTTGTGCTTATTTGTCTATCCTTGTGCCTGTTGGAATGTCCATGGCACTGAATAAAACATGCTACTCAAACCTATACCAGAAGAGTTAAATTGGTTCACTCAATATAAGTGAAATAAAATGAGTAGTCTGTGGCTTTATTCTCTATTTTACTTAAGGAAAGAAAGTATGCTATTTGCAGTTCAAATCTTCCTGGTGTGATCTCTGTTCTTACAACTGAAAAAGAGGAGGCTCAAAAGAGGAGGCTCTAGTTCTGGTCTCCTGTCTTTACTAAAGCAAAAACCAGCCAGGAAAATCCATTAAATATTCAACCTGATTTCTATAGTGAAACATGTAAAATATGTCAATGACTAGGGATTAGTTATTTTTGTTATTGTGATGGTTCTGTGTCCTTCAGGGAGGAGATGGCAATGCTGTAGGGGGATGGGCAAGCCAAGCCATGAATGCACAAACATCTTCATGTGGTGAGGCACTTTTTCACGATACAGAGTGTAGCATCTCTTATAAGGTGAGCTGCTTTGCTGCTGTTCTTGTTACATTCTTCACTCACATGCCTCTCCTGTGCTTGAGAAGAATCTCTGTTCCCTTCCCTTGCTCCTTGCCAACAATAAATATGTCAGTGATTAAGACAGTTTCACCAGAGCAACTGGAGTCCAGATGAAGTCAGTCAGTGTCAACCATATGTCTAAAGGCTTGTATGCAACAGAACATTTATTAGAAACTCACCTGGAATAAGTAAATATGTTAATTTAAAATGTGCTAGTTAAAATCACCTTTAGTTCCTGTGTAGATGATGACATTCAGAAATGATAAAGCCTCAGTGTACCTGTATTAATTCACTTTAAGACTAAATACAGCTAAATCTTCAGGTGTTTGATTCTAAGGAACTTGCTTCTGCACCATTTCTGTTAGATGACAGAGGTAAAAGCTACAAACACACCCCATGTTTCACAGCATCCTCCTGAAGTGTACTATCTTAAACTGTCCTGAGTTCACTAGTCCTTGGGCTGGCTTGGTTTTAGGATAGTGTAGAGCAGTTTGGGGCATATTAGCAGTTACTCACAGCTGCTTATGACCTTTCTGGCATACAGATGTGCTGACTGTGTCATTGTATGGGAGGAGGGAATAGACACTTTCTAAATATCACCATCCACTAATGGCTAATTGTCTTCAAAGAGAGGACTCCTATGAATTTTTCTACCTTCTTTATATTAAAAAATAATATGAAAGAGGAGTAGCAGACCAAGGACTGCTTCCAGAGCATCTATCCACTTAACCAAATTTAGTCATACAGTCTTTAAAAGGAATACATGCACAGGTTGAAAAAAAATACTCCTGGGACTACTTCATACCTCTTCAGCTAAATCTGCAAGTTCAAACAAGGACCATCCTTCCCAGTTGTGATTTGTCGTTGCAGCTCTTGTTATCAGGTTTGGGGAATAATCTAGAAAATCAAAACTAGAAATGCAGAAGGAAAAAGTTTGCTCTTGCCCATCCCTCTTTGTAATTCTTATCCAAATAAAAAGAAAATACAATTTGAAGCCAGCATTTGAGATGTTCTGATCATGTCAGATGCAAGCTATAACACCAGATGCCTCTGAAGATATATTTATTGGCATGCACTTATGTGAATCATAAAACTAGGTTAATAAAGAATAACAACCAAATAAAACTAGAAATAGCAAGTCTTAGGGAAGGTACACTTAAAAAGTCTTAATTTGTATGGATCAGATCCAAGAGAAGCCATAATATGGCTCCCTGCAAAAGTGTATGTCTTTACTGTCCACTAGAAACACAGATTTCAGGTGTTGTGCAAGTGTTAACGCTCTCTGTGTTTCTGTTTGTCTCACCTGTTACCTACTTCAGCTACTCTATCTGTGTCTCAGGGGTGTTTCATTCTCAGTTGGTTCAGCATAAATTTCAGATACTATATGCTTGTTTATGTTGTCAGTTTGATGTTAAAGCAAAATGGTTTTGTCTCACCTTTCCCATACTTAAATAGATGCTAAACCAAGATGAAGGTGTTTTAAAAAGCAGAGAAAGATACGTGCTATACTTGCTCCTACTATGCCAGCTAGCGCAGAGCAGAAGGTGAGATGCAGCAAAGGGCACTAGTGGCAAGTCTCATGGGCGTCGGGCAGTACGGCTGAGAAGATGGACAAGACTTCCAGCTCAGGGCTGGGCACACCACTCCCTGCCTTGTCTTTGTGAAATCTGGGGCCCAGCGAAAATATTGAAAGTGATTTAAACTGAGGTCTTTGCTTTGGATCTGGAACAGAGTAAATGTGCTCACACTACTGCCAGCAGCTGGTAAGTGTTCTAGGAGACTGTTTTTTGCTGCTTTCCAGCAGAAAAACAATACCTGATTGTAAAAGTACATATGGGTTCAGCACATACTAATGCACCAAAAGTTGATGCAAAATTGCTGGTTTGTGAGGTGTGCTATGAAGGAAATTAATTATAGAGATTGCATAATTATACAGCTATTACAGATATGTGCCTGTAAAGCACAACTTAGAGAGCTTCAAATACATGCTGCAGTTCTTTTTCTCTTTATACCTTCTGAATGGAAGGCATTATGAACTAATTTTGCAAGTTTAAATGTTGGGGAAATCATTTGTCTCTTTTATTTGTCCATTTCTTTGCTTGTATACTTATTCATTTAACTGATTTCAGTGGAAAGAAGACATCCAAAGTGGCAAATAAAACATTTATTAAAGTATATTTCCACAGCATGGTGCACAGGGGCCTTAAACAAAGGCTATAATTGTTAGAGTGCCAGTTTGTAGTATAAGTCTTACAGCCTCTACTTCCTTTCTGATGCAGACTGCCTGAAGTCAGAGAAAGCTCAGACAATAGTATTAAGCAGTGATAATCTGAGTTTTCTGAAGCAAAAATCATGGGTTCTTGTCATTTAAGTTCTTGCAAGCTAAGGAAAAATGTCCATTAGCTGTTAGAGTAATAAAGGCTTTTTTCATTTGTAGGCCTGGTTCTGAGAAGCCATTTGTCTGTGGGTCTGCTACTCTTTCCACTTAGGGGAGTAGAAAAGTACTCTTTTCTGCTACAGCTTCCAAGTATTTATTCTAGAGAGGTATGCAGTGAACATGTATCAGGCTAAAGAGTGGACCATGTGTCATATTAAAATCGAAGCGAAGAATGTGCTTAAAGAAGTGTTAAGATGGTAGGGTACACTCCTAATATTACAGGGATATTTCTGTAATTCAAGCTACTCCTTTAAAACAAGGGATGATCTGATCCCAGTGGACCACTTGCAGTTTAGGAAAAAAAATGGGGGGGTAGTGAATTCAGATTGGTGTTTAAATGTATTGAAGGCAAGTGATATATGCTGTATCCCAATGTAATCCTCTCTGAATAAGTGAAACCAAAATATTTCTCAAGGTTTATTCCATCCTTTTCTCTCCTAACTAAAGCATCTGAGGGCAATCAGTGCTTGATCAGACTGCCTAGGAGAATGCAGCATTTAATAATTATGCTGAAGGGACAAATGCAAGAAGAACAAACAATTAGATAAAAAGGGGTTGAAATTCTGGCAGAGAGGCTCAGATATTCTTTGCTATGTATAAAGATTCCAGCTGCCATTAATTTAGCTGCATTATCTTTTCATTGCAGATGTTTAGAGATGGGTTTTCTAAATTATTGAGAACAAAAGCATTTCTACTAGAAAAAACAAATGTTATAATAAGAAATATAATTGGTAGCGTGATAAAAGCTTTTGATACTCAAAAATCTTACAGAGTAACAGGAAAAGCAGAAAAATTTCACAAAGACATTTAACTGAAGAAAAGGGTGAACACAATGACAGAAACCAATGTGTTTCCAGTTATGTTGCCTCTGAACTGAAAATTCTTAAGAACAAGTGACTGGGTTGAATGAATATTGTCCGGTGACATATTGATATTCAATCATGAGTTGTTAATTAACTGTGTTGCTGCCAATAATGATAACTAGTTAGCACTAGGAGAGCTATAATGAGATAGTTTGGTTAATGTATGCGGCTCCTAACAGTTTTATAAATCATTCTTGCAAACAGATCAAAGCAGATAAAAGAGTAATGTGACCACATTTAACTTTATGATGGTTTTTCCTGTCTCAGTTATTAGCAATGTGACCTTCAGCAGAGGTAAATGTCTGATGGATTTAAAACCGTTTTTGTTTGCTATTTTGGCTGTATACATAATCTTAAAGAAAAGCAAAGCCTACACTTAAAATTTATTATCCTTTAAAAAAACACAGGTACAAATGGTAAGTACAAGTGTTAAACTAGGGGTAAGTCTACAAGTATACTCAAGCTCATGAGAAGTGGAAGCTCAGAGCTCCTGGGGGCTAATTTTCTCTCCTTCAAGGTGCTTAGGCTCTGTATGATACTGACCAAACTAGCTTATTTAGAGCTGGTTTGAAGATCTTGAGTTATATGCTAGCGTGCGATGTAGGTAAACCATTAGTTTAAGATTTATGCTATTCATCTTATTGCTAAATCTTTAGAAAGGTTCATAAATCTGTAAGTATAGATTATGGTTAAGAATGCCCTGGATCATGTGTCTGTCAAGATTCATTTGCTGGTGTGTCCACTGCCCATCTTTCTAGAACAGATGGAAGTTGTATTGGAGGAAATTACTGGCAATATGAACTAGCATGGTACACAATGTTTTACGATGGTAGAACTGCCTTTATCATTTAGTATAAAGCTAGGAAAAAAAATCAGAAATAAAGGACTGGTAAATTTTTTTCATTTTTCCTTTGTCCCATAGAAATTTTTAAATAAACGCTCATACAGCAGAGGCTAAGAGACAGAGGTTCAGTCCTCAAGCTGTCGTTCAGGTTCCTCTGTACTGCAAACCTTTCAGACGTGTTTAACACACCACATTTATCATGTTAAACATGAGTCAGTGGAGTTTATGCAAAGTGAGGTGAAAGGAATCAGACTGCGGGTATGAACTCACCATGTCTGCTATACTTTTCCCATACCAGAATCTACATGCAGTAGTAGGAACTTCACAGTAAAGCCTTAGGGAGAGCATAGTGTTTCTGCATGTAGGGATGCAGTGTGCTTTCCAGCTGAACAAGAGAGGCTTGTAACCAGACATAATGTGTTGAGCTTGACAGTTTACCCCTGGCAAAAGGGAATGCTAATGTAATTTGGACTCTTGTGACCATCTCCACGTGGTGTGTTCTGTGCCACATAGGCATATGAACTCTTTTAGGGCAAGGCTGGAGTTTTCCAGCATTTTCCATGTGATACTGTGTTGATATAGGTCAGCAGAAGAATAATGAGACTGCTGAAGAGCAAAAGCTGAAAGAACCAATCTACCTTTTCAGGCACCCTCTAGCTGGAAACTTTAAAATGAAACATCACCAAGGAAGATTGTTTCTGTTTGGATCATATGTGGTACAGAGAAATATTTGCTCAGTATATTTCAGAGAGGGGTTCTAAACCTTCTGTTCAGAGCTGATCACATTTTCTAAACACAGCTTGCTTGTGTCTTCCTCCCTGAAACTCCTTGTGAGGGAAAAATGAATAAATTTTATATGTAATTTTTAATTCCTTTTGCTTTCTTTCTTTTTCACTAAATTAAATAGACAAAGTCCAGAATCTTCATGTTTTCTCTTTTTTCCTTTGCCTTTTTTACCTCTGCAATTTAAAAACTTTGACAGTAATGTCAATGTAGTAGAATGGAACTGCTGAGAAAACCATGAAGTTACATAACTGGTTTCTGTTTTTTTTTTCCTTTTCTACTTGAAATTCTCCTAGAGATAAAAAAAAATAAAAAAAAACAAACAGTGACAACAACAAAACACACTCCACTGTTTGGTGGAAAACATCCATACAACCTGGAAATAGAAAATTTCCAGCGTTTAAAAACTGAATCAGGTTGAAAGGTTTAATTCTAAGTAAATTGAATGCTGTAGTTTTGTTACAGTTTTCCCATATTTAGTTAAGATAGTTACATAAAACTTTTCTGGGGGAAAGACAGGGAGAGAAATATATTTATCTTATCAGTTCCAACCTTTAAGGACCATGCCTTTAAGATCATGGTTCTGCTTCTCTCTTTGAGTGTTTTGGTGTTACAGGAGGTTATTGATATCTTGACCTTGCTTTTGTTTCTTGAAGTACTTAGTGGAAATGATGAAGAAATACAATTAAAAAAGAGTCACTTGATAGTACCTGCTGGTATTTGTTATTTGTTCTGTGTGCCTCTTTGCACAGAGTAAAATGTACATTAAGAGTGCAGTGGTGTCAGAAATTTCCATTGCAAACACAGCAAAGAATTTGTTTATGAAAAGTGGCAGGCTTTTATATATTTGAAACTATATAAGTTTCCTGCTTAAAACCAGCTTTGAGATGCTGGCTGCTGTTGTGCTTTGGTCTGCTTCGTGCTAGGTTTTAACAAGCAGGAGTCAAACTATAAGTCCTCAGTAGAAGATGTGAGAATAAGGAGATAATGCTCAGGCACCTATGGGGTAGAACTTATCCCTAACACATGCACTAAGGAGTCTGTAGCTTGTGGAAGTTAATTGAAAGTTTTCTGGTTTTTTTTAGAATTCTTGAGTGCCTTTCTTCACCCAGCATCCAAGCAACTTTGGTTATGTAACTAAACCAAAGGATCTGGGGAGTGGGGAGTGGGGAAGGTAGTACGGTTTACTGCAGGTTGCTTAGACCTTAGTCTCCCACTGAGAGAAATAAATATCTTTCTGATTCACATGAGTTACAAGCAAACTTCATGAGACTCAGTGACATTTTATTTCTCTTCACAGGCAATCAGTAAAACTGAAAAAGGTCACATTTTGTTTTCAGTGGAAGTACCTTTGTTTCATAATTTAAGGTGAACAACTTCTAGCTCTATGCAGAAAGACATATTTTATATATAGTTTCAAGGCAAAATATTAATTTCAAGTGCACTACAGTTTAGAAATTCAAAGTGCACATTTCTTAATGATTACTCTTCAACAATTTATATATATATTTTAATACTTTTACTTCTGTATGATTATTTTGCATCATTGAATCATTCCTACCATATTTTAGACAAAATTAGAACAATTGACTATTGATCTCATGAAAAAAAAAGATGTCATTTGCCTGAAACAGAAAAAGCACATAATATTTAGTTATTGGAGCTATATAACATGTCAAACCAAAATATGATCCTTTCCTGGATGCAGACTGTAAATTTTATGTTAAATAGGACTTTCCACAGTTTCACTGTTTGGCAGCAGAAGGATCAACTGAGTGAAAGAGCAGAAAAACAAATGGCAGATTTTGTTAAACTACCTTCCCATTATCTTGCTGTAGTCGTCCCCGCCTTCAGTGAAGATTTTTGTTTGGAGAAACTTCATTGGTTACTTTAAAATCTGTAAATCTGAGGTTATTTACTGATTTTCACCATTTGTGGATCTAGTTGCTCCTGGCGTAGGATATGATTTTATAAACACTTGAATGTAAGAGTGACTTTACAAATACAGAACTAGTACCTTGGATGAAGTTATTCATGTGCAGGGATTAATATTTCTGGATGAGGAATATCTTCATAAACTTCAAGATAGCTAATCAGTGCAAAACTGGGAGAAAACTACCAGTGACCTCATCATGTATTTCCTTTTAGAAAAAACCCCAAACTTTCTACAAACAGAAACTTCATGCTGAATCTTTATTACAAAATGACATGGGTTTCCTTGACACATACTTCCCCCCCCTTTGTTGTAGTAGGGCTGTAATTCTGACCAAGACTCCTGTATATCTGAGATATTTTAAGAATGAGATCTTTTTTTGGTTATTTACTGATAACTTAATTTGTAAAGGTTAAGGTAGATGAGATGTTCAAGCTTACTCTTATTACATCTTGTGGGATTCATTCTAGGACTGGACTGAGACTTTTTATGTGTGCTCTGAGAATGAGAGTCATGAATGTAAATACATAAATCTGAGAGGAACTCAGGGAAAAAACAGTAGTTATGAATGGATCCTATGTACTCTTGGGGAATAGTCTGCAGGATACTGTTCACCCTTCCTGCAAAATCTCCACTGTGTTGCAGAATGTTCTGCAGATTCAAATCTTTGAATGATTCAGATAAGAAACAGGACAAGGGAAAGGCAAAGAATAAAGTATATTTGCCAGTGAGACTTGGAGAGAAGTGAGGAAAATGAGGTAACAAGGTACAGTTAGGTTGTTCCAGATGGGAGAAGACATAGAGTAAATGAGCCTTGCCAGAACTGAGAGAAACTGAAAAGGCTTTTTATTGCCTCATGGGCACTAGTGCTGAGCAACTGGTTTCCTCCTACTAACTTAATGCTTTTTATGCTGGCATGGTATAAGTACAGTTGGTTATCTAAGGTGCAGAAACATGGCAAATCTGGTCCAATGTGTGGAAGGATTTGAGCACCTACTGAGAAAAAGAGCTTAGTTGCCTTATGGTGGGAGCAGGAGCATGAGGCAAGTAACTTGTTCCTTTTCCTGGAACTCAATTATTGGTAGGACAGGAAAAAAAACGAGAAGAAATTTCTTTAGACCATAAGGAAGCATACTTACTCTCCCATTGCATTCCTGTGTCTCTCTCTCTCTCTTTATTTATTTATTTATTTTTTCTCTAGGTGGCTGGCTGATATATTTAGTTCCTTCATTATGCATGGGCTGAAAGTCGTATGCATCTGATGTTCAGTTTCAGTTATAATTGTACTTCACTGGTGACTGCTCTGAAATCTCTACATTTCCATAAACATTATTTCTATAAAGATAAACATATTGTGTTTGATGTGCTTGACTTGCTTAAAAATAATCTCTTTTAGACATCAAAGAAGAAAAGAGAGTTTGAAGGGTTGTTTGAAAATCTCAGTGAGAAAGAATTCTGTTACTGAGATGTATATTACTGATAAGTGTGTCATATTCTTTGTAGCCTGATAGTTTGGTAAATAAAATGCCAGACAATTTAGCTACTCTGCAAAAAGATCTGCCTCTATAGTTGACTAATTTAGCTCATTTATTCCCCTCTTCTCTGACTTCCATCTTTTTCCCAGAGGTTGTATTTTCATCATTTAATCGCTGTGTTTCAGACCTTTGATATATCCTCATTAAAAAAGATCTCTCATTTTTAAAGGAAAGCTTTTCCATTTTAGGGCCAAATTCTACAAGGTCTAAAATAATAACAGAGAGGATATAAACCAGTGGACTTAAGATTTTGGTCCTAAATCTATTTGACTCATTACAGCAGGAAACCAACCACAAGTGGAGGCTGATTGCTTGAGAAGTTCCTCAGTTTGGGTCACTGACTTATTTCCCTGGTAAAGGCAATAATAATATATTTGCATAATTCTCCACATCTTTCTTGTGGACTAACCCATGCTTTTGTATTCCCAGTCTAGAGCTTGTTCCTTTCTCTCACAGTTAGGCTGGGTTTGGGGAATGAGAAGTGAGGGGATGTTTGAGGCTTTTAAATTGTTTTGTTAAAGAATGAGTGCATGTAAGTACAAGAGCTGAAGAATTTGCCCATAATATGAGGGGTTCACAGTTACCTTCTTTGCAAGAAGGGATTAAAATCAAACCCTCTTCAAAAGAGGGATTTCCTTTATTTGGCGGCTTGTTCTCTGGGTTGCACTGGATTATGCAGTGGGATTTAGTGGTTGCAGAATGTAGTATTAGGGCATAGGGGCAACCAGGTTTCAAAGTAAAATACTGAAAGTTGAGCAGGGTAAAACTAGGACTGGAGTTTAAATAAGAAACTTGTACAGTTTTATTTTCAGTACATTAGTGCATCCTTCCTCTAAATTCTTCCATAGTGGGTTATATGAGTTTATTGACCTATTCATCAGTACACTTAGGAGCATGTTTCTTGTCATCTGCCCCTGCTGTGCTATGCAGTTTGCAACACTGAGCACTTGTTGCACAGCCTTATAAGCGAAAACAACCATTTTCAAGCATTTTTCTAGCATAATGTCTAAGGGGTTAAGCATTGCAGTGTAGCAGTGACGCAGACATGCAGAGAGGGAAAGGATCTCAAGGGAAAAGAGTTTCAAATAGAAAGAACTCAGCCTGTTTAGGGAAAATGCCATGATCTTGTGAGCTACTATGTTTTGAGCAGGCACTGCCTAGAAAAGCACAATTCTGGCACCTCCTCCTCTCACAATATATATTTATGTCAAAAGCCATCCTTAACTTCTGTTACTTCTCAGAGTATGAAGAGCTCTTCAACAGTCACTGACAATACAGTCTTAAGATGTGCTGGTCATCTGCATTTCCCTTAAAAACAGCAGAATCAGATCCTCAGCATCACTCTGGATTTTGTTTCTGAGTAGAGTTGGGTGATTTCAGGGGGCAGATGTCTCAAACGTCTCCTTTGGATTTGAATCAGTAGTTAAGAGTTCTGTTTTGCCACTTTGCCCATGCTGAAAATCCTTTTACCTCATAATACAAGGCCAGATGTAAGATTTCTATGTGGACGCTACCACAGGCACTGGGAAAATACAATTACTTCTGTTTATTTAATTTCTTTAATTTGCAGTCTGATATTTCTCAACTGCACTCAGAGCCAAGATTCACTTACAGTCTTAAAGCATTTCTTTATTTTTTCTTTTGTATAAGTGAAGAGATTTTATGGAATGACTTGAGGTTTTACAGATTTTTAAAAAAATATTAAGAAATTATTCAGAAAGTCAGATTTACTCTAAAAATTCCCAGTGGAGGGAAAACTTATTGGAGTTTAAGTATCTGCTAATTTTGCTTGAGATTTTGGATTGTTTTTTATTTGTCCTGAAATTGTTTTTTTCTATAGATGCTGAAAAATCCCCTAATACTTTATTTGGCACAAGAACAAACCCCTTTGTGCAATCCCCCAAACCCATTCTCAAAACTCAGAGACTTAAATGGGTCTATGCCATCTGTTCCTCTTCACTTTGGCAGCTCTGAATTGACATCTGGTGGTTACAGAACTAAGTGTGAGCTTGTAATTGGAATTCAGGGATCATGACAGAGATCTCATGTTCCTTGTTTTAATAAAACTTCCCTATGCTATGTGATGTTGCAGAGATGCTATCTGAATACTGGTGCATCCAACATGCTTTGTACATTTTTGATGACTTATCTAAAGTATGTAGAAAGAAGCAGCTTTACAATGATTTTTTTATTTACTTTTCAGTGGTAAATAGAGCATGCTTTAATGATGACAGTAGTTATTTTTGTTGGTGTTATAGCTTCACTATTTCTATAATCTTTCTCTGGATAAACAGACAATATAACTTCTTCCACAGGGAGAGTTCTCAGCTGAAGGATACCAGGATTAATCCCCGAGGGGGTACTGCTTTCATTTGTAGTACATAAAATGGCTGAGAGCCTCTAAGAGTAAAGCACAAAGTATTTGGGGATTGGCAGTGTTATGAACTATGAAACTAAACCCAGTTGCCAATGGAGAAAGGAGGAGAGAGAAAAATAAGAAGCATGGGCAGAAATGGATTTAAAGATAAAGTTAGCTAGTAGCAGGGGGAGAAAGGAGAAGGTATATATAAGAGAGACTAGAGAATCAGTTAAGGAGTTGTACTTTGTTTCTTCTTTTTTCTATAGATATGGCTCTCCCTCTCCACTCAGGATTTCTGCCCTGAACGCTTTCTGATGGTCCCTTTTCATTCATTTGCCCTTGTTTTAATTTGCTTCACTACTGGAAATCATTTGGGGCGTATAACCTTACTTCTGTGAAGAGACAGCGATTTGGCTTTTTGCTTCAGTTAGCAGCTTGAGTTCAGTTCTGCAGGGGATCCTGAGAGTGAACTCGAGCAGCTGCATTTGACTGAAACCCCAGGTTAATGTGCTTCTGCTGCCATTTAAACCCACACTTTTTAATATGGTTAATAATTTCTAAGAAATTCTCCTCAACCCTTCATCCCTCACTCCTCATGTCCTGGTACCCCTCTTTAGTCAGTGAAACTGAATTAAAATGCTCTCTTAAAGGCAAGGTATATTATGCTTTTTGGAGGATGATGTTTATTTTCCCCTGATTTGTCGTGATGCTACTTTTATGAAAACGGTGTGCTTTCTTTCTTAACAGCTTTTAATTTAATCCAGACTTGGGTTTGTTTATATCTATTACAATCTGTTCCCCTGTATGTTTCTTATGCAGCTCTAAATTTGAAAGAGAGCCATTATCTTGACATTTTATTTGGGCTAGATTTTGAATAAATGTAATTAGGCTTTGTCACACTTCTTTTAGACAGTCAACACAAAGTTATTTCTTTTCTCATTGATATAAAAAGCTCTTTTAAAATGGTTCCCTTTTAATTACTCCTGAAGGTGTTCATATTTGAATAAGGCTGTAAATGTCAAATCTTGATGAGTCAGATCTAAAATGTTAGAAAGCAAACTATCTCCTAATGTTCCCAGTCAAGCCCAATCCTTGTGTAGTGCCAAGAACTTCCTTGTAGGTGCTGAGCGCTTTTTTCCAGAATCAAAGACAGGGAAAACTGAAATAGCCTAGCACCTTGCAACACAGTCCCATATCAAACAGCCTGCATTAAACCCAAATATACCCGATCTCCATACAAAAGAAGCTATGACACTTTTTCAAGAATTAAATATCTTATTGTAATTGATGTCTTCATTATTTGAAAGGCAGAGCCAAAACCAGGTTGCATTTCATGTGTTGGTCCCACATTATTTTCTATTTAGACATAAAAATTAAATTAGCAAGAGCTACATGTGTAGGCAGATGCCTGCATAGAGAAGGGTCAGTGAGTACATGAAAAGAGAACTATAGAGCTATAAAGATGTCCTTAGATACGTGTACCCATACTAGCTTTCTTCAATACTTTCTGCTCTCTCCCATCTCTTCTGCCTTAAGCTGCACTGTGGCATGTTAATTAGAACTCATTTTTACTTGGAAAACAGATGTAGCAAACTGTGGTAAGTGGGGAAAAGCAGCAGACCATGGGCCTGATTTTATGAACCTCTTCAGTTTCTAATGCTTCCGTATTCCCAGAATGTCGCAGTATTATTTAGATTCAGGAGCAACCTGGTCTTTGCACAAAATCTTTAATTCTTCTTCCCTCTGTCCCATTTCTTTTTCAAGCACTGAGGGTCTTGGGACAGGTCTCCTTTTGCTCCTGCCACCTGACATTCACACTCTGCTGTGGATATCCAGAGGGAGAAAACCTACAGGACCATTCTTCTTCCATAAGCATCTGGTGATGAGGGGAATACTAACTCTCTCCTAGCTTGAAAAATTCTACCAGATTCTGTTTTTCTACAGAGAAAGGGCTTCAGCCTTGTAAACTGCTGGTAAAGTCTTTTTCTTGCTTTTCCTCGAGATTTTCCTTTTGGTTTAGTAGACAGTGAAGGGCTGGGAAGGTGGAATTAAGCTCAGGTTCCTGACAGGGGAAAACAGTCTCTCATTTCACTTGCATCTGTCCTTCCACATGTCCCTGGTAATTTTTCACAGCTGACTGGCAACTTCAGAAAGTTGAGCTCATGCAAGATCACTGCAATGTGAAGTAGAGAAATCCAGATTAGTGTTAATCCAATTTGTTTTGTAGCTACGTGACTATTCATATCAGAGTTTAGAATTCAGCACTAACCTCCTCTCACTTGTTTCTACTGTGGCTGCACCTCTTCCATGAGTTTAGCATGCTGAGATGTCTGGGTGGAGTTATCACTACCCTCTGGGCCCCTGCTAGTGATCTCATTATCTCATCAGCTAGTCTCTGCACTGATTTCCGATCAGAAGTCTTGTTAATGTCCCTGTACTAGCATTTTTAGCTTGCTGGTGTGCCACCTATGAGAAGCTTTACAGCCCAAACTCTTAGTATTGTGAGTGGGTGATAAAAAAATAGTTTGTGGGTTTAATGGCTTGACAATTTTCATAACGTTCCCGTGCCCATATTGAAATAATAAATTGTTTGCCTTCTCCGTGTTTCCTATGCAACTGTGCTTGTCTCTTGTGTTACCATTTTACAGTGCCAATTCAGGTTTAATATGGTGCTCACAGTAACTCTTGCCAAACATTGTCTTCCAGGTGACAGCCATTCGATAGCTTTGCTTCACACCATAGCTCTTGCAGTTGTTCTAATGTTCTGTCCAAGGTGACTCTCATGTTATGTTGCAAATTCCCTTTCTCGCTTTAGTCTCCAAAGCATTTGCAGCTATTCTTCCCCTTTAGTGGATCTGTGATTTTGACTTACAGACTTTCTAATCAGTGTGTTTCATTTTGTTTATCAACATTAGTAAATTAACAGTTTTCCCAGAGTCACGGGTACCTTCCACCAGCTCAGCATCCATTTACTGCTTCATCCATTTTCTTAATCCTTCTGACTGTATCTATTATCAAGTTCATTTGAATTAGTTTTGTGACTAGGGGAGTCAGGACATAGTAAACATCATTTAAAATGGTGATGTTTGCCACTTTGTATTGCTGTGCTAGGTTTTAAAAGAACAAAAGGTAACCTGTCTTCAAAGGGTAACAGGTCTGAATTGGAATGGGAATTGTAAAGACAGAAATTTCTAAAAAATTGAATCAGTGTTCTTTTTACAGATATTAAAGAATACAATAAAGTGAGTGGGGTTGGTGGAAATATTAGAGCTCAGATTGTTAAACTATTTGGGCAGTCTGACCCAGCAGATGCAGACAATCTCCAAGAAATCCTGGGATGATGGGCAAGGTACCAATAACATTCAACAGAGCAGAGACAATATCAGAAAACTGTTGTTAATATTGTCTAGCACTTCCTGATATACTCCCTGTTTTCAGTTGTTTACAATTCTAGCACAGGATAAACTTCTGGCTGGAACTTTTCAAGTTTTTTTTTTCTTGTGTTGGCTTGAATTTTGAATATTTTAAATCAAAGCTTTCTTACACAGAAAAAAATAATTAATTTTGAAAGATGGGGGAATTAAAAATGGACAGTGTTGCTGATGTCGAAAGCTCTTGTCATCTGTTTGTTTGATTTGACATCATTTGTTTTAACTACTTCAGTACCTTGCTTTATGTTTATCTACATTACATCAGGTTTGTTACTGTAAGATCTTTCATTGGCAGTCAGCCCTCATTTTTCATAGCCTGGATTATATGTTTCATCAGCAAACTGACTCATATGAGGCTTCATCCTCTTTTGCAGATTGTTTATGAATATATGAGAGAGAGAGAATGGGCTCAGTACAGACCCCTGTGAGATTTCATTAATGACTACTTTCATCAGAAAACCTGACCATTTATTTCTGTCTTGTTCCCTAATTTCTAATAAGTTTTTCCTGACTTTTTAGATATTTATTTTTTTTTAACCCATGCAAAAACTTCTGTCTCATTGCTTAGCTACTTCAGGAATGTACAGAGAGGGGACCTTATCAAACAGACTGCAAATTTAAACAATCTGTATGGCTCATTCAAATGCTAATTTGAATTTTTGAACTGTTTTATTCACCAGTGTGACAGTTTTCATATTAGATGGAGCTCTCTGAATGGTTGTTTTGTAAAAACATGATTTTCTGGACAGATAAGTCTCTGTCTAAGATCTCCCTGTGTTTCTCTGAACCAGGTCTCTGTCCTAGTTTTCTAGCTCAGGCAGAGGAAGGGCTTAAGATAGCTACAGCTTTGCCACTGTCTCAAATGAGTGGTCTATTCGGAGTTCTGAAACCACTGCTACATCTTGGTTATGTGTGTGGTTGGGCTCCATGTGCCAACAAGACCAAAGATTTTTCTGCTTGAGAATGTTGTTTGAGACCATGCAAACTTCCTGCTGGTCTGGACCTCCTTGCTCTGTGTGTACATACGTATTTAAGCATATATTGCAGTGAAGAGCAATAGGGATGACAGCGTTTAAGGGCCAATTTATTCTCTGACTGGGGTGAGACACAGACAACACTAGTGCTGGGTCAGAGAAGCTCCACACAGCATGATCTGGTGCAGATGTATCAGTGTGCGCCCTCAAGGCTGTTCCCTCAAGTCCACATGGCAATGAACCTGAGCTAACAGTCTGCTGCTTCAATGATGCTACAAAAACATGGCTAGGATGTTTCTGGTTCTGAAACGACTTTAGTCCTTCCTAGGGGATCTCTACATAGCACTCAGTTTTATTGTGTAGCTATGAACTAGGTCTCCTGGAACAGCTCCCAAAAGCATTATGTTACATTTTGTTCCAGAATGTCATGCGTCAAAAATAATGTAATTTTCTGTCACAGAAAAAGCTGATTTATTCTTCTGTATGTCCTTCTAATGTAGAAACTATGCCTACAGAGAAATTCATACAGGTCTGTGATGTTAAATTTCATCCATGTCACATGGATTGCATTAATCCTCCATTCATAGGACAGATTTTATTGTTAAAGCAACAATTTAGTGCAATATTACGTGATCAGCTGTGTTTTATCCTAACATCAGTGTTTTCTCTGACATACTCTGTTTATTCTAATCACCTGAAGAAATTAATTCTGAAGACTTTTAATATACTTACATAAAAATACATAGAAGTATATATAGAATACAGCCACATGAGGAATTTTAAGTGCAGTAACTCCCCATTTCCCTGCTTATTCTCCATACATTTTAACGCCAGTATAATGAAGATGAAAGACAAAGTAATTTTTCACTGTCAGAGACCTTATAAGTCAATTCATAGAAGGAATTCTTCAGAGAAAGTTACCAAATACATTTTAGGGTCAGCTGTGGATAGGTCTGTAAAAAGGTAGTTGTCAGTAGATGTAAACATAGAATGACAGACCTCTGAAAAGGTCTGTGAAAACAAAAGTAGGAGTTCAGATCTTTTATATGATAGAGCAAAGGATTTGATGGAATAACTTATTTACTTCAGTTGGGTTTCCAGAACTGACCTTCATAGGAACACAGCATGGTCTCATCAGGACTCAAGTCCTCATTATCTTTTATATGTGTAGAATACAGCATGGAGAACCAGCGCTCTGGTCTAGACTGTAATCCATGTATTCCTGAAGGACAAGAACTCAGGTTCTGGAATTCAATTTTTAAGTGTGATAGAGACTGTTGTTAGCTGTGAGTGAAAAGTATATTAAAGCATTTCTTGAGATAACATCAGGTTAAGCTGTGTGTGCAGGCACAGCCAATCAGAAAGCAATTTTCAGTGGTTTTTTTCTGAAAAAGTGGTGTAGCACCTGGCATTTTCCTAGCCAAACTCTCATAAAATACTAGAAAAAATAATCTTTTTGGGGAATACTGAATCAGCATGAATTCTGGACAACTTCAATAAAGTGAATTCCATAGTGACTAAGCAGAGAAAGATACTTTCTTTATAAAGAGGATGTGCTGGGAGGCACTGGCTGTTGTACAGGATGTTGCTTTGTGCAGAGTTGTGTGATTACTTGCCCAGAAGAGACTACCACCCTTAAAAAACATGTACTCTTCTGAATTGGGAAATGATAAAAAAAGGTTCTTTTAAAGGAAAAGCTGGCTTGAATTGTTATTGCACCATACAGCATACATCTTTCCAGAGGTGTGTTTTTCTAATAATTTGCTCCTTCATATTTTAATATTTGGTATATATGAAGTCTATGAAGGCATATTTATGTTAGAAATACATCAGTTGTTAATATTTATTTTTTTAAAAAGAGGGAAGCATATTGGGTTCTTTTACATTTCTTATTGTAAAGCAATTTTCCAGCATTTTACCAGCCATTCATAATTCTCCAAGCTCTCAGCATCCTGTTCTGAAATATGGGCAACAGAACCGCCACTCAGTATAGTTCACTGATGCTGGACATCAACACATAACCATTTTACTGCTCACTATTCTGTTGTTTGTGAGAGTCTGACATTCACATTAGAAACTCCTGTTGAGGTGTTCCTGACCTATTATTTTGAAAAAAATCATTTTAGTATCCCTTTCATTCTGAGCATGGTCGCCATTTCTATGAGACTGTCCGACATAAATGCTTCCTAAATATGTAATTGTTTTTGTTTTGCAAGTGTTTGAATAGTAAGCAAGCTTGATGACATTGTATGCTATTGTTACTTAGTTTTGTTAAAAGTAGTTGTATATCTACATTTGAATCCTAATTATTGTGTTGAATAATATCAAGCATGAAAGCAAACCCTGAAGAGGGCTACTAACATACTGAATTATAAGACAAATGACAAAAGCAGCTACTTTCTGACACCTAAATATTGAGCAGTTCTCAGTTTATTTTATGTAGGACAGATTGATCTTATGTAGTGCTAACTCTTAAACAAGATCATTGCCAGTTAGGGAGGTTCAAATATCTTTCCAGACTATTGTATCTACCCAGTTATCTTTATCACTCTTGTCTCATACAAAATTTATCAATTTGTTTTGAGACCTATCTTCTTGTGATGGGTTGACCCTGGCTGGACGCCAGGTGCCCACCAAAGCCACTCTATCACTCCCCCTCCTCAGTTGGACA
>JANZLQ010000032.1:4100510-4129321 GCA_026212715.1 Elanus axillaris
CTAGCGAAGAGGGGGGGGAGTGATAGAACGACTTGGTGGGCACCTGGCGTCCAGCCATGGTCAACCCATCACACCTTGATTTATATGACTAAATCAAATGTATCAAATTACAACCTGAATGTTTTATTGTACAAGTAGCCTCCCATAATTCAGGTTACCCAATGTATTGTACAGTTAGAGGAGCAGATGAAGAAATGAAGAAGGAAATGTGTGGGAAAGATCCCAAACTTAGGACTTGCCTTTTGAGGAGGAAGGAAGCTGTGGTTGGACAGAGAACAGCTCAAATTTTTGAGATCTAACTAGCATATTAGTGGACTATGCATTTGCCTACCATTTTACTTTTTGCTTAAAGAAAAGATTACACTGGATGGACTTTTGAAAAGCTTACTTCCATAAAAGTATCTCTTTATTGAGAAAAACAATTATTTAAAACCTGTTATACTTCAGTACTGATGACATCAGCTGGAGAACAGAAGTTCTGTGAAGAGGCAGTAAATGCCTCTCTTTTATAAGATGACCCTTGGAACACATTCAGCTTTGATCATAACAGTATTTTTAATTACCTGAAAAGGTGTGCAAAGAACAAGATAGATTGATTCAAGCTAGAATGTAGAAGGTGAATGCTTGTTGATGGATATAAATCCTAAGTCTGTCTGAAGGAAGGATGAAATGGACTTCTGGGTTTGTGTCACCTCAGGAAAAGAACAAAAAACTTACTTTCTCTCACTCACTGATGTATGTTATTGAATTCCCCCAAATGGCCTTTTCTTGTTGTAATCCATAAGCAATAGGAGACGGATATAATCCATTTAATCCATGAACTACTGGAGAGGCACAGGTGATTTCACATCACCTGGAGATGTGAAATCACTTACTATTAGACTAAGCTGTCAGCAGATGTCTGCTATTCAGCTCATACATCCTTCCCAGTCATGTGCTTTATTTTACCGTTGTCATCCATCAGTGTTATTTTTATTGAAGGAGCAGCTTTGATTTTGTCTGCACATGAGGCTTCTCTTTGTTAGGCTCTGTACACACAAGTAACTAAAGATGGTCCATCCATATAACCAATGGTTTGCAGACCCTGTGTGGTACAGGGAATAGGTTTTTATTCTTTAAAAAGGCTTCACCTATAGAGATTATACAGTTTCCCCTAAGCAATCTATTCTTAGCATTTTGCTATCCTTACCACTAGGAAGATTATCATAATAATTAAATTTGCTGGAACTTTTGCTCTTTATTGCTAATTTAGACCAGATAAAGAGAAGGTTTAAATCCCTTAATTTGGGATTTTTTCTGCATGTCTTTTACATACCTGGACATATTACATTATTTTTTAGTTTTTCCTTTTCTAAAGTAAGAAGTTATCCTATAATTTCTTTCCTAAATCTAATTCTCCTAATCTTCTGATTGTTATCTCCTTGAACTCTTCTGGGCTCAATCTAGTTGTTTGCATCTTTCTTGGGGGCAGTGGTAACAATTAAACAGAATTCTCTTGATGGAGCCTGGAGACTGGAAAGATTATTTTTCATAACATACTGACAGAATACTTGTTTGTACATCCCAACATGAAGTCATAACCCAGATCTTGTTCTAAAGAACTGCCCATCTTTGACTTGTCTTTACTGAATTGTATGTTTCTTTTCCCTATGTTTCTTCAGTTTTTCACAATTCTCCTTAACTGCAGCCATGGACTTTTATGTGTACATAGAACCTCCTTTTTGATGCCATCTTCTAAATATACACTCAGTTTCATCCAACTGGTTACTAACAATATACTTGACTTTCCAAACCCAGAAAAGACAGCTGCCCTTGAGTCTTTCTGGTTTGAGAATACTCGTTGGTAACTATTGCTTTGCATGTATCTCATAGTAATTCCATTTATATCCTACTGCCTTAAATAATGCAAAACCATATCAAAAGCCCCCTTAAAGTCAGTGAATATGTTATCTACACTATAGCCCTGGACAGTTGCCCTTTTACAGGAAGAAACATGTATTGCATTGGAAGCTAAAGAGCAGGAAATTGCCTAAACAGTTTCCTATTCTCTCCTTCCTTTCAGCCCCTTGAAGTGTGAAATATACAATACAAACAATTATATTTTTAAATATTTTTTTTCTTCATAATAATTTCCCCTATTTAATT
Source organism: Elanus axillaris (assembly GCA_026212715.1). Lineage (NCBI taxonomy): Eukaryota > Metazoa > Chordata > Aves > Accipitriformes > Accipitridae > Elanus > Elanus axillaris. The sequence goes on from JANZLQ010000032.1 coordinate 4,102,656, forward strand.
GGCAGCAGGGCAGTCCTTTCATAGACTAACATATCTGTTTACCTGCTAGTAGTGGCTCATTTCTTGTTTTGTATCGAGAAAAATACTGTATAAATAAATGAAAAGAAATCACTTAGAAAAATCTGTTCACTTTTTAAGTCAAAACCATTCCCTTTTCAGGAACAAATATCAGACAATATGTATAAATGGACTATGTTGAGCAGCATGGTTACTTCTGCTTCAGTTACTGTGGTTGATTAGTCTTAAAAGGCACTATGGTTGATTAACATGTTTTCTTGGAAAAAAGCAGGCACTTGAGCAGAAAAAAAATTAAGACATATTGTATTATAAAGCATGTTCCCATGTTTGTAGTAGTTTATAGAGAAAGACCTTTTTTTTTTTTGTACTGTAAGAATTACATATAAAAAGTAACTTTTATTGGAAAAATCTCATATTTCAAATACAGGGGCTATCATTACTTTCCATGAGCATGTACATAATTTCTGCAGCAGTGAATAAGTGTGTCATTTCTTGAGGTTTTAAAATCCACTGAGAAACAAGAACATGCTTCTCTTCAGTAGCTATCTATTTTTATCCTGCATATTTTTGTAAATCATGACAATTTTTGCTTTTCTTAGTTCTCTGTCTTCAGTTCTGCAGGCTACTTCTCCCTTTAGGTTAGCTACAGCCAGCCCTTCTAACTGAAGAACATTGCACAGGACTTCCAAACAGTCCAAGTTCTGGTTACCTTAATTTTCAGGTATTACATTAATTAGTATAAAACATGTCTTCTCTCTTCTCTATGATGATGCCAATCCAGTGCCTACCACTGTCAATGGAAATCTTCATTTGACTTCAAGACACACCGAATGAGCTTCAACCAACAAGTCCTATCAGATTGGTAGCTACATGTTACTTATCCAAGTAAGGACAAAGACTGTGGGCTGGGTGTGGCAGTATTTCCTGAGCAGATAAACAGAAGGACAAATAAATATTACAGTGGGAGACATGAGAATGAGCAAGATGGTATTTGCTGGTACTTGTTTTTGCATTCTTTGGCACAATGTTTCTGTTTAGAAAACCTCCAGATTTCTTCCTGTCCTTTCTTCCTGCCACCAATACATCTTAAAATGGTAGAAAACCAACTTTGACAAGAAAAGGAATTTACAGTGGTCTAGGGTGACTCTCTCTTTCTAGAGCCAAAGTAGAAAACAATTGCTAGACCTTTCAGCAGAAGACCTTTGAGTCTGAGAACCTAAGAATAAAAGGTATTATTTAGTTCTGAGAATATGTGAGATATCTTGCCCTTGTTTATTAATGGACACTGAAGTCCACAACAGTTTTAGTTTGGTGCACACTGAAAATGCTTGCCCTCTCTTTTTTTAAGTGACAAACTAGTTCAGAGACATTTATAACTATAAATGCCCTTCTTTTGGCAGTTATAGAAAGAATATCCCCTGCATCCTCTCAAGCCTGTGGGCTGTATATCATCTCGTGCCTATGGTTTTGTTCACTGCACTGGAAACAAAGCCTAAGTTTCTTGTCTCCAGTTTTCTTTCTGCTGTTTGTCAGTTCATTTAGATATTGTATACTGCACATTTATATGAAAAATTCAATTATACCTAGCCAGTTAATGGCCACTTAATCCAACTGGTGCCTAAATGAATTCAGAACCTTGTGATCTGTCACAACAAGTGTCAAGAGATGACAAAGACTTAAAGTAGCTTCTACAAGCATAGCACTAATAATAAAATACATGAAAGAGGAAAGTAAGAAAAGAAATAAATTTGGTTTTACCAAGTTTTGCTTCTCCCCTATGCATGATGGTTGAGAACAGTTATTTTCAAAGGCAACACAACATGTATCTTAATGTGAAGAGCATTTAACCTTATGACTGCAAATGCATTACTTGAAATAGGGATGAATTCCATTGTCCCTGGCCAGGGACAATTAGAACAGGAGAGAAGATGAAAGCCTTTAGTAGATGAAAGTGAAACTGTATCTGGTATTTTCTTATCAAAGCTTAAGTCTAAAGAATTATACTTCAGAAGGGACGTGTTATTAGGCAGAGAGGACAATTCAGAATCAGCTTTTCAGTAAACCTTGGAAGACAGTAGTTTACTGAAAGTTTAACCCTCAGAAAAGGAATTTGAGACTTTTACCACAAACTGAATTATTTTAGCCTGAATCATGATCACTGGTGCTTGAATTAGATCTCTTCCTTCAAATGAAATGCTTTTTTAAGCATAGGTTAGCATTTCAGATCAGGAGCTCAGAGACATCTGGGAATCTGATCAAAGTCTCAGCATGAATATACAGTTAGACTGTTTTACAGTATATAAAGTATACAATTGTCAAATTCTATAATCATCAGGAAAAATTAAAAATTGCTAAGCATCTTATAGTTCAGTTGTGTTCTGTTCTTCCTTTAATTCCTAATAGTTGACGGGATCGGCCCTTACTTCAGACGTTCCATTGATCTGATAGAAGATACTACCTTTGCCTACAAAACTTGTCTGGCTTGTATCCTTTGAATATGACAGCTACAACCCAACCACTATTTCCTATTATTTCAATTCGTAACTGGAAGATGAGTGGGCATGTCATTTCTGTTCTGACTTCTCTAGCCCTGCTTTTATGAGTTTGCTTTTCAAATACTGGGTCTGAAACCAGTGAATTGATAAAAAATTTCTACTTCATGTGTCTTATTGGAAACAACTTCCTTACTCTGGTTGCTGAAAGCAAAGGTAGTGAATATTTAAATTTAAACTATCATAACATCTTATGATAGTATCATCAATACCACAAGAGAATACTGAAGGAATAAAACAGAAACCATGGTTGCAGCAATTGCATGTGTTTTGAAAGAAAGTCTTTGAAAAGCAAAGATTTTAATCTTTTACTAGAAACAATGTAATAATATTAGAAGACCGAACAAATCTATATTACAAAAATTGGAGATAAAAGGTAAATAACAGTATTGTTGATGTGAGAAAGACTTCAAGTCCATTTCCCCAGACTTTTAGTGGCTTATCCTTGGCTGGATTGTGAAATCACTTCTTAGTCATTCGGACAACATTATAGTACCTTACTGAAAATGTCTTGCAACCATTCCTGCTTTATTTGTATCAATATTTCGGTATACTAACTTGGAGTAGGAATGTTCTCCCTCCACTCTAGTGCATGTGTGGTATGTGCTTGTTAGTCTTCCCTCAGGATGTGTGCAAAATATGAAAATAAATTGATTGCATAATGAATCAATGAATAAAGTACCTTAATTTATTTGAAATTGCTATTTTGAGGAAAAATCTAATTAGGCTAATGACGGCTTAAATCTTCATTGAAAACATGAAATGTTCTGCAATTTAATTGTTAGTGAAAAAATGCACATACTGAGAAACAGACAAGAAAAATTACAAAATCCCAGCTAAATGAGAGATGTTTAACTCTAGAGAGGAATAAGTATAGAAAAACAGCAATAATTTAGAACAAAGCAGTATCATTTCACAGGTGAGAATACTTATTTTGGTATGGGATTCATATGAAATCTACAGGTAATATAGGATATGAAGAAGACAAGAAAAAAGATATCTTTGTTTTAGATTTTGTGTGTATATCTACATCAATATATATATATATGTATGCAGTCAGATATTAAACAGGGAAGGTCAAACTTTAGATTCCTCACCATAGACTTCAACACAGTATCAAGCCTTAAGACTCTATGGGCTCAGAATGATATTTCCAAACTATGAGTTTCTGGAGAAGCCTCCACTCCCGTTGTCTGGGTAGGTGCCCCAGTTGCATCTTGACTCTGTGCTGGGGTGAAGTGTAGGTGTGCATCATTCCCTCCTTCTGCCCTGGTTTCCATGGAAGGAAATCCAAGGCCAGGGCTTGGAGGAGATTTATTGCTGACCTTGGCTGGTTCCTTGGTTTGTATGACTGAAGGACTAGCATGTGCTTCATAGACTACATTTTCCCTATCATCCATTTATAAATTAGATATAATTTACCTTACAAGCATGATACAGCACAGCATGCATGCATAACTTCCCTTGTCTTGAAGCTGTTAGAAAGTATAGCTCCATAGCATGGGTGGAAAAGTCGTTTGGCAGTGAGATGAGACAGGGCTCTAGCATTGTTTCAGAGTCCCAGAGCTACAGGTCAGAAACTCCTGGCATTTCCAGATTCGAGCAATTGTGGTTCAGCATTTGGTTTAAAACATATTAATGTGATATTTAAAAATATATGCTGGGGTTTTTTTATTATTTACTTTCTGTTTGAGCTTTTTAAAATGCATATTTTCAAGGTTTGCTCTTCAGCTACAGAAGGTATGTCTTTTTCTCTCACTTGAGCCTCCCACATTATCACAAAGCTCTGGGGTTTAAGACTCCCAGGACAAACGCCAAGTTTCTGAAACTCATGATAAGACAGTGAGCAATAGCAACTGTAGAAAACCTGTGTATGGAAGGCCAGGTATGCAGTTTGCAATGTATGACAGATGGCTAGGAATATATGCCGATGTACAAACTATATATATATATATATTGTTATATTTTAGTCATAGTGGTTGTTGTTATTGACTCTTTCATTTTGTGTCTATCACTTGGATATGCATGATATAAATTTTTTCTATATAAGATTTGGGGTTTTGTACTGATACAATAAGTTAAAAATTTTCATCTGCAATCTAACTTTAATTGTCAGTCTAATGACACAGCTCAGGTGTGCTTAAGTCTGTGCTGGTTACTTATCTGTGAAAGGAGCACATGTAAACCTGAGAATATGTACTGCTCTGTCTAGTCATTTTATAACTCATACGGTTCAGGGAGTGGATCATAAATTTTAGAATTTATTTTCTTATTTTATCATGTTTAAAAGGAGACAGATTCTTCTTCCCCCTATATCCTGTACATTAGCAGTTCTCTTTCTCCTCACTATCTCCTAATATACTGGTATCATACCATTGCAGCAGCTGTCATGATCTCAAGATGTCAAATTGTCTTTCAGACCTCTGTTAAGGGACACTGAGCTAAATGATGTAGAGGCATATTGTACTGCTAAGCTAGGTTCAAAAACTAATTAGGATGCAAACAAGAATGCATGCATAATGGTTTCGTTCTAGAGCTGAGTAGAAATTTGACTGCAGTAGAGTTAAGCAAATAATTTCCAATGAATAATTGATTTCAATGTCACCTTTTGTGTTTATGAATTACCCACTAGCTTATTACAAATTTCATTGGTTTGTTAATTTTATCCAATCTGTGCATTTTTAAATAACTGGTCATTTCTCAAACAGTGTAAGTGAACATAGGCAGACAATGTGTACATGTTTCTTTTATCTGATGACTCAGGTAACCAAACAGTTCTGTGAAAAGTAGAAATTCCACAAAAAAAAAGTGCAAAATATATTTGGCAGGTATTTCTGGATTTTAGTTTCCAAGCCAAGAAAAGTTGAATGATAAAACTACTCGTAATACTGCAGTACTCAAGTGTTCTTGAGAAACTGTTCAGAAGAGGGTCTCAAACAGAAATGAAAAGGAATTTTGATCTGGGTAGATTTGGCTGAAAGTGTCTTTCTACTTTTTGCTCTATGCTAATTGATACCTCAAGCCATAAAAATGTTCTCCAATGGTTTTCTGTTGAAGAGTTGAACAGCAGAGATGTGTTGCATGAGAAGAGTATATTATAAACCTTCCCTGATATAAAAAACATTTTCATCAAGGCACTCCTTACGTACTCCAAAACAGAATTGCAGCTGTCTCTTCAAATGGGTTCATAGGATAAGTAAGGCTGTGTAAAAGGCCTTGCTACTTTGTGGGTATCCAGCATCAGGGATTGATATTTCTCTAATCCTTCCTGCATATCAGGTCTCTCTCTTTGCCTATGGGATGTATACTAAGGACAGCTTCCCTCATCAGGAAGAAATTAGGCCATACTGGCCCCAGAAGCATTGACCTCTTTGCTGTATGCATTACCAAAATCAGACAGCTTTTCAGTGCTCATCAAGAACTACTCACAGGGTATCATGACCCTTAATTAACATGGCAGATCCTGCAGAGTGCTGCTGCTGCCCTATTTGCCTTCACAAAGATGTTAAGCCAAATCTCTAAGTCAGTACAGACTTCTTTATTCCACTCTTCCTTTGACTTCCCATTTATGTGCATGGATCAAGATGTTAACACGCTTTTCAAGTATTTTATGGGGGAAAAAAATACAGGCTTTGTGCAACTGCCTCCTTCATCAGTGGCCTGATTGTAAACGTAATTGATTTTGGTTTTAAACCAGTATAACTTTACTCATTTCAGGGAGTAACCCAATTTCACATAGGTAGAGAAGAAGAGTCCTTCCAGAAAATTGAAGACCTATGTTACTATATTCAAAACAGATGCTGTGGGTGGAATTATGTTTGCCAAGGAAAGTTCTGAATTTGGAACTGAGGTGTATCACTACTCCTTTTTATATTCATCTTACTGAAGTTATAAGGCACTGTCGTGGTTTAACTCCAGCCAGCAACTAAACACCATGCAGCTGCTCACTCACTCCCCCCCACCCAGTGGGATGGGGGAGAAAATTGGGAAGAGAAGTAAAACTTGTGGGTTGAGATAAGAACGGTTTAATAGAACAGAAAAGAAGAAACTAATAATGATAACGATGACAATAACAAAATGACAACAGTAATAATAAAAATATTGGAATGTACAAATGATGCACAGTGCAATTGCTCACACCCGCTGATCCAACACCCAGTAGTCCCCAAGCGGCAACTCCCCACTCCCCCCAGTTTATATACTGGATGTGACGTCCCATGGTATGGAATACCTCGTTGGCCAGTCTGGGTCAGCTGCCCTGGCTGTGTCCCAGCTTTCTCGCTGGCTGGGCATGAGAAGCTGAAAAATCCTTGACTTTAGACCAAACATTACTTAGCAACAACTGAAAACATCAGAGTGTTACCAACATTCTTCTCATACTGAACTCAAAACACAGCATTGTACCAGCTACTAGGAAGACACTTAACTCTATCCCAGCTGAAAGCAGGACAGGCACTCAGAACAATTGAGATGTTTGGGCCATGGAATATAGAGCCAGCTCCCAAGTTTCTGAATGCATGTGCTAAATACAAATAATTCATGGGGCATCTAAAAAGAGTTAGTTAGGTGCTATGGTAGTTTGAATTTTCACTGTACTGCTTTACAAGCAGTTTTTTTGTTATATTTAGAAGTTAGTTGATAAGAAATGTTGATTGGCAGACAGCATCTCTATCTTTTCTCATTGTTAATGGCTTTAACAAAATGAAAAATGGCTTTGTATTGGCTAACAACCTACACTCTCTAATCCTAAAGCAAGCAGGGACAAGACGCATTAGCATGTTAATAGAACTTTGCACCCTAAGGTTCTGGTTTATCAGATATTAAGAATGCATTAGCAATTCACAAACAGTGATGGACAGGATTCCTTAGCATGCTAATGCAACCTGAAAATATATGGTTATTGTTGTACCAGGAATCAAACAGTATCAATGAAAGAATATTTTATACATGAGCTTCTTATTTTAGTAATCTTTCCATGTAACTTTGTTTGATAAAACACGTTGCAACATTTTCAAACATGTTTGATGATTTTAAGCACCTTAAAATTGAGGTATTATCTTAAGACTCTTTGGAAGGGCCAGATTTTCAGAGATGCTCATGTTTAGATTATCTCATATCTAATCTAGTGATTAGATCTTGGTATATAACCTAGATACTCAGTGATTGGTATCATGTACCCATAATGAAGACACCTGAAATCACTAGCCATTTCTGATTACACAGTAGGCCAATTTAACCTTTTTGTCAATGTATGCAGCCAGGATTTGGTTTATATTGGTTTCCAGCTCACTGAGAACACTTCCCAGCCTGTGTTGTGGTTTAGATGCATTAGTATGTGGATCAGGCATCGGGTATGTGGAAAGTGAGCCAAAATAGGTGAATTTGAGTTAAATTATATTTGGGGTTCAAAGCTCATTGGAAGTACAGTATTTTTGCACAGTCTCAACCTTGTTTGAGCTGAGTTTCACTTAGTGTTTTAGATGTCTAATTGAGTGAGGGAGTTTGAATAAACATACATAAAATACAGGCAGCACATTTCCGTGAAACTAGCTGGTCTGAAAATGCTGTGTTTCCCAACACTGTAATGGCTGATAGTTCTATTTGATTCATCTAAGTGTTTGAAGTGAAATTAATAGCTATCTTAGGGAGAAACAGGTACATTTATCACTGTGCCTTCTGTATTTGCTCTTCTTTATCTTTTTTCTTTATGCTTTTGATTCATAGTGCACCTAAAGCTAGAAGCTGACAGACTATTACGTGCACAGACACATGCTACATTGAATACTTTTGATAGGTTTATGTTAAGGTGACAGGGAAATATGACAATATAAAGTATAAGCCCTAGTGTAATTGTTGAAAAAGATACAATTTTGGATGTGAAAGCCTACCAAGAAAGCTGCAAGGAACACTTCTGGAGCTATAGCCAATTGAACATGTCTTCCTATTATAATTTTTTCTAAGAATAATAATGTAGCTTTCACATTGTTTATGTAGATTAACAATTTCACTTGGCACCTGTCCCATAATTTAGTCAGCAGAATTCCCAGTCTTCAAGTGCAGTAATGCCATTAAACATGACATTGCCAATGAACCAGACAGCTTAGGTCACAGTTTAGCCAATTCTGTATACCTTATAACAAGTCTCCATTTTTCAGTCACCATCTTAATATTTTCAAGTATAGGCTTATCCTCATTTTCATACTCAACTTCCCCCTCATTCACTTCATCCCACCCCTCCAAGTAAAGGCTCCTGGTGTTTTCTGAAGATGTAACTTTTTATATAGTACTTCGTGTCTATAGAGTTAGGGACCATAGTTCTTAATCTCTTTTATCTCAGTGGTGCTTTTGGGTAGGCATCAGTCTACTATCTTCCATCCCTCAGATTGTGCTGACTTGATATGATTGGGTCAATGAGTTCATATGATAACAACGTGGCAATATCTCAAGGAGATTCCACCTCCCCAGATAGCTTCTTCCAGTGTTTAACTACCCCGTTAAGAACTCATTAGAGAGAGCTGATCTAGATCCAGGAGTAGTATAGCTGCATTGGGAAGAAACAATGACAACACTGTTTCTAGCATCTGTGGATTTTTAGGATCTGTTTTCACAGCTCTCTAGGCTTATCAGTTCCATCTGTTCTAGCTGAGCTACCTCTAATGTACTAAATTGAGTGGCATAGTACGCCTGTAATTGAAGGAATTTTGTGATGCCCTCCTTAACTTTTCTATGAGGCAAATCAAGCAGATTTATTATTGATTTTTCACCAGTGAACTAAGAAATTTAAGGTGGTGGGAGAGGTGAATCTGCATATTACATGACATATGAGGATGGCTCGTCTCTGGTGTATAAGCAGCATCTCTGGGTCTTAACCAGCATAAAGCACTTCTACCAAAGCCCAGTAATTTGACATGTTTGCTGCTCAGTTTATATCACCTGGGATAGCATGGGAAAATCATGAGGAAATGTACAGGTAAGCATTCTATATTATTTATGCAAGCAGCTGGGAAAAAATGATTAGTGCTATCTCAAGATGTTATTTAATGGTGTATGTGTAGATCAGAAATCACTGTTCTCTGCAGGGTAGGGTACTTCATTTAGTCCTCCACAGCTAACTATAACCATATCATATATCAGTGAAATGACTGCCCTTTGGTTTTCTTACAACAGTGCTATTGGTATTGCACCTGTACTTGGGAATCTCTTCTTATGATCACTGAGTCTTTTCTTAATAAATTCTTACCAATAAATTAATTTGAAAGTAATAAGAAAGTAAGACTCAGACAAGGAATACTATATTATATATAGTATTATTTAAAATGTATTAACATATTGTTTTTTCATTCAACAGTCATGTTGAAATGCTCAAAATTTATACTCAGAATAGGAGGCCTATCATGTCACTCACCTTAAAAAAATCCTAATAAGAGATTTTTTTTCTTCCCTCAGGATGTACTAATCATACTTTGCTCTTACTCAGCATGTCTCATTCACAGGTCTCAAAGCACTGTACAAAGAAGTTTAATTGTAAAAAAAGAATTCGAAACAGGTTGCTGGTTTATGTAATTTAAATTTTCCTTTCCTTCTTTCAGTTGAAACTTTTGACATTTCTCCCATACAAACAAAAGCTGACTGGAGATACACAACCCTCAATATTGGTGACTCAGTGGTTAGGACACTTGGTTAAGATGTAGTTCAGGTCTTGCTCAAGTTCCTTCAGGCTTTGACTTAAAGCAGAGATTTGTGCATTTGTTGTGAGCTCTTTTCAAATCATTCAATGCCAAATGTAGTGAAACTCCTAGCTGCAAATAATTAATATGATCAGTTTCAGTCTTTTCATTTTTTTTGTCCTTCGTAAATAGACCTTGGAGCTCATTAATTTGTTTGCTATTCATTATGGATTGGATGTATCACAAGAACAAATTTCAATCTGTGTGAACAGTCTTTATTGGCTGCATCTGCTATTCAGTATTACTGCTCTCACTGATGTGTGGCATTGGTCACTCTAGCTCTACAGCTTTGTTTTTCTCCCTCGACTGGTTTTGTGGCCAAAACATGAGGCCATTTGCAGCCTTGGGAAGGGAAGGTGGTGGTTGTGGTGCTGTGGTATTAGAATCAAGGAACTCTTGCTGAATAGTAGGAATTGCTAGATGATCTCTAACTGCAAATCTGGATTAAGACTCTCCAGACCACTGGCAGCAAAGGTGTACTGCCTTTAAACATGGAGTGGGCTGACGTTCATGCTTCCATTTGCTCCTTTTCACACAGATGGACCCTAAATGGTTGGCTGAAACAAAATACAATAAGCTTGCAAACAGAGCATGAAGTTTCTATTGAGTGAGGAAGGGAAGAGAAGGGATAGAAAGAGTAAAGCAAGCAGTAAAAAGCAACAGAAGAGGAAAATTATAAACATGATGGAGGAAGAATTAGCAGTTTCTTTCACTTCCCAACATTCTCCTTTACAATTGCTTTTTTTTTCTTTCTTCTGTTATCCTGTAGACTTGTGCCAACACTTTAAAGCTGCTCAAATATGTAGGGTTTGGCTGTTCAGGACTTCCAGACTGACTCTCTTAGCACTTGAACAATCAGCTTTTATGCTCACATTGCACACACGGGGCATCATCATAAATTATATCCTGTCTCTAATGTCTCTTATAAATAAGCGAGGGAATAAAATGGAAGAGGAATTGACCAATTTTGTTTGAGCAAACATAACCAATGTTATCCAGATTATTTTTCAATTTAGTTGTAAGCCATTTTTTGTTGTATGTGTATTCCAAGACTATGATTGTACCAGGCCTCTTCATCTTTAAAACAGCAAACCAAACTAGATAATACCCAATGTCTCCTTTCCACAACATCACAAAACTGCATTAAGTGTTTCATATCAGAAATTATGCAGACAGGTTTCTGGAAATGGTTGGTTAGCTCTATTTTGGCAGATTTACTATTAACTTTGTCACGCTGTTACATGAATATCCAGACTAACTTAAGTACTGCTGAACTTGCTTGTGCTGACCATTTGCCTCTCACTAATAAAAATAATGAATTTACAGAAATTGGGCTGGCAGAGTACCTGAGAAATAAAGTTGATAAACTCTGAAAACATCCATCTTCAAGAGTAATTAATTTTGCAGCTGAACTTTCAATGTTCCATACTTGCCCAGAGATGGGCAACAATGCTAAGATTTCTGTGATTGAATGAAGAATGTTTATTTGCTCATGCAGTCATAGTTCTTCACCCAGTATCTAGTTACCTATACAAAGAGATGATAAGAGACTGGTAACTCTGTCCCAACGGTAGTGATACTACCATTGTACTGTATTTGATCTCTTGCCTTTTATTCTGGTAAGCATGTATCAGCTGGAGTGCATGAGGTAGCCCAGAAAACATAGTTATTGATCATATAGGATTTGTTATGACAAGTTCTTTTTCTTGCTCCTATTGTGTTTTCTGACATTACACAATTTCCTTGTTTAAGAGGAAACAATTGTTATGTTAAAGATGATATGCTGGCTGATGTGCTGTTGTGCCAAACAATAAATGACTAATATAAAGGTAAAGGTTGTTCATGTAAGCAGAAAGGAGTTGCTTGGAGTTGCTTGTAGCTTTGATGGTAGCCCATCTTTCAGTACCGCCTCCATGTGACATTTCTGGCTCAATTTTCTGTGCTACTCTGAGTCATCAGTGACAATCCTTTCCTTTAACTACTTTCAGTGGCAAAAGGCATTTTGGCTAGGGAAAATAACAGAATGTCAGAGGAAAAAATAATGAGTTATCATGAGAAACACTTGGAAAATGCCAGCCATTTGGAAGTACACTTTCTAAACTCTTTGAAGATTAAGTCCTCAGCTGCATAGAGTAAAGTAACTGTTAGTTTAAGGAGCAGTGCATTGATTTATCCTAGCTAGGGGTGGCCCTATGTTCTAGAAAGAAAGTGTGGTCCCAAATCTCAGCAGAAAGTACTTCAGCAAGCACTGCAATTCCATTAACTACACCCTTTTCAGTTTAGTGAATGTTCAGTCATGCTAAAATGCTGTTGGGCTGGTTGTGTCCTCGGGAATGGCATTATTCAGTTTAAGGGGGATGTGGTAGGTTGACTCTGGCTGGGTGCCAGGTGCCCACCAAAGCCGCTCTATCACTCTCCCTCCTCGCCTGGACAGGGGGGGAAGAAAATATAACAACAGGCTCATGGGTCAAGATAAGGACAGTTTAATAAAGTGAAAGCAAAGGTCGCATGTGAAAGCAAAGAGAAACAAATGATGTTATTCTCTACTTCCCATCAGCAGGCGATGTCTGGCCACTTCCTGGGAAGCAGGGCTTCAGCACACGTAGTGGTTGCTCTGGAAGATGGAAAATGTCCCCCCTTCCTTCTTCTTCCCCCAGCTTTATATGCTGAGCATGACGTCCTATGATGTGGAATATCCCTTGGGTCAGTTGGGGTCAGCTGTCAGGCTGTGTCCTCTCCCAAATCCTTGTGCCCCCCCAGCTATTCACTGGTGGGGTGGGGTGAGGAGCAGAAAAGGCCTTGGCTCTGGGTAAGAACTGCTCAGCAATAACTAAAATACCCCTGAATTATCAACACTGTTTTCAGCACAAATCCAAAACATAGCCCCATACTAGCTACTGTGAAGAAAGTTAACTCTATCCCAGCCAAAACCAGCACACTGACTCAATGAAATGTGCTGCATTCCTTGGTTCAGAGTGTGAAGGTCCAAAGAGCAGGTGCCTTGTTCTAATGTATTCTGAAAATGTTCCAATTTTTGTGGAAAATATGCTGCCTGGTAAATTATATTAGTTGCTCTTTTTTAAAGTTTATTGCCTATTTTTGATATTTCACTTATTTGATTTGGGTTACTATGCCAGAGTTTCTTTTCCATTCTTTTCGAAACTATGGATTACACTGAGCCTTTGTTCATTTGGTTATTCTTGGCCAATACTCCAGCTGCCTATTTCCTATTGAGAAATTATCTGTCACACTTTATGCTTTATTTATCTATAGTTATTGCTATGATGGTTAGGTTTGTGTTAATGTGTAACAGTGTCTTCACTGCAAATAATCTTGTTCCTTTAAATGAATAAAGTTCTGAATGAGTATAGTACAATACCATGCTTGTGCACAGCACTCCAATAACCAGCATGTTATAACCATACAAATAAATATGTAGCCCATATTACATTTCTGTCCAATGCATAACATTAAAAAGATGGAATTTGTTTACATTATCTTAATAGGAACTTCTAAGTATGTAACAGAAGCATTCAGTAATTTAAAGAATGAACATCTGTGAACCATCCAAAGCTTGGACTCTTTTGAACTGTAGAGGGAATTAAGTTCTTGAAAGGGTGCTTGGAAGTAGCCTGAAGTGCTCAAATGTCAATGATTTTTCAATGGGAATTAGGTAATTCCCTCCTGTAGAGTCTATTTCCAACATCTTTCCTTTTCCTGTATTAATTAGACAATCTCTCTAGCTATAGTGAGATCCCAAACCAGGGGACCAAGCTCTTATTTGGATACACTCCTATTAATGAGGTAATGGTCTTCTCATGAAATAGAGCCCAATGTCCAAGAAACCTATGAAAACAGACCATCTTTCAGCATTTTCCTGTTTTGTTCCAAAATAAGACAAGAAATTAAAAACAATTCTTAAATCAACTAGAATTTGATGCAACATGAAGGGTGGAATCTAATTCATCCTTGAATATGACTAACTCATTGCCACATTGGTTCATTCCTCATCATACAGGTTTTGAAAAAACCAGTTAGTTTCTTTATATATATATATATATATAACTTTATCTATACTCATGTTATTACATCATGTCAACATAAGGAAAACCTTAGTGTACCAGGGTTTATATATCTTGACACTTGTGGGGTATTTGCCAATAAAAATAAGAATCAAAGGTGTGAGTTCATCACTGTCTTTGAGAGTCCTGCTGGATTTTGGGTTTGCCCTGTTTAATTTCCTTCCTTTCTCCCCCACCCTCCTTTGCTGCTATGACCTTTGAAACAAGCATGGGAACTGACAGACCAACTAGCTACAGAGGAGAAAATAATTAAAATGACCTCCTGCAGCACTGTCAAATGTAGAGATAAAAAACTGAAGGGGGAAAAAAGGAGAAAAATAACTTTTTTTCCTTTGATCTTTTCTCATCATAGCTTTTCTGGGTTATATGTCACTCTTACAAAAGATTCTTAAATAAAAATGTCTTTAAGCATTTTATATCCATTATAAATGGCATGTTATATAATACATTTTTAAAACAGAATGGATATAATAAAGTTCTGAATTGGTTTGATGCATTGCCAAAAAGAATCTGCAGTGCCTCTTAACATATTCACTTTAGAGAGGGTGTTGATAAAGTATTCAGTGTATTGTACTGTCCTGCCATGCATTTTAAATATCTGCAAAACCTACTTAAATAATTGGGTACCTGTGCAATTAACAATAGCTGCTACATTATGCATGATTCTTGGCTACTTATAGTAAGAATCAACTGCAGTGTTCCATTACAGATTTTCAATTTGCTACTAAGTTTTCTGCAATTGATTTATGCTACTTGAGGTAGTCCAAAAAGCTGCAAAAACAAAAATAGTGTGCTTCCCATCTCAGAGAAAATCCTTCCCCAAGAAAAGAAACCTTTCCTTCACAGCTAGAATGAGAGTGGGCTAGAGAGACTGAGCAGACATAATCTCACATTTTCCATTGTGTGCCATGACAAAAAAGCTGTTTCCTGGCTGCCCAGCAGGCAGTGACATTCAGGTAATCCAACCAGTTCTGTCTGCAGCACAGGAACTTGCTCTGCGTAACATAAAGTGGTCAGGATGAAGTTGACTGTACTTATGGCTCATCCAGGTGGGAGCTGCTTCAATCCAGACTACAGCGTTCTATCAGTTAATCTGAGAAAGCATTTCACACCACATGCACAGTGTGGCACACCAAAGTGTGAAGACCTACACTGTGAGGAAATGGCAGGCAGAGATGGAAGTTTAACTTCTGCTCAAGGGCACTTCTACTGGTTGTGTGAATATGGCAATGGGAGGTTTATAGATAGCAGGTGGCAAGTGTGGCTCATGGCTAGTTTTATAGCTGGTATTTTAGGGGATCTGTGGAGCTTCCTCGTACCCCGTTCTGTCAGGCCGTGGTCTGTGTGCCTCTACAAAACACTACAAAATCCATCTGTACTCTGAGAAAAGTTCTGATGTAACTTTGGGATGCGTGAGGTAACAATTTCTCCATGTTAAGCCATGTTCAAGAACAAATCCCACCAGCTCTGAAGATAATCCTAGAAACCATGCTGGCCTGGGCTGTGGCACCTCCCTGAACCATGGCTGCTTAGCATAAACAACTGGGGGGACACACAGGGACACGTGTTGGGAAATTCTCTTCAGGAATCCCTAAATGCTACCCTCACAAAACTTGCAATAGTGGTTTTGCTCCTATATTTATTCCTGGCACCTGTAGAAACTGCGAACTCCTTGCAGGCATGACCTGGTAACAGAGGATTCCTGTGCGGGTCTGGTTGCAGAGCTAGGCTGTTCCCCAGATGTGAGATAGCATATACCCAAGCATGCTGCTGGACATATAAAGGGGAAGAAGGGAACAGAGAACACAGAGAGGGAGGAGGAACCCCAGAACAAATGTGTGTCAGAGTGCTGTTATCTGGAATAGGGCCTTTTCAAAATGAGCATTGTACAAACCTCTCCCCTCCTGGGAAAATGGCTTATTATTGATGGTTTCTGAAGCAGTATCTCTGCCAGCAATTGAACATCAACTCTCTTGATTCCACCCTTGGGCAAAAGGTTTCTTGTCTGCCTCTAAGAAGCTTGGTAGTATTCAGCACATATGATAATGCTAAATTTGGCATGCTGGTCATATGTGATCTTTCACTAACAGTTTTATAGCTGACAGTTTCTACTGAATCACTGTTGTCCTAAGTCAGATTTTAATTCTGTGGACAAACTCTTTTCCATAGCCAAATTTTTCTTTGATGTCAACTCTGTGTTGCCATAGCATTTGGGAGCTTGGAACCAATACATCCATTAACTTTGCATGCTTAGCTTAACAAAGCAATCTCTGCCCAGGAAATGAGTGCTGGTATGCAGAGTACAGAATTCCTCAAGCCTGAAATCCTCACAGCATGAATCAAAGGTTGCAGCTACATGGGAGCCACCATGAAAGAGAATCTGGTTTCTCAGGAACAAGGCTCAGTCTAAGACCTGTAAATGGCAAGCTGCTAAAGCCATTAGGCTGTAAGGTCGACTACTGAGAGAGTAGCCTGGGACCATTTCTGTGTTACTACAGAAATGTTACCAGTATATTGCTTCCATCTACACACAAAACTACAACTGGGTCAGTGATTTCACATATTTTATAGTATAGTGGAGCATTAAGGCATATGGTAGTAAAATATCCAATTGTTCTACCCATTTTGCTTCGTTTGCCGGGCATTCAGTGTAATTTGCAATGTGTTCTGTAGATCCATAGATGTAATGTATTTTCCTCTGTGTTTTCTGAGTTGGCTGAATTTATGTTTTGGGGTTTTTTTCAGTACTGTGTTTTTACATATCAGACTTTAAACCCCATACAAAATGGTTGCACAGCTTGAACAGTGCTTGCTGTACTCTGATTTATTATTTTCTGCTTTTGCCATGGGTGGCTCAGTTATGGTCTCCTGTATTGTCAGATCTTATTCAAGCTGCAAATCCTCTTAAGCACAAGTACATTAAGTAATGATTTTCAAGGATGTGATCTTTAATCATTTCTTTTGCCATACTTCTAAACTTAAATATGACTATTATCTCCTTTAAAGCAGCATTGTATTGTCCAGCTGCTACCTGATTTCTGTCTACACTGGTAAATTTATGGTGTTTGGCTATATCATTGAACGGAAAAAGTCCTTTAATGCCATAAGTGCAGCCTTTCATTTCTTTTCAGCAAATGTGAAGAAAATGTGCAGAAAACACATTCTGATGCAAAATGTATAAGCAAAAGGAATAGTTCTTCCTCAGCATTTTTTTTGGCGTTGCAAATGCGGAATTGAAGCAATCTCATCCAAGTGTTTTAAAGGAAGCACAGGTTTGCTTGGGTTTTGCAGACTGGTGTAGGAGAGAGTTCAGGTTGGCAGAGATATTCTTGTCACTGTCTTATTGGTCAGTTCAGTGGAAATGGTTGAGTACAATAGAAAGAAATTTGTTGTACAGATCTGGGCTTTTCAACTGGCCTGCCAAAAGTGTCATTTGAAACACACCACAGGATAGCAGATAAAATTACGAGGAGGCATGCAATATGTAAGAAATACCACCTGCTCTGTACAACCTCTAAAGATGATGCTGGGAAGCCAGGTACAATACAGAGGTTAAACAATAAGGCAAACCCTGGTGAGTGCAAGAGCAGAGTCTGGGTTTGGCAGTGTGGCCAAGTTGTGCTGTTCAGCTGTGTGTTCTTTGGAGACACAGCACAGCAGCCCCCTGGCTGGACTTGTTCTTGTGGGCTTTGCATTGTGAGAGGGGAATGGTGTGATATTATTGTCCAGAAGACTGATGCTAGGGAGAAGAGGGGCATTTTCATACCCCAGAGCTGCAGAACGGAGATAGTGTTCTGGATAGCACTGACTTCTCCTGGGAGCAACAGAGAATCTGACAGCTTAGAGCTGCTGCACCTGGTAGATCCTGAATCTTGGATAGTGGTGGGGCAAACCCTGTTCTACCTATTTCTTGAAACTTGATGGTCCTGAAAGGCTAAGGCACTGACTGGCACAAAGCATTGAGATACCTGACATACCTGAATTTTCTCCTGCTAAAAGGCAGATAGGACAAAGATAAACAAGACATAAGACATGGCTTGCAGACTGGACATGTATGGATCAAGCTGAGGGGAGAACAACACATGAGCACATCCTTGGACATGGGGTCATGAAAAGCAATGCAGGTATACCCACAGAGAGACCACCTTCATAGTCTAATAGAAGGGCCCAAAGCAGAAGCCTTATAGGATGGTGTTACTTGCAATATGGAGTTATATTGCAAGAATTTCTTCACCGCCAGATAACATATACGGTAGCTCTGGTTACAGAGTGTACAGTGGGTGGCTGTGAGTATCCAAAAGCAAAAAATAAAAAATGTGTATTTAAATATAGAATATGATCTTGGGAGAAGGGCTGAGAGATTGTTAATGATCCATATATATATGAATATGCACACATACATATATTTTATCTGATTACTCTTTGTAACTTGAAGCAATACTTAAAGAGCCAAATGGTCTCCAGGGAAAAAGAAAGGCAAGTGGCTACTGTCCCTGCAGGAATCTATTGCAGGTAAAACTGCAGCACAGGCACATCATATGGACATGAGCCATGTGATCAGAGCAAGGGTAATAGTTCCATTCAGTGTTCTTGATGCCAGGAATACATCTGGCAGCTGCTGCTCACCTGCAGATCAAATGTGTATACAGTGTGTGCTGTACATCTGGAACATAATGAACTTATGAGATGCACTGACTGATGATGACTTGCCTTCACAGTAAGTTCCTTGTGTTCAGCAAACATGGAAGGTCTATTCTGAGTATATTGCTTGTCAGTTTGCCATGTAAAATAAGTCTGCACTGTATAGAATGGTCCAGACTGACGGCATGTGCTACACAAGGTGTGTGCACCTATTTGCATGCAGGACTTCCTGCAACTGAGACACTGAAGTCCTGCTCCTTCTGTTCTCTTTCTACACCAATCTAGCAAAATGGCCCCAGGCTGCAACTCTGGTTTTCCTTATGCAAATAATTTTAGAAATTTTAATTTGCTTAAAAGTTATGCACTTCAGCAAAGCAAATGTACTTTCACACTTGTGAAAGTAATTAGCGTGTAATAGATTACAAAGCTTGGCAACGTGGTTTGTTTAGTCATGACAAACATATTCTTCACATGCTGATGTGTTTTATAGCCCTCACAACTTTTTGTGACATCAAGTTAAACATAAAAAGTGCTGTGTTAGTGAAAGAAGTCAGTTCATTTGAAAATACTTACCATCCAGGATTCCTCTTACAATATAGGCAAAGAGGAACTGTTTAATGGAATAGAGAATTCATTGTAAAATATATAATTTTAATGGAAGATACTGAAAGTCTTTACGATGAAAAGATCAACAGATGACAGTTTTAAAAGCAAATGATATCAGAGGGAGTCTGTCTGGCAGACAGAGCATCCAAATTATATCTGATACTTTCTTTCAAAAGTAAAAATGCAAAACTAACCAACAACCCCAAAAGTCTGCAAGAAATATTTAATCATATTGAAATATTCTGTTTTATTTTTCAAAAAAAGATTTATAGACTAGGTGATAAATTATTATAAAGCCAGGCAGTGCTTCATACTGCATCCCTGCTGCTGGGTAGTGATGTTGCTTAGCAACACTTGAACACGAAGCATCCTCCTGGATTGGCTTGTGCGCAGTGTCAGTGCAGGTTATAATGTGGAGCCAGAGAAGATGCAGATGGGGCTCATAAGCCATCTCTTAGCTTTTTCCTTGAAATTTCATTTTCTGTTTAAATGGTTATTTTGATTTCTTGCTTTATTTAGCTAGCTACTCATCCACGCTAGACACTCCTGTATTTCATATACATGAGGAACTCTGACTGAGCAGAACGTAGTAAGTGAAGTTTTGAAGCTACAGAGGTAATGGTCTATATTTTCTAAAGGCCTTGCTACCTCATTCTATGATAGTTGCAAATATATCCACTCAGTAATGCAGAATGTCACATTTCTGTTCTCTGCTTATGCCACCCACACCACACATGTATTAGCTGGTTAAGTGGGATAAAAGTTTACCCTTTGAAGGTACTTATTGGTTAGGCAATTTCTTTTCTCTCTGTCCCCCTTGCTGTATTTACCCTTCCTATTCACATGTAAAACTAGTTCAAGGTGCTTACCTAAGAGTAAAAATGTTCTCAGAAAGCGCCTTGCCTTTTATAACTTATTACAGCAGTAAAGGTGAACAGGAAAGTGCTCGATGTTAGTACCTAAGTGTTGCTGAAATCCAGAATAAACTCCTTAACAACAATGAGAAGTTAAGAAGCAGGCACTCCTTTATTGCAGCTCTGGGCACATGGGGGATCGCGCCACCTAGCGTGTGCACCTGGCTAGTTTAACTGTGCAGGTTAAATATACACCTGTTATACATATTCATTAATTATGCAAATGTCCTTAAAACAGACACAGTACAATTCTCATCAACATTTATTAGATTATATAAAAGTACATTCTATGTTAATTCTTAAATTTGACCTTTCTACTGATTGGTCCTTCCGTCACACCGTCTTATTAATATTCTCATGCTAAAACAATCATTGGTTAATCTTACTTAACTCTACTGATTGAAATCCTCGATAATTAGATCGAGATGGGAAGGGTAAGGGGTTTCCTAACAACAAACTGGTGTCCATAACGGTCTCCTTGATCTCCTGAAACAAAACACTATAGGCCAATTAATTTTGTCAAAGTCACTGTGGTCAACTAATTTTAAACAATGCTTGAATCTTTATGATTAACTGCCTATCAACAATACTTATTCTTATGATTACGCTTAGCACATTTTGTAATGTTCCTAAATCTCTATAACTACATTACAAATATCACACGCCTATTTCACAATCAAACTTTTATCAAAGTACTTGCAACATAAGTACTAGTGCTTGGTTCAATTCAGTAGCAGTTCACGCTTGAAATTTATATATCTGCAAAATGGATGTAGAAAGCTACTATTCTGACTTCATGGCACCTTCCACCTGTTTCTGTAAATTATACCTTGCAAAGTCTCTGCTGAATGCTATCATACCAAAAGTTGTATTTTATGTCCGTTTTGCAGAGGTACAAATTTCAGCAAGAATTGCAGGGCATTGCTGGATTGGACATGAAGTATCTTTATGGAGACTTATATGAAACAAAGATATTAGCCCTGAAGTCTTTAAACAGATAAAACTACCAAAATTATGGTTACATACATAAGGACTGTAGGGTATAGCTTCCCTTACCTGTGAAATGCTTTGGAAGTTTCAGTGCCAGTCTCTAAATTGATGACTCACACAGATCTACCACTCTACTCCAGACTTGCTGACTATAGTCCAAATTAAACTGAAAACCGGGCTGATTGTCTAACAGAGGTCTGTTGCAGATGTCTAGCCATAAACACAGAATATCTAAACCAGAACTCTCAAATGTCTTTCTCAAACCCTCTCTGCCTCAAACCCCTCTGCTTTCTCACTCACTATTGATAATAATAACAGTCTACTTGTCATGTAGATCTATTATTTGAGACTGACTTAATTCTTGGTCCCTTTGTCCATCTTACATCTAAGCCTTTTACCTCTGAAATACAGAGGTATTTCAACTTTTATACCCTCCATCCTAAAACCCTTGTCCAAAATACTTATGTTCTGAGTATCGCAGTGTCTCTTTTGAGGCTTGGCAGATGCAGTCAAGTCCTCTCCCATCCACTCAGAAAGTTATTGCACAGATCATGTCTTCATAACCTTCACTGACTGTGCCTCTCTCGCATCAAACATAAGATCCTTCTCTCCACACTGACTCTTAGCTCATGTTCACTCTTGCATTGTTGATTTCCAGCTCCATTTGACTGTGTCTTAATGAATTCCTCTGAGACATATTTTAGTTCAGGGCAGGGACCCTAGTAGCTGTGAAGTTTCTAAAGCTGTCAGACTGGCTCATTCATATTAGGGCTACTCAAAAAACAACTAATCCTGTGATTGCTCTCTGTGTTTGCTGTCTTCAAAGCTGACACTGAGGAACAAAACAAAGCTGTTGTGCTATGTGGTGTAGGTGGCAGTTTAGGAATCCCTAATCTCATTTCTCTGTTGCTCTCAATTTGGAAACTTAATGTCAGCTGCTTCTATGTTTTGATGATTTCTGACCTGATGACTAAGGGATTGGAGCATCTGACATTTGAGGGGAGGCTGACATATGAGGAGAGAGCTGGGATTGTTTAGTCTTGAGAAGAGAAGGCTCTGAGGGGATCTTAGAAATTTATATAAATACCTGATGGGTGAAACTAAAGAAAACAGAGCCAGACTCTCCTCTGTGGTATCCAGTTCAAGGATAAGAGGCAAAGGGGAAAAAAGAGTACAAGATATTCCCTTTAAACAGAAGAAACAACCTTTTTTACTGTAAGGGTAATTAACACTGGAACAGGTTGCCCAGAGATGTTCTGGAGTCTATGTTCCTGGAGAGCAACTTTCTGTAGATGACCTGCTTTGATCAGGGAGTTGGACTAGATGATCTCTGGAGATCCCTTCTAATCTCAGTGATTCTATGTCTGTTCAGCCATGACTGGAGGTATTTCTGATCTAGATTTGTGTAATTACCAGGATGAGAGCTCTGAGTTCCTGCTCACAAGTGTAGCCTCCAATGATTTAAAAAAACAAAAATCCAAACCCCAACCTCCCCAAAACCCTGAGTGGTGGGTGTATCTGGGAAGGAGCCCTTTCTTGAGAGATCTTTACATATATTCCCTGTCTGTGAGCAGAGGTGAAAGCAGAAACCACGGTTCATTGATGGGAACAGTAACATAAAGTATCTTCCAGAAGAGATCACAGAATAATTGCTATGTTGAGTTACACAGCTGTAAAAACCCAGATGAAGACATGGGGTCAGGGAAGCCTTTTGGAGCAAGGCAGACACTCTATTGTCAATAGGACACTGGAGTGTCTAAACTCTCAGATGAATATTGGCCTAGCTCCTGACCTCCACGGGGACCTGGGAGCAGAAGAGAGGCTGCATCCTAGTATGAGGCTGGGAGGAAAGGGTTATCAGACTCCAAGTGAAGTGCTAGTTACTGGGTGAATGAAATGCAGTTTGGGCTTACCAGTCATGGGGCTTTGACCCTGTATACTTCTCATAGTTTTTGAGACACACAGGCAATGCTGTAGCTACTTATTTTAGCTAGCCAAAATCATCCCACTGAAAGAGGCAATAATAGAGATTCAGTTTTGTAATAATCACTATTTAAGACTTTGTTCAAGTGACTACTTCTGTAGATTGTTTAAAGAACATAACTGCAACCACAAATTCTTCTGCAGGTTTTTTTTTTTTCTGCTTTTATAACTTATTTCCTAAACTGTATGCATTGCATACTGCTAGCAGGCCTTTTTTCTTCTACAGTTGCAAACTTCATGCAGATTTCTTCCCATGAACTAGTCTTTAATTTTCTTTAGTTTCCTATTTGTCATGCCTCACACAGATTCACTAAATTATGCGGGAAATCTTTGATTTTTTTCTGAATGCTCTTAATGTTATTTCTTGAAAGATAAACCAGAAAGTTTAGTCATGTTTTGGCCCTCGGTTTCTTTAAAAAAATCAGTTAAGTGTTTTCAATTAGACTTTGACAGCACTTAAACATGAATGCTGGAGTTGTATTTTCTTGTATCCTAAACTCTTTAAGGGTTGTAACACTGTTGAGGAGAGAATAGTATTATAATTTCCAAGTTCACAACACCTGCCACAAAGACTTCTACTACATCTATGCGTTTGCTTATAATAGAGTTCAGTATAACTTCAATCTTTAAATTTTCTTTGCCCAGATTGAGTAGGCACAGAAAAACAGACTATGTTATGTTCATAGAATAGAGGCAAATCTTTTGAAAATGTTGGCCTGAAGGTATATGGAGCACTTATTTTCTTTGCTCTCTTTAAACAAGTAGCTGATAGCCAACCTAAATGTACACTTTCTCAGAAGGCTGCAATTATCTTACCTTGGGCATGCATTGAATATGGATGAAAAAGAATGTGTAAAACAATCAAACACAGCAAAAAAAGAGGTTCTTATATGGTTTTAGATTCTTCTAGGGATGTTCAAGAACTCACAATTTCATAGTTGCTAACTGTGCCCATGGTCATCAATACTGTGCAATCACATTATTTACATAAAACTACAAGGCAGTAGGTGAATGGGTTTTGCAGGGACTGCGAATACTAAAACTATTCTGTTCCTCCTTAGGACAACTGAAAAGTTTTTTTTCCTTGCTCCTTCCAAATAAATACTGTGATGTAGCTTTTAAATCAGTAAGCTGTACAAAACAAAGGGAAACTATAATCACATAGGGAATTTGAGGAAGCATTGTTGTATGTCTGGTTAATAGTTAGTATGTCTGGCACTGGGTTATCTTCTACTGCACTGTAAAGTACCTCAGTTATAGCACAAATCTCAAATTTTTCAATGCTGTATGTCTTGTGTTTATTTGTATGCCACTCTGCATGAGATGCTGTTTTTCAGCCTAGGAAATTTGTTTTTCACAGCCTAGGGGACAGTTCTTTCCATATCTGTTTTCCCAAGAAGCCTCACTAAGAAATGATGCAGTGTGATTCAGTTTTGGAAGTTTAGTTGTTAGAACAAAGTTGACTAATGTGTTTTAGATATGTGTATAGATTTTACTAATAAATTATTGGATAAGAAAACTGCAACTGCAGAAAAAGTTGAAAAGATTTTGAAAATGAGAACATAATTTTTCTCATGTGACATCTTGAAACCAATTCTACTTCAACAATATTGTTAGCTGGAAGCCTAGTCATCTTCAGAAGGGTTTTGATTCATTTGGTTCAGTCCTCCTATGTATTGAAACCTTTCAGTTTTATTTTCTAAATTGATAATGATACATTTTTACACTTTTATATATAATATATATAATCACTAAAAATTCTAGTTTCTCAGAGGAAATCTCAGTTTACACTTACAGAAACTAGGCTAACAGTCATATAAAGTATTTTCTTAACTAGGCCTATATTTCTCAGTTTCAGCAGCAAATGACACTACAAAGGTATTGTAATATGATTGCTGAGTATGAGGGTAAAAGTAAGCTGTGGGTTAAACACTTGGAGAGAAACTGGGCTAGGTCAATGGCCCTTCCACAAATGTGTTTGGGAGGAACAATTAGTACACTTGTGTACTGATTTTTGGATAGTAAAAAAAAATAAAAAAATTGCTGCTTATCACCTCTTACTAGGAAGAAGCAAGAAGAAGAGGTAAAATTTTTTTCACCTCTTTTTCCTAAGATGTTCCCCAAATTAATATTTTTTTTTTATTATGACATGTACTATATTTAAACAAACAAACAAACAAACAAAATACCAAAAAAAAAGAAAAAAACCAAAAGCCAAGAGGGATAAAGATGTTAAAGTAAATAATGTTTAAAAGCCAAGTAGGTATTGATCACATCAGCTAATGACATTTGTATTTAATGGGCAAACATGGCAAAATTTGTTGTCAGTGCCATTCAGCAAGATATAAGCCTTTCAGAATTTGTTTCTTTCTCGTTCTCTTCTAGGTACTCTTCTGAGCCTGCCAATTTCAAAGAATAATTGTAGCAGCCTGATACTTACAATAAGACAAATCCATGGAATGGATAAATTCCATTTTTCATGGAACCATGACAAATCAGATGGTATTTCTCTCTGCTGGCTTATAAAACAAACAAAAACAAACCTACAAGAAAACCCCCAAACCTGAAGTTAAAACCAGTCCTAGAAATACCCTCAGTCATAGCCTTTGCCTATGTGTGTAAAGACAGCTAAGCTTGTAAGCATTAGCAGCATAATTCTTCAGTTTATAAATCTAACTTGCCTTTCAGAGGCTTTATGGCTTCAAATTCACATAGCATTACCATTTCTGATCACTCTTGAATATACAGTAAGCTAAAAAATGGCTCAGGCTGGCAATTATTCAACAGATGTACACTGTGTATTATGCTCGAAGGAAGAATTTATGAAAACCCTCAGTGGTGGCCTATCTTTACTCCAATTGAAGCCAATGGGCACTTTGCCATTCATTTCAAGAGAACATCTGGGTAAATACTATGCGCTTCTAAAAACCTAATATTGATGTCTAAAAAGAATCAGATTTCTGAAGCTTCTATTACCATATGCTATCATATTCAGAAATGAGGCTGTTTTAATCATGGACAGAAAATAGCAAAAATGTCAGTTAGCATCCTTGTATATTCAGATCCAAATAATAGTTCTGCTAGAGAAATATTATCTCCTAGGTCTTCTGTGAAAATATGCTATATAATTAAAAGTAAAAAAAAAAATACACC